>SPJY01011014.1:0-25932 GCA_005191435.1 Raddia distichophylla | reverse complement strand
TAGATCAACTTCTTTTAGTACTGAGGAAGATTGATTAGGATTAGTCGCAGACGTGCTGTCTAAGATTAAGACTAACTCGATTTACACCCGGGCCCAAGTATATGTGGTAGGTGGTGACAACCATCCATAGATACTTAGTATCTCGTGCGTAACCCACAGCGTCGGGCATTGGACCAGTAGAGCCAAATCGGAACGATCATAACCATTCGGGATTCCAATTCAGGATAGCGGGAGGTAGTGAGTATCCGAGCTCCGACGACGAATATCAAGTGGACCACTAGTTGATTATCTTAAGCTCGCTCAATTAAACTGAATCACACTACTTTGTGAACTTATTAAAACTTGTCTCGTTGTCCTCCCAACTGTCTATCTAGCTAGTGTAGCTTTCTCTTTGTCTGAATATTTATCGTGTGTGTGTGTGTCCCGGTCCTTTCATTTATCCTAACCCCCATTACCTAGACTGGCTGGTATTTTAAATAATTAAGATATAGAGGATTATCTCTTTAAACCATCGTTCCCTGTGGATTCGATAACTCTAGGAATACTCTTGGTGAAAACTACAAGCGATATCCATCCGCTTGCGGATTAATTTCTTTGAGCGTAAGAATCGCCAACAATGGGGCAGATGAGAGCGAGTTTGAGTTTGAGTTTTTTTTTATTCTTTCCTTAATCTCTGTGAAAGGCCCGATGCATTATTTGGTTTTCTGACTACTTATTCATTGTTGTTGTTTTTCATGCACATTCTTTTGGGATGAAACTGTTTACTCACTTGTAAAGGGAGAGTTTTTGGGAAACTTTGCATTATCATATAGACTTCTTTTTTTTTATCTTTGTCTATTATGTTTTTGAATTTAGGCTTGGTAAAATGCTTTTACTATTCTCATCATAGCTTGTGCTAACTAGTTCAATGGATAGCAAGGTTAAAATGCAAAAAAAATTTCCAAAATAGATGTGGATTGTGATCTTCACTTTTCAAGTGTTGTTGCTTAGTGAGCTTCTTACGGTTTCCTTTCGGTCGCTACTACAACTTGGTGAAATCTTTTATTAGCCAAAATATTTTGCTCATGTAAATGCCACAAAAAATAAATTTTTTTTTGGAGAGTTTCACCAATTATCCTTCACGAGACGGCTTGTCATTGCACAAAAGAAACATGAGCTTCGAAGGAAATTGGATAGCCAAGACAGTTGAATTCTTTAGTGTAATGATAGGCACCATCGGCCATTGGTTTGAAAGACTCGAAGCTCTCTTTCTAAAATCAAGCAAACAAAAAAATTTGCAAAATTTAATAAAAAACAAAAATTGGAAAATGCTAGTTAGTTGAGTAATCGTTTTGGATTTGATAAGGTTGTATGTGCTTTTCTATTGGTGTCGTATTGATGTCTCATTAGGTCTCAACAATTGGTTTGTGTATCTTACCACGTCTTTCAAAATGAAAATCGATTACTAGTATTTATTGAACTTGATAACACCAAACTTCAATTTGAATAGTTCCGAGCATCTTTCACTTATGTTTCATGTTCAATTGGATAATTGTCAAAACTCTTTAGGGTTGCATGTGCATTACATGCTGCATTTTGTTCTTCTCACTTAACCTTGATTCGTTTGAAAAATGCATCAACTAATTCCAATGTGAAAATGGGAAGATTTTTCCCTTCGTTACCGAGCCAAGCCATGCTGAGCTCGGTAGGGTGTCCGAGCTGGAAACTAGGCTCAGCTCAGCTCGTTGGAAGCTCACAAGCTGCTCGTGAGCGTTCGCAAGCCAGGGAAAACATTGGTCTCCCAACCTTTTAAGGCATTAACCATTGCAAAATATAAGTTAGCATTGTACATATGAGTATCAAAATGACTTGTGCATGCATATGTGTGTTTCGGGCTATTTTATGTGCATTTTGGCAATAGGATATGTCATTTTCTAATGGTTAAGAGATGGAATAAATAGCATTAGAATATAAACGAGCCAAAACGAGCTGAGCCCGAGCGAGCCAGCCTCTGGCTTGGCTCGGCTCGCTAACGGCCATGAGCTAGAAATGGGGCTCGTGCTCATTTACAAACGAGCCGAGCTTTTACCGAGCCGAGCCCGAGCAGCTTGCGAGCTTCGCGCTAAAGTTCCAGCCCTAGATGTAGGTGTTGATGGGTACGTGGCGGACGCCGTTCCGCGGAGGCGAACTGGAGGTTCAGGCGTCCGGGGCGTGCAGGCGACCGAATTTGGTACCTAGTGGTCACAAGAGATGGAGTGGACGTGAAGCTTCGCAACGGCAAGGACCCGAGACAGCTGGAGGCTGGGCGTAGGTCACTTGGTGGTGAAGCGCGACTGAATGGTGGGCCCAGGCATGGGTTTGCCAACAGGATGCTAAAAAAGAAGGTGCAAGGATGCTTCCGAAGAAATATGACGCGAATATTACTTGTCAGGAGTGAGTTTTGATGTGTGTGTTGTACACCATTGATTCTCAGATCAAGGGTGGAGGCAAACCCTAGGGTTTAGGGAGTCTCACCCCTGAGGCTATAAATAGAGGAGTCCTCACCCCCTTGAGTTAGAAATTTCAGATTTGTGAGAAGGGTGTGCGGGAGAGAGAGGGTGGCACCTGCGAGTGATTGTGGTGGCGATAGTAGCTTGTAATCTTTCAACTATCTATGCAATGAAACCTCCATTCATCAAGTTCATGGCTCGTTCTTACAAATTCATATGTTTTGATGTTGTTACATTTATGGTTTTTATTATAACTAGTTTATTTGTCTCCTCTCCTTCTTTATACTTCTGATTCATGATGTCTTGAGGGTGTTTATATGGTTTTACATATCTTTTGCACCGTAGGATTGACTAGAGATCAAGTTTTCCATTAAGTTGCAAATCTGTCTAGAATTTGTTATTCGCGCAACAGTTAGTGTTTCAATTTTAGAAACATTTAGAAAAATCATTTTTGAGTGATTATTGTTGGAGAAGGTGCGTGCCTCATTTATATATCCACTGTAAAAATTTGAAGTCATGCTCTTGCATCATTTGGGTGTAATGAGCTGAACTCCGAGCTCCAAACTTTCTGCTCTCCGGACAGCTTGTGTTGTTTGATTTTTCTTGATTTTTCTATAAGCTGGTTTGATGAGATTTTTGTAGAGTGCTTCACGATTCATTTGGGCATAGGGAGAAAAATTCTTAAAAATTTTGAAGCAACAGAGACCCACCATCTCTTTGCTTCAAGTGAGAACAAATTTTGGAGAATCTGCTTTTGATTTTCTGAAACTGGCTTTAGTGATTTGGCTTGATGTGTTTTATTAAAGCATGATTTGAATTTATTCCTTGCTTTTTGAACACTTGACAATCAGGATTGTGATTGAAAAAAACCCACATATTCCATGGCTCTCATGCTAAGGGTACAAATAGTTGTCGAAGTTGTTTTGTTTTGAAATAATGGTGAGTTCGAGGAGCAATAGTACGAAGAAAAATTTTCAAGGCTCCCATTCATCCCCTTCTGGTCGCTGTAGCGGGTTTTCATTGGACTACAGTGCTGGTGGGAAGGGTGATGATGTCGAAGGTGGTTTCTGAAAAGGGAAAGCGTACTTCGGTGGTGTTTTCCGAAATGCAAGGGTTTTATGTGTGAGGAATAAATTTCTAGAAAATTATTTAAGGCTTCAAAAATTCATAAGGAAGTATGGGATGCTTCCCAAGAACCGTGAGATAAGATTCTAAACATTTTGAAAAAAAGAGGAGAACTGAAATGTGTAAATAAATTTGATAATCTGTGGGATTTAATTCCCTTGAAAATTTATAATATGCCATTTTTTATGAGATAAATTAGGAAAGGTATTTAGAAAACGTTAGGAAAACATGGAATGGCTTTAGGAACAATTATTATGGTTTTCACGGAAACTTTTTAAGCCAAAAGTGGGGAAAATTTGGGGCATGTTACATTAGACCACAATAAACCTCACGCACGGTTTTGGAATAGATATTGTTTGAATAAAACGAACAGTCGTAACAGATGTTGGCTTAATCTGAAGAAAATTATGCGGAAACTTTGCCTAATTATTATGAAGCTAGGCGATTAGAAATTGATTCCTATGGTCGAAGTTATATACTCTGTAGCAGATGGACTCCAATTGAGACAAAACAACACTGGAAAGAGTAAGTTACAAACTTTCCATGAATCTGGCCACATCTCCAAATACATCCCAAGTTGTACAAAATTGATGAAACAATCAAGCAGACATAATATGTCAAGTATCGGGTTACCTCAAATTTGGTCCCAAGGCCCATGTATGCACCTCTATGGTGTCTCTATGGTTGCGTGGGGAAGCCCTTTCTCTTGCACACCTCTCGTGTCTGCCGCACATAGTAACCCTTTTTCTTTCTTGCATTTTTTAGCCTAGTTTTTCATGTGTACTGAAATAATCCCGATTCCTCTTGTTTTAGCTAGACCAACTAGAAAAAGTTGAAAAGACTACTCATGTGTGCTTAATCTTATTTGCAATATTTTATATTGCTCTTATATTGCTCTTTAGTTGTTCCACAAACAGATCTTCGTGATCAAGTTGATCGTGTCTTTGACACAACTAATAACGTTTATTCGTGATGGCTTCGTGATTGTGAAGTTTCAATCTTTGCGAGCTTGATAGTAGTATTTACAAGATCGTTATGACAACTAATCGATTCTTTTTATCTCACAAGAAGATCGTGCACCGTGGATCCTCTATCTCTTTGGACATACATGTGGAAAGATATGGTTCTGATTTTAAAATTTTATGAATGGTCGTGCTATAGTTTTAAAAAATATTGTGATCATTGTTAAGAAACCTCGCTACCGGGTGTAGTCCGAGATATAGACGTAGTCAAACAATCACAGAGAAAGAGTAATAACACAGGGGACACATCGATATAGGGTGGAGCTTCTCTTTTAGGCTGTTTGGTTGCTTTCTCTCACAAGCCTGGCCCGTCCGACTCAGCCAGGTTGGTGAGATACGGGATGTGCACATGCAGAGACAGTGTTTGGTTGAGTGTTTAGTAGACTAATATTTTGAAATTTATATAGCGAGTGTGGTCTAGTTCTGTTCGAAAAAATGTCAGAAATCCATTTTTGAAATCGGTTCGATAATCGGATATGCTATAAAAAGATACAAACAAAAAAAGAAAAATAAAAACTTACCTGCCACGTTAACAGTCCATGCATGACTTGATATGGTAACTGACTGTGGCCCCATGCGCAGAACACGAGACCGCCATGTTTGCATCTGGTAGGCTGTTTGGTTGCCTTCTCTCACGAGCCTGGCCCGTCCGACTCAGCCAGACTGGTGAGATACGGGATGTGCAGAGACAGTGTTTGATTGAGTGTTTAGTAGGCGAATATTTTGAAATTTAATTATTTTAAAATTTATATAGCGAATGTGGTCTAGTTTGTTTGAAAAATTGTCAGACATCCATTTTTGAAATCGGTTCGGTAATCGGATATGCTAATAAAAAGATACAAACAAAAAAGGAAAAAATAAAAACTTACATGCCACGTCAGCAGTCCATGCATGGCTTGATATGGTAACTGACTGAGCCCCATGCGTAGAACACGAGGCCGCCATGCGTTGCATTCAGAGAAACGCTCATTTTTTGTGTTTCTTCAGAGCCAGGCTGCATGGAGAATCTTGCATTCACAGAGCCAGGCTCAAAACCAGATGCAGGCAACCAAACACAAGAAAAAACAAGATTCTGCATCTGTAGATGCAAATCTCTATAAATGCAGCTAACCAAACAGCCTATAGAGAAACGCTTATTTTCTGTGTTTCTCCAGAGCCAGGCTACATGGAGAATCTTGCATCCACAGAGTCAGGCTTAAAACCAGATACAGGCAACCAAACACAAGAAAATAGCAAGATTCTGCATCTGTAGATGCAAATATCTGTAAATGCAGCCAAACAACCTATTTATTGATTTTTAGATCTGATCTACATCATGGTGCTCCATCTTTTCTTTTATAATGTTGCTTAGGGTTTAGGCTAGGTCCAATATGGGACCCACTATGGGGAGCCGCTGGCCGGCCCTAGCCGTGCGCGTGCCGCGCGCCGGGCGTTGTAATTTAAACTTTAATATTCCTCTCATGGAAAATCATGGCGATGGTTTCCCACTAATTCGAATGTCGGTGAGAGAACAACCGCAAAAAGAGTAACAATCCTAATGCTGACAGAGAAACTTACCATTGATTCAATTTGGACTAGCCTTTTTTATGGGAAACTTACCAAAAAAAAAAACTTAGCCTTTTTATGGGTAAAGATGAAAAAGGAATTGATTTCGTTTGAAGCAGCATATATATAACGAAGAACACATTGGTGGAGAGGGAGGCATATAGCAACCTCCCTCGGGACTCGGGAGCCATATCCGTGTAATCAGCCGGCGCGGCCATGGCTTCGTCGTCGTCGTCGTCGTCGTCGTTGTTCAAGCCCAACCCGCTGTCGCTGAGCGTGCCGGACCCCGCTCTCGACCGCTGGCTCCGCGACACCGGCTACCTCGACCTCCTCGACTCCTCCGCCTCCGCCGCCACCACCGCCGCCGCCCGAGCCGCGCCCGCCAACCCCGCCTCCGCCTCCTCCGCCGCCGCCGCCGATGTCCTCGCGTTCGCCCGCACCCTCGCCTCGCTCCTCGCGCTCAACCCCTCCGCCCGCCTCTCCACCGCCGACCTCGCCGCTCCGACCCCCTCCTGGTCCCTCGCCTTCCTCGGGCCCCCCGGCGCCGCCTCCTACTCCTGGCCCCCGACCCCCACCCAGGCCCGACTCCGCGTCCAGGAGAACGTCCGCCGCTACGCCCGCAACTACGCCGCCCTCTCCATCCTCGTCTTCGCCTGCTGCTTGTACGTTCTCTCTCTATCTCGTCCCTGCCTGTGGTTCATTCTTGGAGAGCTCGACCAGTTGCTGATAGTGGTGGTGTGGGTAGGTACCGGATTCCGATGGCCCTGCTGGGGATGCTGGCCAGCCTCGCGGTGTGGGAGGGTGTGCGGTACTGCCGGGAGCGGTGGTGCCTAGCCACACGGGCGCCCGGGCTTGGGCAGGCTATCCTGCACTGCGCGCAGATTGGTGAGATTTTGTTTGCAAAAAAAAAATCCTTTTTCTGTATAAACACACAGATTGTTTGAATTCTTTTGTAGGGATGGTTGGAAAGGCTGCACTATGTTAGAAATCTTACGGGAAATCGATAACTCAATGGATTTTTACAGTGTAGATTAGCAATAAGATTAATAAGATTTTTTGGTCCAGAGAGATTTTCTTTGGAAAAAATTATAGAATGCCCCTTGAACACTTGCAAAGGTATAGAATAACCCCTTGAACTTCAAAACCAGATTATTTACACCCTAAAGTGTAAAACCAAATAGATTCCCCATTGGCTCATTAAAAAGCGGTTTTGGGGCATTAGAAAGCAGTTTTAGGGCACTAGAAATTGGTTAAGCGAGGGAGCATGACAACGTCTGTTGTTGAAGATCGAGATTTTGAGTATGTTTCAACAAATCATCATACCACAATGTTTCCGAGGAAACTGCCGTAAAAGCGGGGAGGGAGGGGGGGGGGCGTCGCTGTATGATTTTCTTACCTTCGACGGATGATTACATGCCATGTTTTGTAGTCCAATGACTAATTTAACACATGTGCATTGTTCCTAAGGGTGAAAACTGGCACACTACCATTCACGTGGGTCAAAACATGTCACAAACGAAACTGCTCTCTAATGGGCCAAGGGGGCTTTCCATCCGGTTTTTAGTGTTGACACTTGAAAGGTGTAAAAATTCTAGTTTTGGACTTCAAGGGGGTAATATATACCTTTACAGGAGTTCAAGGGGGTAATCTATACTTTTCCCTTTATCTTTCACAAAGCAATGTGGTGCTGCGGAAGCAATGAAAAGTGACAACTTCAATTGCTAAAAGAGACTTGTCTGCGAAAAAATGGTAGACAAAGCAAAGCGAAATGTTTAAGGTCCAAAGAAAACATGCGCCTCCTTTTTTTTTTGTGATAATAGAAACATACAGTTGTCTCATGTATTCATTTTTTGACCAATCACAAAATATTTCTGTGGCATTTTAGAACATTAGTTATCAATTAAAATAGATTGCTTGAACTTGTGTAAAATATCCTCTTGTAATTTTAACTATTCCCCTAATGGAGTACATAAATCAAGCAAGAAAATAAACATTACTGATGAAAAATACTTTAATTTGACCCTTTTAGTTCTTTGTTTTTGAGAGGGTCCCTTTTAGTTATGTTTGCTTATTTACACCTTTTATTTTGCTAATCCAAATGGTTAATTTCTGTGCGTGAGATTTTCTCAGAGTTACTGTGCATCTTGCTCCATTTCCTCCATTTTTTTTACTAGACACGTTTTTTGCAATATTTTTATTCAATGCAGTTTCTTTACAAACTGTTAAAATAGTATGAGTGGATGATGGTTGGAATACGTGTGATGTGGATTCAATGCCTTCATGTTATCACTTTGGAAACTGTGGTGCTCATTAACATCATGATGATTTTCAAGCAACTACCCTGCTGTCCCTGTTCCGACTATTTGAGCCTAGACCATATTTCTTAGATACATTTCTGACATGGTTGATTAACATGCATGATGCATGCAGGCATATGAAATTGGCTCATTTTTTTTGTGTTCTGCAAAATCTTGAGAAACAAACAAGGCAGGAATGTGTGTTATATCTGTCATAGTGTCATAGAATTCTTTTATTGGGGGATTCAAGATATTGAAGAAATGTATGAATATAGGACGGAAAAAAGCAGGGGAAATAGCATAGCAATCCTGTATTTGTACTACTGTTTTTAATATATATATTCTGTAGAATATTGTTCTAGAACAAAAGGCATCATATCTCTGAACTGTAACTAAGGCCTAGTTCTTTTTAGCTTAACAGCTTAACAGCTTAACGGCTTATCTACGTTTTGAAAACACAAATGCTTTGAGTTTTTTTATTCCGTTTTTTCGCTGTTTTGAATGTGGATTCTAACACTTTAAAAAAGCAAGTCAAACGAAATGTATCAGAATCTCGAGACTATCTTGAGAAGCTCTCGAAGTTCAATTATTTCAGCCGTTCAGATCAGCGCAAAAGAACAGGACCTAAAGCTAGTCTTACCCGAGGAAAAAGAAAAAGAGAAACGTGAAAATAAAATTGCAGTGTACAGTAACAGTCCTAAAATCTGATCTTCTGCAGAAAAGCGTAGCTCTGCAACTTTCTAGTGTTTTGGAGTTTATAGTCTTTTTGTTCTTAAATACAAATAAAAATAGTTACTTCAGATAAACTAGATATATACATCATGTCCAAAAAAAATCATCAACAGAGTGAGTCCGGCAAGTAATAAATTTGAAAGTTTAAACAATCAAGTTTCCATCCACCCTTGCCCTTTTCTTTCTGGTTTGCGAACCACCGGACCAGACAGCCAAAGCTGAAAACTAGCGATCATATACCTGTATTATAGGTGGTTTTGTTTAGTTATTGTTGGTTAGGGGGATTTCCCCATTTGACACTCTTAAACATTGACAATTTTCTATTTGCCATGCATGTATCACTGACATGTGGGCTCTCAACCTGCATGTCAATGAAATGGCACATGGGGAAACCCCCTTTTAATGACAGTGGCAAATAGGGAACTGACACTCTTTGGAGTGACAAATAGGGAATTATCCAATGATGATGTTTTTTATTATTTTCATCATCTGTTCAATTTAGTTTTTGTTAAGTGCATTGAAGCGCTCACTATTACTTTTACAAAAAAAAATCACAGCATGGCATGGTTCACGGTATTCCTCTCATTATGAGGCGTTAGTGAGACATCAGTGGCATATTCATTGGGACATTCTTTTTTTTAGTATAGCTGATTCTTTATATGCATAGGCTTTAGTTAGTCATATGATAGCTTTTGGTTTGGTTGCTAACTTGCTATATAGAGGGGTGTTTAGGTAAATCGTAAATGAACATTTCACGATAGATCTTGTTTTGGTGAAAGGTGTTTGGTGACGAGGCATAGATATGTCACTGATTTGTGTAAGGGGTTTAGTGCTAGAGATGCGTTAGATGTTTGTTTTGATGATATATGAATATCTATAGTAGGATTTGTATATCAAATCCCTTGTATATTCCTGCCCAAATAACCGAAGATCATCACCAACTGTTGATTTACTTTCTCATGCTAATCTCTTCCCTCTATCTACTCAACACACACAAGATCTAATGGTCTGCACCTGCTCAATTTTACCTGCTTGCATACATTGAGGCATAAACTAATTCAGATCACTCCACTTTCCGGTGGCTTTCAGTGTGCTTCTATGTGTGGCTGCAACATTTTTATTAAAGAAATTGAATTAATAAATCTCTTAGGATCTTTTAGCAATTTGCTTGCTCTTATTTAACATCTCGTTTGGTTCATATCCAAATCTTGTCATAAGTATTTGGCAAAGAGCCAAAGTTGCCGAGGCCTTTTTGGATGGTAGGTAGCCAAAGCTTGCCACAATTTACCACAACTTAGCTAGTCATGTTTGACCAGTTTAGAGAGCCATTTGGTTCATTGCCACAGTTGTGGCAAGGATTTTTTCCCTGCAGCATGGTGCATGTATGTCAATGTGGAAAAAGATTAGCAAACTTGTAAGTTGTCAAGGCTAGCTAAAGTGTGGCAAGCAATTTTGATGAACCAAACTTAAGGCAATTTTGGCAAATAGCTTGTTGCAAATTATGACTTTATTAGTTTGTGAACCAAACAGCCTCTAAGGACATGTCCAATGCTATTATCATACGTGGACTATCCCATCACTATTCATCCACTTTCCAATCATGATCCTATTTCTTCCAACATTTCTCTCTTATATTTTAAATCCCTACCCTATTGATACAGTGTTGGGCATCACAAATGGCCACAAAATGAAAATAGCATTGGACCGAACATCATTATATTGCTAGTAGCCACACTTCAGCTAGCTTTGGCAACTTCGCTGTACTTAACTGAATGCGAAACTTTAGTTAAGTATGGCATTGTTTTTTTTGTCGCAATGAACCAAACGGGCACCTAAGGTCAAACTTGACTAATTTTAGTTTTGGCAAAGTGTGACATGGTTTGGCTATAAACCAAGCAGGGATATTTTCCAGATTATTTAACCACCAATTTCCCTAACCCATTTGAGGTCCAGTTAAAAGAATATGACTTAATTTCATAAGACTTGTGCAAAGTTATGTTCTTCCCAATAAACTTAAATGAGAAATTCAAGTTCTAGACATGCCATTAATGTCAGTTCACAAGAATAAGCTGGGTAGCCCCCTGCGCATCTGCCTGACTATTTATGTTTTTTTTTCCTGGAGCAGTTCTGTTTTGTAATGCATTTTGTGGTGCTTGTTCATATGTGTTACATGGATTCTGTTAGACAATTAGAGATATAATTAGAGGTGGAGGTAGAGTTGGCTTTTCTGCCTTACTGGCCTTTGCCCTCAAGATCAATACATGTCAGATTCATAACAGATTTCATGCGCACAATTACTTGTATATTATTCCAAGTACAAGGCAGATTACCACAGTCACTAAAAGGTGAGGTGACCTAGGAAGGACCAATTACATAATTTCAGAACTCTCACATTATTATGTGGATGTCTGCTGCATTTTTTTGTGGAAAACTAATGGGGGGAGGAAGGTATCACCTAGTCCTTGCATCATATCGCAGAAGATAAGGCTGGATATTTTGGTCGCCTGCAATTGCATGTTGGAGCTCGACAGTTAGCTTCTGGCAAACTTTATATAGCTGATCCTTTGTTATGAACTCGGTTGAGGGTGGAAGACGGCGGCAGCGAGTTGCTGCCGCCGTCCAGGAAGATGGGAAATAGGGATAGAGGGAAAGGGCAATAGATATAACATGTATTGCTTAACTTTATTATTTGGCCGGCTTATGCCTTTTATACTCAAGGTTGCGGCAAAAGAGATTACAATCACCAATTCAATCTGACAAACTTTAACTAAGAGATAATGATTATCTAACTAACTAATTAAGAGATAACTATCTACTACTCATCTGGATTAACTGGTTCGGCTGGACCTGGCTTGGCCGCTGGAGAAGAGGACGAGCCAGGGCCAGGACCCGCCGCTGCCTTCTTCCTCCTTGCGTAGACTTGGCCAAAACCAAACCTGACACCCTTACAACTGACTAGAACTCTTTATATGAAGGAATCAGTACTTACGTTTTTTCCAGACTCAAAACACCTATGTATTTTGCTGAAAAGGACTTTTACGCTGTAGCCAATCTTGCACATCTGCTTGCTGGCGCACGGTTGGAGCTGGCTGGAAATCTGAGCTCCAGCCTAATGGCTGACGCCCATATGCTTTACCCACGAACGAGTCTATTAACACATTTTTCTTTTTCATTTCCACCCCTGCATCCCGTTCCCAAATGTGCAACTTTAAGTTTAGTCCCATGAGTCTTGTTTGTCTATGTTCTCATTTCGAACCTTACATGCCTGTCTTGTGTTATCGTCCCTGTGATAAACTAATCGTTTTGTTTTGGAGCAGCTACTGCTATACTACTGTATATATGCAACCTGCAGTCAGCTCTTGTATATGCCATTGGGTTGAGTTATGCAGGTGAATAATCCTCTAGGTTTAATCCCCTTCCTTCTTCTCGCTGCTTCCGATTATTGTAATAATTCAGTGTGCTATGTTTTTGCAGTGATGATGTTGCATGCTTCTCTTCGAAAGTTGACTCCCTCGAGCCTACCTGATCTGGGTAATAAGAACAGGAGGGCACAGCCAAAACGAATCTAGCTATCGATGGAGTTTTAGACTGTAGGGTTTAGAGTAGTTGCTGCCGTACTTGCGCTGTTGGAGGCTAGAGGAAGCCTCATGAGAAAACAGGACATTGGCTCTTTCTTTTAGAAATGCTATAAATTGTATAGCTGTTTTATGATGCCCCTTGCGGATTTGTATCCTCTGCAGTACTGCCCCTCTGCGGTTCTCTCACTGCATGTGGGTCCACAGGGTGGTGGGCCCCACGTGGGACCCACATGCAGTGAGGGAACTGCCCCTCTGCAGTGTGGCCAGAACTGCAGAGGATACGCTTCCGCCCCTTGCGCCTCTGTGTGATCTTTAAGCAGTGATGGCAAAAATATATGCAGGTACCTGACCCGACGGAGCTGGGCCAATGTCCCATTTTGGATCCACGATACCTAAAATGATTTTTTTAAAGAAAAGCATGTCTTTAACTGTCTCGCCCATCACTAAGGCCTTGATTGTTTCAGATTAAATTAAATTAAATTAAATGAAAATTTGTTATTTTTGTATAAGCCAAACGATGTAATGTTTTGTAGTAATTCTTATGTGGTTTTAAATAGTTCTTCTTAAAGTTTGTAAAATATTTTTTTCATAATTTTTTGAACTCGTTAAAACGTATTTTAAGAGGGGTCACAAATTTGCTACAGTAAAACGCAACTCAACATTAATTTGAAACAAACAAGGCCTAAGTCAGCCTACCCTTATTTTTGGCCCATCAGGAAAGCCTCAATCTAACCTAGCACAAACCTTTCCCAATCCTCTTAGATTCCACCTTTCTTCACTCTACCCAATCTGTTGCCTCGCTCTTATTCTTCGTGGCTTTTGCTTCGCTCCCTATTGATTGCTCTCTCTTCCCTTGTCGAGTTGTCGAAGCCCATCGCCACGCCACCATCATGCCTTATCAGACCTGACGCTTTGACCCGACCTACCTGTACCCTAATTACAAGATTATTTAGCCCTATTATTTCTTTATGGAGTACTAGTGTTGATGAAGGATTAAAATTTGACTTAGCTCTTATGAGCATTTAAGGCTCATATTTATAAGCATTCTCTTGCATCCGGACTTCAATGCAAGATTAATGACTTTATTTGCTAGTTTTTTTTAGCTTGGGAGCTGGTTCAAGGCACTAGCTGGTTTCTTTCTCTTTATTTTAGCATACTATCATGGGATTTTCTATCTCTTCCCTTTTTTTATTAGGATCTGTCTCAATGGTCTTGAAGCAAAATTTCTTTCAAACCAAGTCCATTTTTTCACATCCAGTGTGTGTCATGCTCATGCCGGGCTCATTCTCAACCTTCTTGTCTGTTGTTCAGCTTGATGTAGTGACATTCACGTTAACGTCGTGAAGCCTTCTGTGCACCGGACCAGTCTGATGCTCCTGCCTGGACATCTCTGTTCAAGCCGAACCAGTGCGGTGTGCATACCTTAGTTGCTCAATTTTTCGCTCGGATACACCAAACCAGTCTGGTGCATGCATCCTTGTTGGCCAAGTCGTTTTCATTTTGACACCGAACAAACCAGACAATATCTCGTTCACGCCAGACTAGTCTGGCGCAAGTTAATTATCACGCTAGACCGGTTCGGCACAAACGACATTCTGTCTATTTGAATTAATTTCTATTTTGGTTGTCCGTTATCAATTGAAAAATCTGTATAGTTTTTTTGAAGTTTATTTTTTGCTTTCCAAACAGCTAGTTATTGCTCAACGGCTACTAGGCTTAAAATTGGGTCTATATAAGTAAGTTGTTTCAAGGCATTTTCCTTGATGTTTCTTTTGGTCAATCTTCAAATTTGCTACATCCTTTAGCTAGGAAAAACTCAGAACCTACTGCAACATCTATATCCATCAAAGTTCATAGCTTGATTGACTTGGAATTGCTGCTCCAAGCTAGTCTACTGAGTTGAGTGGGTCGTTAATTCAAAGTGGTGAAGCTGTAGAGCTTGTGAGGAGCAAAATTTTGCCTCAATAGGGAGTAGAAATTCGGCTCCGAACTTTAGGGAAAAAAAATCCCCTTTGTCTCCTTTATTATAATGCCTTTAAATTTTTCACATTTGCTCTTCGCTTGCTTGTTTCTTTTACTAGTGGTGTTTGAGGCTTGTCTGTTTTAGGAGCGGAGGAAATTTACTAGCACCAGGTGGTTCCCTTAACTTGATTAATTTCTACCTTAATCAAAATTTAAAAAAGTAGTCATTTCATTTCCACTCTAGACCTACTAGATCCTTAATTTATAAATAAGCTCAATAAGGAAGCTTTGTTCCGATTCATCCACGTAGGTCACGTTGGAATGCTCTTAAAAATAAAAGATAAGCTATATAAACAGAAAAATCAAACAAGATAAGTTTGAGGGAATAAAGAATTCTAGCTTATCTCGAGGTATCCTCGAGAGCTGAGCCCTCGTTGTTTTTTTTTTGAGCTTTAGACATGTCTTTGAGATAGAAAAATGAATTCGAAAATTCAATCTGCTTGTATTTTATATAAAAAAAGAAAATTGCACCATTAGTCCTCAAATTTGTCCCACCTATGCACATAAATTCAAAAATATCGAAATCGCTTATTTAGATGACCAAACTTGCGAAACCATTGCAATCAAATCCATAGGCTGATTTTTTAGACTGTTTTGGTGATGTGTACTGTCATGTCAGCGCCTTCGTGACATTTTTCTTTTTCTTTCTTACTTTTAATGTGGGACCTAATTGTCATCTCTCCCCCCTCCTCTCCGCCTCTATGTCATCTTACTTTTAATGAGATGACAAGTAGGTCCCATATTAAAAGTAAAAAAGAAAAAGAAAAATGTCACGTAGGCCCTGATTAGGCAGTGCACATCACGAAAACAATCTAAAATACCAGCCTATGGACTTGATTGCTTAAGGATACCTAAATAAGCGGTTTCGATACTTACGGATTTATGTGCATAAGCGGGACAAGTTTGAAGACTAATGGTGCAATTTTTAAGCAAATAGTCGAATAAGCATAAGCAAATAGTCGAATGGAGTGTTGGGTTTTTACCGGAGCATGTAGTATAGGAAATAGTTGTCTATGTACATTGTCTATATCATGTTATAATATAACGCATACGATTCTATAGATAACTATTTTTTTCTCTACAATTTTTTTCCACGCAACTTGTTTTGCAAGCTATAATCGCATACTTAGCTGCTCCCTCTGGTTTTTCAAAACATGGCGTTTTAGTATGCTCCAAGCGAAAATTTTAAAATTTATCTACAAAAATCTTAACTATTTGGATTGGACGCATAAAATCATATGCATGAAGATATTTCATAATTTTTTGGTTTTACGGACTAGAATACCTGGTTTCGTATTTCAGGGGGATATGTAGACAAACCGCGATAGTTCAGGGTGTAATATAGATTTTTTCCTATTATTTAACCATGAAACTAACTCCTCTTTAACCAACCCCTTGAACAATTAGACACCTAGCCAATCTTCCCGACCAAACTCACCAAACCTATTTCTAACCTCGCTTCCATTTCAATCACTTGATCCTACTAACTTCCTTCAAACACTCGCTGTCCTTTCCAGGAGTGGCTATCTCGTTGTGGACCACATCTATTATAGATCTCCATTCGACCTAGGAGGGTTGCCAACCCAAGCTAGTATCACGACATCCTGGGATTTGTGGTCATAATCCCTGTAGTGACGATCCAAAAATACGGCGACACATCGCTGTCCCAATTCTATTCGCGTTCATATTATGGTGATTCCCGTGGCTATAGAGGGAATTTTAGGCATGGTTGGATCCGTTGGAAATCTTATCTCTTAAGCTCTTCGTAGAGTCCTAATTTGCCTCATTTTGACATCGTATGTGATCTGGGCGTCCTTTTGAATGTAAATTGGTCCTGGATGGAGACGAGGTGGACTCGGCGATGACTTGGACGTCTTCTCGGCTTTATCCCGGTGGTCGGGGACTTCTTGGAACTTGTCCATAACTCGCTGAACATCTATTGATGAAGGCTTGAATGGCATAGCATGAGGGTTCATGCCGTCTTGTCGCTCTCCTATTCCAATAGCCGACATAATAGACATAGTGGCGGCAAGCTTGTTGGTGATGTCCCCATCACCAACCACCCTAGACCATCATATTAACCCAACCATGTCAGTTAACAGTATCCCAAACTTAACTACAAATCCTAACGATCATATGTCATCAAGTTGAATGAACGAGTTATTGGTTCACCGTTCTGAGGCTTGATGTCTAAAGATTAATTTTTTTGACCTAAGCATGTGTAAGCAAGTTTTACCAATTAGATATGGTTAAACTTATTACTAGACTATACTTAGGTTTTTCAACGGATATGGCAATCAAGGCAGTCAAGTAAGGCAATCAATTAGCAAGGGAGCATGCATGTTATAACATGATTAAGAACTAGACAATCCATAGCATGCAATTTCATAGCAATCAACATAATTTTAGAAAACTAGGAATATGCTCTATGGAATGTTAACTAGCCTTGCTCCGACGGATAGTCCTCTTCTGCGTCGTTGAACCTGCCCTCGGGATCGTTTATGTCTATTGGCACAAATTAACACTAATAAATATTCAGAATTGCAAATAAGACATGATGCATGGATGCAACACGATTAATTGCGACCGTTAAATTTCATAAGTGAAGGAACCTCATCTACGTTCCGTCGAAATGCCATGGTATGCATGCTTGTGAAATAGGATACAACCCTACATATATAAATAATAACATTACCCAAGACAATATCCCTATTTTAGTGTAAACCATCCTTATGGTGTTTAAATATTTTTTAGTGCGACAGCGGTACATGTGATCATGGTAAAAATCCCTAAATCACACCTATTAATTTATTTTATGTGATGATGGTTATTTTTATAATTTTCTAAGGTCCAGACATGTATTCTAGTCTTGAGGCATTTTCTCAACCTTTTAAAAAGTCATATTCTACTTTTAAATAAACAAAAAACCATTTCAGCCTTTATTACTTTTATACTAGAAAAGGCCTTCCAGAATTATTCTACCTGTAGAACAATAGCCACTAAGGAACTATTATTTTTATAAAAGGCCTTCCAGAAAATGCGTAGGTTTAAAAGGGTTATTTGGAAGTGCAAATATTTTCTATTTTTTTTCTCTTTCCTGCTCTCATCCCATGCATACATAACATATCTATACTATTCAGATAACAAACAATAGGAAAAATGTGGTCTTTCTTTTCTTCCAGGATTAACAGTCACTACGCCAAAACAGGACAAATGTACCTCCTCATCTGTGTCAGTTCACTTTGAACCGGCACAAATGAGGTCTTCTGTGTCGATTCATAAGGAGGTAGCCGGGTGATCACTTCTGCGCCATGCATCTGTGTCGGTTCAATTCTAACCGACACTGATGTACCACCCATCAGTGTCTGTTCGTGTTACTAACCGACACTGAAGGGGTCGGCCCCTTCATTGTCAGTTCGTAGCATGAACCGGCACTGATGTATGCCACCAATCAGTGTCGGTTCGTGTTACAAACCGACACTGAAGGGGGTCGACCCCTTTAGTGTCGGTTCATACTACGAACCAACACTGATGTATACACTTCTGTGCTGTTTGTTAGTATTTTCTGTTTGTTCTGTTGTCAAGCTTGTTCAGAATGTGAAAGGTGTCACATGTTAGGATGATTTTCTGTTCCTCATATGCTGTGGTAATGCTTTCCAAGTTGTGGCAATGTAATAGCCAATTTGGGCATAAGTTTCTTCCTCTTCTAATTGTAAACTTGTCCATATACTAACAGCAAATCAATTCAATTCTAAATTGTATCAATTTATTGCCCATTAATATTATTATAAATTTTTTAAATTTACTAGCAATTTTGAACTTACCATAAATGCAGGGTCCATAGTATGATCGAGAAATTAGCCCAATTTACTGATATAAGGTGCTGTCTCATTCTTGGTGGGCTTTCAACTAAGGTATTCCATTGCATTTTTCTCCATTTGATTGTTGAAGCTTTCTTGAGCTGTACCCTGCATTTTTCTTTTGCCATGTCACAAAATTCTGTTAAGAATATGGAACCTTTTCATATATGTATTAGAAAGCACCCCTTGTTCTAATTCCCTGTTTAGTCATGGCTGTTCAATACCAACCTGTTTTTTAAGGTGTTCAAATGTTATTTCATCGTCTTCTATTTGTTTGCCTGTTGAAGACTTGATTGTTTCAATTCTGTTACTTCTGTGTGTGAAAATGGGGAACCTACATCTTGTTCAGCTCAGATTAACCGAACCAGGCAAAGGGAAATGTTTTGTCTATTGCCCTTTTTTTGCCATCATGTAGTGAAACACAATTCTTTAATGGCCATTTTATTGAAACATTTAAATAAATAAGCATACACTAATCGATTAATCGCATACGGAACTGAAGAGTTTGATGTAAATCATTCATTCTCACCATTTTTATGTACTTCATTGTAAGTTGTAGCCTTTTTTGTCTTTCGGTATCCATATAATCTTCCATTGTCCAACTTGAAACTGTAACTTTCACTTTTCTGGTAATTTTTTATTCTTTGCATTCTTCTGCTTCTGTATAGTTTATTGGTTAATAGATTGTTAGATTTTTTTCCCATCATTGCCATGCCAATGAAATGCTATTGGCTTTCTCAGGTACAAGAGGTAGCTTTAAGGTCAATGCCTGACATTGTTGTAGCTACTCCTGGCCGCATTATAGATCATCTAAGGAATTCCCTTTCTGTTGGGCTTGAAGATCTTGCTGTTTTGATACTTGACGAGGCTGATCGTTTGCTAGAACTGGGTTTCAGTGCTGAAATTCATGAGCTGGTAACTGCCAAATTGTTGTGCTTCTAGTTTTGTTTGTCACAATGTCCACCAGTCCAAAGTCGCTATATATCTTCAATTATCTACAATGCTTTCATCTATAATGTGCTCTTCTTTCATAATAATGCAGATTCGCATGTGTCCTAAAAGGAGACAGACAATGCTTTTCTCTGCTACGATGACAGAGGAAATTGATGAGCTCGTGAAACTTTCACTAAACAAACCAGTCCGTCTTGAAGCCGATCCTTCTCTGAAACTTTTTTTTTGTTTTGTGATAATTTACTGTGGCAGAATGTCTGCCGGGAAAAGTAGGAAATCCAAGCAGATTGTCTGCCGGCAAAAATAATGTCTGCCAGCAAACTGTCTGCCGGTAAAAAATGATAATCGAGGGCGGACTGTCTGCCGGGAAAAATAGATAATCGAGGGAAAACTGTCTGCCGGAAAAAATAAGAATCGAGGGCAAAACTGTCTGCCGGGAAAAATTTGTCTGTCGGCAAAGAGAATTGCGGACGGCTGGGTTCCCGTCGGACGGTTATGGCGGAATGTCTGTCGGGAAAAGTCATTCCCGGCAGATAGTTTGCCATTGAAAGCCATTTTTCCCGGCAGAATGAATGCCTCCATAGCTATGTTGTGGTGTAGTGCTGGCTGACCTCTCGCCGGGCACGACGGCGCACACCTCCCTCATCACACGCTTGAAGCTGGCGTGAGAAGGATAGGTGGCCGACCCGCCATGGATGAAGGCGACTTCGCGTTCCGCCTGTTGAAAACCAAGCGGAACCGGATCCTTGCCCTTGTCATTGACGGATGCTTGCTGCTGCTCGTGGACCCGCTTGTCCACTATCTTGCTGACGACCTGGCAATCGGCCAAGTCGTGGGTGTTGCTGCGGTGGATGGGACAGTAGGTCCTTTCGTCCCAATCGTCGGGGCGGCCTCCTCGCCCTTCGTTGTGGCCGCGGTGACCGTCACGCCCGCCCTTGCGGGGCCGTCCTTGCCGCCGCCGCGACCTCCTCCTATCTTCCGCCCGCCGTGCTCGTCGCGCGGCTGGCTGCTGTCATCGTCGCGCTCGGCGGCCAGGACCTGCCCGGCCTCGGCCGCCTTGCACTTCTTCTTGTCTTTTCCGCCGAGACTTTTGGAGGTCCCAGCCTCGCCACCCGCAGCGGCCCCCGCCCTTCCAGCCTGACGGAAGCGAGCCTCCGCCTACAGGGCGCACTTGTGGGCCAAAGTAAAGAGCTCCTCCGTTGTCTTGATCTTGCGGGTAGCCGTCTTCTCCTTGACCTTGGGGTCTCGGGCGCCCCTCCTGAAAGCCGTGACAACGACGTCGATGGAGATGCAGTCAGGAATAGTGTAGCGAACCTGACTGAAGTATCTGATGTAGTCGCGCAGCGACTCCCCCTTCTTCTGCTCCACATTGTGGAGATCGTCTTCGACTCCGGGCTGCTCGAAAGTGCCCTGGAAGTTGGTGATGAAGAGCTCAGAGAGCTCCTTCCATGACCCTACGGACTCTGGAGGCAGGTTCATGTGCCACGAGTGGGCTCCGCCGGTGAGGACTGCAGGGAAGTAGTTCGCCAGAACTTTCCCCGACCCTCCGGCCGGCTGCATCACTGTGGTGTGGATCGGTAGAAACTCGTCGGAGTTGGTGGAGCCGTCGTACTTCTCGACGGGGGCCGGTCGGAACTTCTCCAGCCACTGAACACGGCGCAGCTCCTTCGAAAAGGCGTGGCAAACGACGTCTAGAGCCTCCTGCTCCTACGCGCGCCCCTCGTCCCGCCGCCCCCGACGCCCAGACAGCGCCGAAGAAGCGCCACCTTCGTCGGCAGGGGCAGCTTCGCGGGAGCACCCCTCCTGGCCTCCGTGAGCGGCGGCGATAGCGCGGTCGCGCTCTCGATCGTGCCGCCGGCGGAGCTTGTCGCGTAGGTATTCTCCATGCCGTAGATGGCGGTCCTCCAAGTGGGCCCGGAGGTCCGGCCCACCGCCTCGTCTGTCCTGTTGAACCGCTGAAGGCGTCACCTGGCTTTTGCCATCCTAGCCCCGCTCCCTCCCGCCAGGAGTTCCGCGGGAGGGGTGCGGGGAAACAAAGAAACGGGTCGAAGCGGAAACGCCGGTTCCCGCGCCCCCCGAAGCTTGCATCACTGCCGCGGCGGTGTCGACGTAGCGGGCCAAACTGGCTAGCCACGGCGCCGCCGGGGAGTCCGGAGTTACTGGAACCGGCGTGTTGTCCAATAGGGCCCTGGCCGCATAGAGGTTTTGTGCCGGAGAGCACTCCTCCATGGCCGGGCGTCGCCTAGCCAGACTGGGACGGCTGCACTCCTCCAAGGCGCTGACCCCTGGCGGGAGGCTGCCATCCGGCTGATCCACCACCGTTGCCGCAACCGTTGCCACGGCAGCGGACCTTGCGGCCGCTTCCCTATCCGCCGCGGTCTGCTGATCCGCCATTGCCGCCTGAAGAAAGGTCGAAGAACTCGAACAGACACTAGCGCCCCCTACCTGGCGCGCCACTGACGGCGTGTTCTTCACCGAACCACAGCGAATCACACCCCTATCAGATTTCTACTCTGCTAGCCGATCAGCTCGAGTTCGATCCGATTCGAGCGTCGGGCACGGCAAGGAGCGACGCACCGAGATTACCCAGGTTCGGACCCCCTTATGGGTTATAGTCCTACTCCTGCCGAGCCTTAACTCTTTTCTTGTTGTGGTTATGTGTAAAAATGGTTACAAAATGCTTTCTCTCCCCCCTCTCTCTCTCACCTCCTTTTATACATGCCATGGGTTGGCGAAGAGAGCCAAGGGAGTAGTACAGTACACTGATAAGACTAGGGAGACAAGACCGGAGAGACGAAAACGTGCTGCTGATGTGCCGAGCGGCGCCGTCCACGCATGCTCGCAAGTGGCTTCTGACTCGTGTGAACGTGCCTACAAAAGGACAGGCGGGGCGCTGCCCCCACCGGCTGACGCGGGCGGCCATCCTGATGACGGCAAGTTATCTCTGCCGGTCAATTCCGTAGAGCCACAGTGACAGCTGGTCAGGCCTGCAGAGGTCACTGTGGCGGTAATCATCATTTCCTCGATCCATCCGCGCATGACGTCGCATTAAATGCACATGTCCTTCGCAACGGGGAGAGCCTTTGCCCAGAAGACTCCCCACTGGACGCTTCCTGCCGTGTGGACCTTATTTGTCTGTGAAGGGCCTCCCGTGCGCTGGAGGGAGCTCGTCCGCGCCCCGGGGCCTGATTGCCCGCCTGACGCGCGGCGGCCTCGCCTAGAGCGTAGTGGAGCTCGCCCACGTGCTAGGGCCTGATCGCCCGCCTAACGCGTGGCGGCCTCGCCTGGAGCGCTGTGGAGCTCACCTACGCGCTGAGGCCTGATCGCCCGCTTGACGCGTGGCGGCCTCGCCTGGTTTTCTTTAAGACTTTTAATACCCCGGTACTTATTGTACCGACAAATACCTAACCCCCTTTTGCTTACAAAAAACCTCAGCTACCCCTATTACAACGTGGGCCTTGTAGGCCCAATAATCCAGATCACCACGGGCCCATTCCTTAGGAGCCACGGCATGGAGACATGGCCCAGCGCTAGCCGGGCCTTTGTTCCGCTTGATACAGGGACATGGCCCAGCGCTAGTTGGGCCCTTGTCCTAGTTGGGTTAACTCCGGCAGCCTTCGGGCCTCATCAGGTATCTTCGGGTTTTTTCCATCACCTCTAGAAAGATACTTCGGTAATATTTTTCCCTTGTCACGGGGTTTCCCCGCATCTTCGACCCCGAGGATTGTGGACATACTTCGGATTCCTCGGACTTGGCTAGCCACCATCTTCGCGATTCTCGTCTTTAACTTCGGGTAAAAACGGTGGGACCTCTCCTACAATAGAATCCTCTACCTTGTAACCCTGCCCCCGCTATATAAGGCGGGCAGACAGCCCCTTGTTCGGCATCTACATCTCTACACCCATACATGGAGACACATCTTCATCTCTGCACAGAGTATCAGATCATCATAATCCCAAAGAACACAAGACTTGGGTATTACATCCATCGTAAGGGCCTGAACCTGTATAACCCCCTGTCTTGTGTTAGCATCGAGTTTGGATCTAACGCAAGCATAGTTTCAACTCAAGGCTCTATATAAAAATTGGGTATTTTCATTTTTAAAAACACCCAGAATAATTATTCATTCACTCATTTTTCTAGCCGTCTTTAAAAATTCAAACAAAAAACACAAACAATTTCATGCCAAGTGTCATAAGAATATTTAGTTATTTTAAGATTTTTTTATAAAAATTACAACTAAAAAATATCCGCTTGAAAAAATTGTGTTCGTAAAAGAAACAGAACGATAGCAGCATCATGGCAAGGATTCATAAAGAAATTCAGTATTTTAAAAATATAGTAAATTACCCAAAAATTAAGCCATGCACTTTTTCGCCCTTAAAAATTTAAAGAAAAATTTCAAAAAATATAACCATAATTATATAGAAAGGGTCCACAAAAAATTAGGTATAAAAACTTGTTAAAATTCTGAAAAGTTTAATTTAGAAATCTTCATAACGAAGAATTACCATAATGGTAATCTTTGTATAGACTAGCATTTTCTTTGCTAACTTTCTTCCGATTTAATTATGGAAATGTAGTTTTAACAACCTAATTTCGTTTGTTTGTACAAATTTTGCTTAGGGGAGGTTATCTGTTAGTATTTTTTTTATGTAAATTCAAGATAATCTATGCCACA
Source organism: Raddia distichophylla (assembly GCA_005191435.1). Lineage (NCBI taxonomy): Eukaryota > Viridiplantae > Streptophyta > Magnoliopsida > Poales > Poaceae > Raddia > Raddia distichophylla. The sequence continues at coordinate 1,650 of SPJY01011014.1, read as the reverse complement.
TAACACCCAAGTTTTTTTTGCCCTTGTTGTCACCATTAGTCCATTACCAATGGACAACATTGGGAGGCAAATCTGCGCGCAGGTGGCGGATTTTCTGTTTTGACTTTGTTTACAAAGAAAAATACATCACTATATCACTAACGCTAAAGTAGTTGTGATAGAGGAGCAGTTGCAAAACAATTTTTCTAGTGCGGTGAGTGCAAAGTAGTTGTGCGACGAATTTTCATTTTAGGAACTTGGACAGCCGATTGAATTTGTCGAACGGAAGGGTAGGGCCAAGCAAACTCTGGGCTGCCCGTCAGCCTTAGTTCCCTATCCGGGCCAGCAAAGGTTTGGTTGAGCTGGAAAGGCAGAATGGGGCCTAAGGGCATGTACAATGATAGAGACAATTGTTGTCTTTAAAACATTGTCATGTTACCCATAGACAACTCTATAGACTGTGTATACAGTGGGTTGTCTCTAGCTGTCTAGTCATTTAAAATAGTTGCATAGAGTTTAAAAACTATGGTAATCGAGTGACTATAAATTTTAAAATGAAAATTTAAAAAATTAAAAACAAACAATGGATTATAAAAAATTGAAATTTTCTTTTTATAAAATTTATATGGTAAGTGTGGTCTAGTTTTGTTCGAAAAAATATCAAGAACCCATTTTTGAAATTGATTTGTTAATCGGAGACACTAATCAAAAGATATAGCCAAAATTAAAATATAAAATGGGCATGTGTACTGTGCCCATGTGTTGGCTGCGCTGCATGCTACTTTGTGCTTAGCGTCGTCGCTTGCTTAAGCAACGGCTCCAACCTCTCTCTTCATTAATTATTATCCAGATCAGCAAAAGTGTGATGTGTCACTTTTAATAGATAGCTGAGTTAGAGCATTGTACATGCCCTAATGGGTAGAATTGCCAAAAGCCTGAGGCCCATCGGAACAGAATTTGGAAACAAATTTATTTCTGTTTTATTGCATAAACGCTGCTGAAAAATCGGACATTCACATAAATGCCACTACAAAACATATATTAAAAAACCATTATAATACCATAAAATTTAGAAATATGTTATTATGTGAACCACATGCACGGCTTGACGATGTTGCAAGGGAGGCACCCCTGCGGCCCTGCCCCTAGCCGTCCTGAATAATCGCGCTCCTCAGAGCTAACTATACACTCCACGTGAGATCCTCCCTAACAAAGCTAACTCCGGGCCCACCGTAACATCCCTATTTTCAAAATCCTAGAATAGTTAAACGGAGCCACCATTAATTAAACAAAGGGAGCGACTCCAGGACGGACGTCCGTTCGTTCGGACGCCTGCCCGAGGCACAGCCCAACTGCGCACACCAACGCACGCCCCGCACTTTAATGCATTCTCTTCTTCGCGCATGCATCCTCACATGCCACAACTTGTTGCATGCAACGTGCTTACGTGAGTTCTCTCACCATTGGTAATTTTTGCATGCAACATGGCTCCCATGCAAAATGACGTCAGCAAAGATTCCTTCTTTTCGTTTTTCTTTAAACAACGATTACTTTTGACTGGTAGCTACAATCAACAAACCGTTTTCACCAGCATGTTCCTGACATTTTTACGAAAAAAAATAAGATCCATGTTGTTTTATAAAAATTTCTTAAAACAATTTGCATATACTA
>SPJY01011006.1:0-15227 GCA_005191435.1 Raddia distichophylla | reverse complement strand
AGACAGGGGTTTTTATCCTATTTCAGGCCTCTCGAGAGAGATAATAGCCCCACGTCCAGCCTTTCTTTATATCAAAGATGATTACAAGAGGATTCCCGTCGAGACGGACAAGTCTCGGCGAGATTATGTGTGTGCGAGGTGCCAAGATGCAAAAAGCTCTTGGCCAGGGGGTACTTAAACGCCGTAGGGGCCCTGTTTATATAGTGCAGAGCAAACCGACCTACCGAGAGAATATCGGGCCGTCTAACCACAAGATCGTAAGGAACTCAACGTGCCAAGTATACCCCACGGTAGATAAAGCATACTCCGATTCTTGGGGATCACGACTCCTATTCCAATCCGGGAAACCACGTCCGGGTCTTCAAGTAGCCGTGAAAAACTCTTGTTCGAGACGGACTCAAACACGATTCCTTGGCCGTTACGCATCATGCCAGCCAAGAGGCTGTTCGGCAGGATGCATATGGGCCAGATAGAACCTCGCCGTGGCAGTGGGAGATGGAGCCGCCATCGCCACAGCGCGGGATGAGGCCGGGACGAGGAGAAGGGGAGGTCGTGGACGATGCCCCGGGACAAACGAGCTCCAGGGATCCTGAATCGGGCTGCCCACCATCGGATCTAGCCTCTCCCCAGCCAGATCCGGGCGCCACGTGGCCGAAGTGAGCTCCGCTGCTAGAGCTAGCCTAGACACCACCGGCAGCTCGGACGAGGAGAGGAAGAATGGACAGGAGGAGGGGAGGAAGCAAAGGAGGAGGGAGTAGAGAGGGTCGCCATGGCTGGCCGGCCGGCGGTAGTGGCGGCCGGCTTGGGTTGGCCGAAGGCGGTGCTTGGTGCGGTGACATTCGCTCTCCGAGTCTCTCACACGAGAGGGACGCAGGTTTAGTATGTTTTAAGCAAACATGAATTCTATAATACGGGATCCCGTTGTGGGGTGCGACCGACGGGACAACATCCGGCCGTCCGGTGCGGACGCGCCGATGGGCGGGGCGCGCAAGACGTGTGGGACGGGCGCGACGCGTGGAATGGGCGAGGCGCGTTTTGTTTTTTCCTGCGCGCGTGACGTGCCATTTCATAGAACGTAGCTAGCAGCGCATAGGATGATATGAGCAATTCATTTTTTCTTGATTAAATTTCTTATTTTATATATTTTTTACCTAAAGTCCAAATTGTATAGAAAAAGTTTCATAATTCATCTAAAATTCTAACCAATCCATTTTAAATACGTATACACATTTTACTTTTTTCAATTTTTATTTTTTATTGGTCAAATTTCATTTTGTTAAAATCGTATAATTCATTTAAAATCGAGATTTTTTGTTCGTGCTATCTGATACCACGAACCTGATACCACCTATACTTGATACCTTACCCAATTTTTTTTCATGATATCTGATTCCTCTTTATGATACTTTTCCGATACTCGACACCAGACATGATTTTTTTATGATATATGATATCTTTTTCTTTTGATTCCTCAATGATACCATGAAAACTCGATGACCTAATACTAAAGAAACCGATACCATATATATGATTACCTTATGATATCTTTTTCTGATACCGAAACTCGACGATACCAATAATCTAACACAAAAGATACTCGACACCCAGACCCGATACATTTTTTCATGATACCCTAACACGATACACTTGACTCGACGTCAACCCCGATTTTTCTTGACCTGATACTCGATGATACTTCTGATCCGATACTTGATTTTGGTGACCTGATACTTGATGATACCTCTGATCTGATACTTTTTTGACCCAATACTACTTCTGATCTGATACTTGATTTTTTGACCCGATAATCGATGATACTTCTGATCCGATACTTGATTTTTTACCGATACTCGACGATACCACCAACCTGATACCACCGATACTCGACACCCCAGACCTGATAATTTATTTGTGATATATGATACCTTTCGATACTTGATTTTTTTAATTCGATACTCAACGATATCACCAACCTGATACCATCGACCCTCAAAAACCCTGACCTTATACCTCAATGACACCATGAAACTCGACGATACCACCAACCTGATACCATCGATCCTCAAAACCCAGACATGATACCTCAATGATGCCATAAAACTCGATGATACCACCAACCTTATACCAATCCCGATGCCTGATAGTTTTTTGCTTTTGATATATGATACCCGTATGATATCTTTTTTCATTACCAAAATTCAACGATACCACCAACCTGATACCACCGATACTGCCACTCCGATACCATTAATCAGGATTGATACCTTAGAGCTGATACTACGATACTATCAATCTGATACCATCGATACTCAACACTTAGAACCGATACTTTGTTTTTGATATATGATACCTTTTTTACGATACCTCAATGACACCCATGAAACTCGATGATATCTCAAACCTGATACCAACAATATAATACTCCTTTTGTTTTGTGATATGTGATATCCTTATGATACCATTTTTTCCGATACCAAAACTCGACGATACCTCGAACCCGATACCACTAACCAGATACCATCAATCCTCAATACCCAGACCCAATACCTCAATGATACCATAAAACTCGACGATACCACCAACCTGATACTACCCCGATACCCGATACTTTTTCTTTGTGATATATGATATGCTTATGATACCTTTTTATGATACCGAAACTCGACAATACCACCAACCTGATACCACCGATAGTCGACACCCCCAGACCCGATACGTTTTGTTTTGTGATACATGATGCCTCAATGATATCTTTTCTCGATCCCTTCAATTATACCATGAAACTCAAGGGTACCACCAACCCGATACCACCGATGATTCTTTTGATCTGATACTTCGAAACTCAACTATACTCATTTTTTGAAACCTATTTTTTGTTATGAAACTTTCTTTTTGAAAACTTTTTTATCATGAAACTATTTGTTTAAACTTATTTTTTGAGTTATTCACGCTATACCATATTTATAAAATTTTCTATGTGAAGTGGCGGAGGCGAGCGATGGAAAAGCGGCTCGGGAGGCGGGTTCGCGAGAAGCTACGAAGGCACCTCGCGTAGTTGCGTGTGGGGAGGCGCGCGACTCATGTGAGAAGCGGCTGAGGCGAGCGTGGGAAGGCCTATGTGAGGAGCCATGGAGGCGCAGGCGCAGGCGCAAGCGAACACAGGGGGACACACGGCGTGCGATGGGCAATGCTGTCGGCTCGCCCACCTGATGGGATCCCGTTGCCAAGTCGCCCCCTTAAGCAAAACAGTCGTGGCCATAGGGTAGAGCACATCCCTGTTTGACCTTTTTTTTGTACCAACGGCTAGCTTGGGTAAACCACAGTTGTTTTAATTCAACCAATTTTTGACGCATTGCGATGAATCAGTAGAATTGCTGGAAATTTTATGGGAAAAAAAACCTCATTCGAATTAGGACTTAATAAGCCCGGCAATTTCCCAGGTCGAGCTCGGAGCAATAAGATATATCTGCATCTCCCCCCAGAACTATTTAAGGTTTGGACTAGCTGGGATTAAGGGGAAATAAATTCACTTTGATTTCCTTTACATATTCCTAAACTTTGCTAACTTCACTCTAAAATACATGCGAAAATGAGAGATCAATTTAAAACGAGGTCCTCTATTAGTAACGATCGGGTGTGATCATCATTTAACGAGAATACAAAATAGAAAGAAAGACAAATATGATCACCCAAAGTTCTCTAATGATACTTTTTAGGATATGCACGAATGCAAGATAATGAACGACACCAGGAGACACGATGTTTAGTAAACACAGTTCAGCTTTCGTCAACATCTACGAGACTCTTATTATGGGCGCTCCTCCCTAATCCATAATACCGCAGCACATCGGCTGCACAGGTCACGGCCACATACCGGCCGCTGACCTCCTTAGACCTATGATAGTATTATGAAGTCGTTCTCCTGTTTACATCAGGGCTACCTTAGTCAACGGGTGTACAAATGGGGGTGTTGTCGACAATAGAATTTAAATAGGGTTGCGTAGGATCATAAGCCTGATAGTAACACAAGATAGGGGAATTTTTTGACACAGGTTCATACACTCAGGATGAGGTAATACCCTATTATTGTGTTCTTGTAATTATGATGATCTCAATTACAATGGAAGTCTCGAGATCTTATGTTGTGGTTAAGCTTAGATGCTAGATCATGATACTACGACCTCTACCCCTCCCTTTATAAGTGAAGGGGGATAAGGTTACCTGGTCATATCCAGTATGTAGTATTGAAACATATCTCTGGAGTGTACAACATGTATACGCACCGGTATTTACATATACAAATCTCTTAATCAAATGGGATTAAACTCTATCCTCAGAACTATCTTTGGCATCCAACCTAGATGTAGTCCGATTGGTATTCATCGTCTTCAAGCCGACTCGGGCCGCCCCTGTTTGCATTATGGGTCTTCTGTGAAGATACCCGAGGCCCATGCAGTCCACAGTAGCCCCCGAGTGTTTTGTAATCGAGTTAGATGTCCCACCGACTGGTTCATTTGATCGTTCCTGTAATCTGAAAGGAGATTGTAAAAAATTTAAGAGATCTTAAGTTAGAGTATGGGAGCAACGCCTGACTCGGCGATACCGAGATTCTAGCAATCGGCCTATTTTGTGAGGCACGCCACTCTACTCTTAATGGTGTGTTACATTGATTTGGCTGGTCGGTACCCATTTTTATCTTGTGAAAACAGTAATTAGCCCATCATGGTGCGTACCTTAAGTCATGCAATTGCAGTACCCATCTTGCGGTATACTATATTAGGCATATTAGGAGGTTTGCAACATCAAACGCCCGATCCTATTTTGCAGAATTCAGCACTTGGGCCAACATGGGGTCCGTTTTCAGCCAAGTGATGTCCCAACCGGAGGAGGGATCAGATGGAGACCACTTAAGGGCGTACTTTTTGGATAAAGTTTGGTCGAGAGCTATTTTAAATCTGGGTTACAGTATACAACAGGCAACCCATGAGGGGCATACCTTTGAAACAGTATCCAAGCCTCATCAACAGCCAACCTTGAACATGAAAAGTTGGGGTCATTTGCCCTTATTGGGTGTACCGAGGCTAAACTAGGATCGATGTCAACAACGTATTAGCACTGTTCGTGATGTATTGTCGAGAAAGCCTATTAAGGGGATCACCCTTTGCTTAAACGGATTGGGCTCATGCCCATTTGAGCCATGCGAAGAGTCTTTGCGCCTTATCGGTTAAGCCGAAGCGTCACGCGCTGCCGCTGGGAACCGAATTCACACCCACTCCCATCCCATCATCATGATGGCTTTACTATACTCGAGCAGGTTTCGAGCCGTGTCTCTTCGTATTCCCTGTGTATAAAAACCCGAAGCAGTACACAGAAATGTATCTAGCCTCCTAGTAATTTTTTCCTTTCGCGAAATATTCAATATCTCCCTCTATCCCACCATGGAGAACCAAGGAAGAGTGCTTGACGGATGGGAGATTGCCTGTGCCAAGGATGTTGCCGCCATCGCCGCCTCCCACACCGCCGCGGAAGCCGACTGGCGACAATGGCAGGAGGAGTATGTGGAGCACCGCGCCCTAGAAGCCATCCGCCTTCTGATTCGCGGCTACCCGCATCTGTTCCCAGCATGCAACCCGCTGAAGAACACATTGGTCGCCTCCATCCTTGATGTGGAGTGGCCTGAGGATAAATTTTTTTGTTTATCTTTTGATCCTATGCAAAGCCCTCTGTAATCCAGCCTAAGAGCTGTTTATCAATGGAAATTTTTTAGGCCTCCGAATTGTTCTAATTGTCACATCTGTCGAGCCTCGACTAGTTTTGTCTTCATTTGAATGAATAGGCCAATCTAGATCTAAATCCATCACTCAATATTTTGCCGTTCTTTTTCATGAATAGCAGTCAGCATATCCGAGTGATTCGATTCTACATCCGACAAAATACGTTCTGCGGCCCTTTACGTTTGGGGACAAGGGAGTGAACCGCTCTACCCCACCCATTTTTCGCATATGCAGTTTCATTCGTTCCAGCGAACTCCGCCGCTCAGGTTTTCATTTGTTGCGCGTTCCGCCGGCATCGATCTTGATCCGCTCATGGTTCCACTATATCCTACCGCCGCGAGAGCGATCAGGAATTACAAGGAGTGGATGAAGTCCATTACCACCGACCGACGGCTACAGAAGCTCGTATCCGTCGACGTGCTTCCCGTAGAAGAGCTAATTTCATGGCGCACCGCTGCCGGTGAGTCCTCCCCTACCCCTCGTTCTGACGAGGGGGCAGTTTTGGAGTCCTTCTTACTTCGCAGTCTCGGCCTTCCATGTCCTCCTTCCTCAGAGGTCTTCTTCATTTCTATGAAATTGAGTTGACTCATCTCAATCCCAAATCCATTTTTCAAATCACAGTCTTTGTTCATATATGTGAAGCATACCTTGGGATATTGCCCCACTTTGATATCTTCCGCACACTTTTCCTTCTCAAACCGTTCCCAAACAAAACAACCCCCAAGGCCGTTGGAGGCGCCGGCTTCCAGCTACGAGAAAGGGCCAAAAAGTTCTATCCTGACTTCCCCACAAAAACTTCAAACCAGGGCTAGCACGCCGAATGGTTCTATTGCGCCAATCTCCCGCCAGTCCTTCCGTCATTCACGGGAAATTGTCCTGTGGTACTCCCTTCATGGTCCTCCCCTCTTACCGAGAGCGAAGGTAGCCAAGTTAGGAAACAGCTTCCCCTCCTTGGGGATTTGAAAGCGAGGGTGCTGATCGGCGTTGGAGTTGTTATAAACTACAACCTTCACCGTGTCCAACCCTAAAAGGAATGTGTCCACCTTGGATTTGAATATTCATGGTCTAAGGACACCACTCGGGAAGGCGAAGATAAACTCTGATCTTCCGAATCTCTGATCTTTTCGCCCCGGGCACACTCATTGAGCATACTGGTTGCCCAGATACTTACAGGCTATCCAATCCGTCTCTAGCAGTAAGTAAAAAACTTCTTTTTTACCAATTCGAGTTATAAGATCCGTCATGTCTAACCTGACGTAAACCTCTTGTAGGATCATATTGCATTCTTCTCCATCCATCCGGTCCCCGTAGCCCCTGGCCATAAAGCGTGCCGCCTAAGCGTTTTACGGAGGACTCGGCTAACTCTCCTCCAGCAAAAAAGGGGAAAGGAATTGTCTTTAGGGACTCGGATGAAGATGAGGAAGCGGATGACACACCACTTCTGCATCGGCGCCGCCAAAGCCCAAAAGCAAGTGTTCCTCCCTCGAAGCAAGCTCCAAGCCCTTCGTCACCTCCGCTCGCAAATCAAGAACCCGCACCAGGGTCAAAAGGGCTTTCTAGCTCAATCCCGAGTGGCCACGCCACTCGGAAAGGCGTGGGCCTTAAGATTAAAGTGTCACAAAGGTTTACCCTTATAACACCTTCCTTCATCGGCTATTTCATTGAAATTGCACTTTTGACATCTTCTTTCACCCACAATAAGACCACCACAGGTATTCCCGTGGGCAATCCAAGTGCGAAAGAACCGGCCACCGGAGTTGCTACTCCTCACCTCCAAGCTCCCAGGCTGAACCAGCCTCAATTGGGGACTCGGCTCGCCATGCAGCACCTCTGCCTGCTGCTTCGTCGCCCAAAGGCGCTCCTCCAGCATCGAAGGCTAATGGCCCAATCTCGGCTATAGCTCTAGGAAGCTCGGAACTGGAAATTGAAAAGATCCCTCGCCCTACTGCTCCATCCTATACTCCTCCTTTCCGTGTCAAATGGAGAAAAGAGATGGAAGGCTATGAGGCAGATGACGCCAGAGAAGCGGAGCGGCGGGAGATAATGCAGAACATGATGGAGTTTGGCTCCAAAAGTGCTTGAGGTAAGATATTTTGGAATCTTGATCCTTCCTATGGTTTGGGCACTTCTGAACACCTCCTTTGTGTCTGCCCATGACCTGGGCAAGCAATTTGCGCAAAGTCCCAGTGTCTTCAGAAAGCTGTTAAGCAATTGAAGTCAAAATATGAATTTGCTAACGCGCTTTACGCACAAAAGTCAAAGTATCGCGGCGAAATCTAAGAACTCCGCAGGGAGGTTGCCGAGCTGCGATACCGCCACGTAGAGGACGCAAATAACATTCGCAGTAAGTGCTCACTCCACTGGTCCTTAACTCATCGCTAAATTTGAGAATCCATATGATCAATCTCTCTCTCTCTCTCTCTCTCTCTCTCTCTCTCTCTCTCTTTCCCAGCCATAAAAGAAAAGCAAACGTCCTTGCAGGGAGAGGCCTTTCAGGCAAACGTCCAGACTGAGAAGGCAGTCCTCGAATTAAAATGTCAGCCCTCTAATCCAAGCCTTCCTTTACACAGTTCTTCTTGTGTGAGTAATGTGTGATCCATCCGACGGATTTATAGCCTATCAAATAAAAACCAAGGTGTAATTTGAAGTCTTCGACGAGAAGGTGAAGTCCGCCGTCGAGCTGCACAACAAGACTCCAAGGGCGGCTGCACCAGCACTCCAATTTCTCCATCCCGAAGAAGAGCCGTCTCCCAATGAAGATGTTGTGATGGCTCGATTGCTGGATGCTCCTGAACGGCTGAAGGTTCTCGTGAATGAAGCTGCGACGATATGCACCAACCAGGCATTGGCTATTGTCAAGTAGCACTATCCCGGCGTTGACCTTGATGCCATAAAGGAGGGATTCGTCTGCTCCAAGGAAAAAGCTTCTACCTGCATGTAGTAAGTCAAGGAAACTTCCACCGCTTTGGTTGATAAGCTTAGATTTGTAGATAAACGATAATTCTAAGCCAAATGGCCTCATGATATAATCGTTGATCCCCCGTATTACTCTTGCCATTTATCCGAGTACCTATTTTTTTTTAACTTTTCGTGTAACGCCTTTTCGTGACTAGTCTAGCCCTCGAGTGCAAGGAATTGGCTCATGGCTCTCTCCTTATACATCTGCCGAGTGGCTAAATGTCGTTATTTACAGATTAAGGCACCACTACTCAAAATCTTATGGATCTCGAATCTTGCCAATTGCAGATAAGGAGAAAATAACTTAATTAAGAAGATAGGGTGCGGCGAAGCCTTACACTATTTAGTGTAGCCCCCCGACTTACTGCTTAGTCGTGTACGGCTAAGTAGCAAGTCAAACAAGCCTATATTGTACAAAAACTCGAACACTGAATTAAAAAAACGACGTAGTTGTTCGATATTCTAGGTATTAGGGACAACAGATCCATCTTCACGCTTAAGCCGATAAGCTTCTGGGCGAGTTACTTCATCAATCACGTAGGGACCTTGCCATGTTGGGGAGAGTTTATGCTCATGCTTATGATTCCTTTCAGAGGACCAAATCTTCTTTCGAGAATGCACGGCCCCGTTCATTGCGCTGATGATAGCGACGCAGGCCCTATAGGTAATTGGTCGACTAAATTATTGCTGCATCGCTTGCCTCTTGTAGGTGATCAAGGTCTTGATATCTCCCTTCCTCCGACTAGTTTCCTTCATATCTTTGAACTCGTGGGGACTGAAATTTCTATTCGGTCGGAAGGACCGCCTCTGTGCCATACACCAGGAAGAAGGGTGTCTGCCCCGTCGCTCAACTCGTGGTCGTTCTGAGCCCTTAGAGAATCGATGGCATCTCCTTAACCCAGCGCGTGGCAAATGGCTTCAGCCGATCGAAGATCCTTGCTTTGAGTCCTTGTAAAATCATACTATTGGCGCGCTCCACATGTCCATTACATTCAGGGTGCGCCACCGATGCATAGCAAATCTTGATACCCTTCGTTCCAATCTTGAAATTCATTGCTTTTGAACTGAACACCATTGTCGGTGATGATCCGATTAGGCACGCCAAAGCGAACAAAGATGTCTCGGAAGAACTCACGTGCCTTGGCTGCCGTAATGTTGACGATCGGCTTGGCTTCAACCCACTTCATAAATTTATCAATGGCAACAAGGAGATGAGTGAAACCACCCTGTGCCCGCTTGAGGGGACCTACCATGTCAAGGTTCCAGACGGCAAAGGGCCAGGTGATTGGTATGGTTTGCAGATCCTGAGCCGACATATGAATCTGTCGTGCAAAGAATTGACAACCCTTACACTTGCGTACTATATCTTCCGCATCCGTCACAGTAGTTGGCCAGAAGAACCCTTGATGATAAGCTTTGCCTACCAGGGAATCTGCCACTGCTTGATGTCCGCACTCTTCCGAGTGGATGTTATTTAACAGATCTGTGCCTTCTTGCTCAGATATGCACCATCTTAGTACCCCAGAACTGCTTTTTCAAAAAAGCTCGTCCCCGACTACCTTGAAATTGTTGCTTCGTCGTGTTATGCACTCGGCTAGGCTTTGATCTTCTGTTAGCTCGTACTTGAGGATATAATCTAAGTATGGCCATGTCCACCCAGAAGTGATGGACATGACTTACTCTTCTGTTTGATTTTCCAGCTCGTCCTGCGGAGTTGGCTGTTCAATGGATGGCTTACAAAGTTCTTCCACGAAAACACCAGTCGGCACTTGTGCTCGACTAGATCCCATCTGCGCAAGCTCGTCCGCGGCTTCATTGTCACGGCGAAGCACATGTGTGAGCTCCAAACCATTGAATTTGTCTTCCAACTTCCTGACTTCTTGGAAATACGCAGCCATGTTGTTGCCGATACAAGACCACTCCTTTTATACTTGATTGACCACGAGCTGAGAATCCCTGCTAACCATTAACCGTGGGATGCCGAGCGATATGGCAATGCGGAGCCCATGGATGAGTGCCTTGTACTCAGCGGTGTTGTTGTCTGGAAACAGGATCCGAAGAATGCATCTTAGCTTCTTGCCTGTTGGAGATTTGAAGAAAATCCTAGCCCCACTCCACTATGCATGAGCGAACCGTCAAAATACATTGTCCAGTACTCAAGATTGTCGTTGGCTACTAGTATTTGGGACTCCGTCCACTCCAAAACAAAATCGGCAAGTGCTTGAGATTTGATGGCTAGTTGAGCCTTGAACTTTATCTCAAAGGCTCCAAGCTCGACGGCCCACTTTGCGATTCTCTCGATGGCTTCCCGATTGTGTAGTATGTCTCCGAGTATAAAAGATGTAACCACCCAAATCCCGTGATCTTGAAAATAATGCTTGAGCTTTCGTGAAGTGATGAGCACGGCGTACAAAAGCTTGTGAACATGTGGATATCGTATTTTGGAGTCGCCCAATACTTCGCTAACGAAATAGACTTGGTGTTGAATCTTCCAAGAAAAATTTTCATCTTCCTGTTCCACAACCAATGCACTACTCACTACATGAGTCATGGCACTGATTTAAAGGAGAAGAGGTTCTTGGGGCACGGGTGGGACCAACACTGGAGATGTAGTAAGAAATCTTTTAAAATCTTCGAAAGCCTCTTGTGCTTCTTACGTACACTGGAAATTATCCTGCTGGTGAAGAAGCTTAAAGAATGGCATGTCGCGTTCCCCAAGTTAGGAGACAAACCGGCTAAGTGCCACGATGCATCTAGTGAGCTTTTGCATGTTGTTTTGATTGGTCGGGGGCTTCATCTTCATGATTGCGCCTATTTTTTCTGGGTTAGCCTCGAAGCCTCGGAGAGATACGATGAAGCCAATCAATTTCCCCGATGGGACACCGAAAACACACTACTTGATTAAGCTTCATCCGATATGCCCTTAGGCTCTCGAACATCTCGGTCACATCCACGATGAGGTCAGGTTTGGCACGAGTCTTCACAACACACGTCATCAACATATGCCTCCACGTTGTGGTCGAGTTGAGTGTGAAAACACCGCTGTATGGTGCGTTGATAGGTGGCAGCAGTGTTTTTCAACCCGAACGGCATTGTGATATAGCAGAATGCCTCGAAAGGTGTGATAAATGACGTCTTGATACAATCTTCCTCCTTCAGACTGATCTGATGATACCCCGAGTAAACATTCAAGAAACTTAAGAGCTCGCGCCTAGCAGTGGAGTCCACCACTTGGTCGATACAGGGGAGCCCGAAAGGATCTTTGGGGTAGGCATCATTGAGATTGTTGTAATCGACGCACATGCACCATGTCTTGTTCTTCTTTTGCACGAGAACCGGATTCGCCAACCACTCGAGGTGGTACACCTCCTTGATGAACCCTGCTGCTAGCAATTCGGTGATCTCCTCCCTAATGACTTCCTTCCGGTATGACGCGAATCTTCGCAACCATTGTTTAATCGGCTTCACCTTGTCATCAACGTGTAAAGAATGCTCAATCACTTCCCTTGGGACACCTGCATATCCAAAAATTTCCAAGCGAACACGTCCTATTTTGCCCGAAGGAAAGTGATGAGCGCATCTTCCTATTTGTCATCGAGCCTTGTCCCGACAGAACCGTTTTGGTTGTATCGGACAGGTCTAAGGTTATCATTTTAGTATCCCCCTTCTACTGGAGCGAGGCGACCGCCTGTCGAATCTTTTCCATCTCGGACGAAGCTTCTAAGGCCTGCGCCAGCTCACAGCTTTCGCTGTCATAGACCATGGACTGCTTCAAATCACCGGGGATTGCGATTACACAATGAGGACCCGACTTCTTCATTGCGAGGTATGTGTAATTAGGTACTGCCATGAATTTGGCGATACCAGGCCTTCCCAATAGCATGGTATGCTGTTTTGAAATTGGCCACCTTGAAGATTAAACTTTTCGTCTGGTAATTCTCTTTCGCCCCGAATGTGACAGGCAATGAGATCTTCCCGATTGGAACCGCGGACGTCCCGGGGATCACTCTATGGAAAGGGGATGATCTTTGCCTTAGCTTGGAACGTGGAATCTTCATCTGCTCAAGAGTTTTGACCAAAAGGACATTTATTCCACTCCCGCCATCAACCAGAACCATTTTAAGTTTGTTTCCTCGAATGACCGGATCTAGAACCAGAGAGTATCCGATCTGGGTGATCCGATCGATCGAAGGTAATTGGAACTTCCGACCAGCGTAGATATTTTGGGGTCGCTGACAAGATTGTGTTGATTTACGGAGTGGTTAGCTTTTGCTTACGCTGGGACTCATACGCATTTGATCCTCTGAATATGTAGCTGATCTCGCGCTCTGCGTCTGGATAGTCCCTATCTAGTTTCTTGCCGTGGCCTCCCTTGGCGGCCGACTGCTTGGAATTATCCGCAAACTTTTGTAGGATGAGGCAATATTTTTCTGCGTGTTTCCTGTGAGGGTGGAAGGGACACACTGCTTTCATGACTTTGTTATAGTCATTGTCGTTGGGGGCTTAGGCCGATTGCGCTCCACGTTTGCAACCATCTTATCCCCTTTGCGCTTCTTGTCCTTCGGCTCACTAGGTTTATGATTTGGCTTCTTCTTGGATCCTTCGTCATGACCGCCTCTATGGGTGAGCATGGCTTCTTCGGCATTGTCTTCCTGACTCGCCGTAGTGAACATTGCCTTGAGCGTCCTCGAGTGTCCCAGGTCATCTGCCTAATCAGCACTTCGGATTTATATCTAGCTAAAAAGGCATCGATGACGGTTTGCTCCGAAACATTCCAAATCTCGTTCTTCTTCTTCTTCGTGAAACGCTTGATGAACTCGCGGAGAGTCTCGCTCTTCTGGCGATGTAATTGCCCTATCTCCCACCTCCCAGCGTGTCTTTCATAGGTCCCTTGAAAGTTGGCGATGAATTTCTCCTAGAGATCGTCCCAAGATTCAATGAAATTCTCAGGGAGCCTCGTTAGCCAAGTTTGGGTGGTTGGAGTCAGAGCGACCGACAAATAATTTGCCATGACGTTCTGATCACCTCCCGCCACGCTGACTACCAGGGCGTAAACTTGTAGCTAGTTCTTCGGATCCCTCTCACCATCGAACTTATCGATGCCTTTTGAGGTTGAATCCATTCCAATGGGTGTACGTCCGAATTCATTCCAAGGGGCGTGGCTGTTGGCGCCGCAAATATCTGTTGCGACGTTCGTGATGTTGTCCTTGACTAGGATGCCCACCATGATAGTCATGCCAATTGGCTGTGCTCTCGGCGTGGTCGTCGTTGTGCCGACTGTGATAGCTGCGGGAGCTCGCTCGCTGTCGGCGCGCTACCTCCTCCTTGCTTCTATGTCATGGCAGAGGTAATGGCCCGCCGATCGATGTGATTCTCCAGCGGCAGACGTACGCTCCATGCTCCTATTATAAGCAAACCAGCTGTTTGCTATCACGGGCGTAGTTGGAGACAGGTGCGCATCGTTTAGCTGGATCGATGCCATCTCAACCATAGCCGTTGCCCAGGCCAAGGTTTGAATGAGTGAGCTGCCTTCTAGGGAGTTGTGGAGACATGGTCTCCAAAAGAGTATTCGATGCAACGATGTTGGCTTGTAGGAACTTCATGCTCCCTTAGCTTCACCACCCGCAACTCATTTTGGACGTTGCGGCCTTGGATTCAAAGCTGGCGCATTCGTTCTTGATCTTCTGCACGGCACTGCTCGACTTCGTTCGCCTCCGTGGCGGCTGCATCATCCCTCGTGCGCTGAGAAGTCACGTGAGGATCGCCGGCACCGAGTACAAAAACTTCGTTGTAGTTGTAGACCTCCGTGCTACCTCCACTGATGAACCCATGAACGAAGTTGGAGCTGATCAGATTGCTCCAATTGGCCTTTGGAATTGATTCTCAACTCGGTCACCTCTTGGCCTAGGTTCAGGACAGATCTATGCAAATGTAGCGGCAGAGTTCTTGAACCCGAAAGGAGATCCGAGTTGGGATGTGGAGACTTCCCCAGATTGGATCCCATCCGAGTCCGGGAAAGCATTCGCGTCGAGTCCTTCTCTACCGAATTGCTACCTCATCGAATCGGAGAAAGTGGCTGTAGAATTCACCAGTCCGAATGGAAATAAGGATGGTAAAGCGCAGGTACCTTCTTGAGGTTGGGTCTCTCTAGGATCGGAGAGACAAAGGTCGCCGATGTCGTCGACAACGAAATATAGGGATCCAAAGCGCAATGCTTGCGCTGGCATGACGATGGCTCACGGCAATTTTGACGATGCCTTCAAGCTTGACGATGATCTTGACGCTCCCCTATCTGGCGCACTAACTGTCGACGGGTGTACAACCGGGGGTGTCGTCGGCAATAGAATTCAAACGAGGTTGCATTGGATCTTAAGCCTGATGGTAACACATGACAGGGGAACTTTTTTAGACAGGTTCAGGCCCTTAGGGACGAGGTAATACCCTAGTCCTATGTTCTTGGTATTATGACGACGTCCGCTGACCTCCTTAGACCTA
>SPJY01010931.1:0-32546 GCA_005191435.1 Raddia distichophylla | reverse complement strand
AGGGGGGCGGACGTTCGACCGGCAAGGGTTACAACGGAAGTCAAAGGGAGTTTAGGTTCCGGTCGAGAGAGTTTCCAAAAGAGATTGGGCCGGGTTAGGGTTTCGGGTGAGAGTAAGTGAGAATGGTAGACTCGACCCGGAGTTTAGGGTTTCGAACAAGGGAGAAGATGGACGGCCGACTCGACCAGGGGTTTAAGGGTTTTGATTGGAAGAGTCGAGCTAGGGTTTCGATTGGGAGAGAACGATAGGGTTTCGACCGTGAGATGGACAAAGGTTTTAATCGGCCAAGATTAGGTTTTCGGAGTATCGAAAAGTAAAGGTTGGTTCGACCAGGAAATTAGGGTTCTGGTCGAGCTAGTTTTCAGTCAAGGAAGAGAAGATTAGGGTTCCGACCGAGAAATGAATAAAAGCGAGGAGAGACTTTTTGTATTTGAAATCGTAAAGTTTGGAATTTTTCTAAACTGTAAGTCATAATGAAAATACTTAATAAAATAAATCCTTATATGTAAATAAGTGTTTGGAAATTTAAGAATTTTCATATAGAAAAACAATAAAAATTCTTTTAACTACGTTTTTATTTTTAGAGAAAACTTGGGACATTCTAATATTCATTAGGATGTCACAAAGTTGTTCGGGTTTTGGTAAAACGGTAGCATCGAAAATTTGTGGCGTCTATTCACACCCCCTCTAGCCACCTTGCTTGGGTCTTCAAAAATAAGTTAGTCCTTTGCAATGATGATGAGATAAATTTAAAAAGTATTGTGTTAGTAGTACCCATCGTCGTCGATCTCGATCACGATCGTATCTTTCAAATTTCTGGAAACCTTTGGCACCTTGTTGGGGCCCTTTTTCATCCTGAGAGGCTGAGAGCCCCAATTCTAGCTTGAGCCTAGGGTGTCTGCCTGGCTAACCCTAGACTCCTCAGTGAGCGCCAACTCCTGGCCAAGCAAAGAAGTATCCTTCTTGCCAGACCGAAGTGAGCCTTCTTGGCCGTTGCCTTACTCCTATGAGTCGCTCCTCTTGTGGTACAATGGTGCCTCGGTTGGGAGGTGGCGGCGGGATTGGGAAGAGGCGGCGGTAGGAGACGGTGGAGAACGAAAGGCGTCGTGCCTACGAAGGAGCCATGGGTGGCGACTGTGAGAGTAGGTGGGAGAGGACGGGAAAGAGGCGGCGCTCCCAGAGGGGGCGAGCGGCAGCATCAGCAGCGGTGGACGGCTAGGGCTTGGGGACTTAGGTGCTACAATGCCAAAGTCCCCAAGCTCTGATTTGGATCTATAATTGATGTAATCTTGATGGCCAACCCCTAAAATCTTCGAGAGTACGCTGGGTAATGGGCGACCGACTCTGTCGTGACCCTAATCTCGCCACGGGGAATTCAACAACATGAGGCAAAACTAGCTAGACCCAGACAAGTATCTCATGTTGGACAATACGTTGAATATCATCGCAGTGCAATATTAACTAATTTCAAATAATAGTTTAACGGTACCAACATTCACTTTCACATTAAGAACTGAAAGGATCGATATGCCGCCTAGAGGGGGGTGAATAGGTGAATAAAACAAAATTGCGAAAAGTAAACACTCAAAATAGTAACGGTCATGTCGGATGTTCCGATGTAGATCAGATGTTCCGATCAGGTCCAGTGCACCTTGCGTCGGATGTTCTAATCTGGGTCGGATGTTCCGATCTGGTTCGATCTGAAATTGAAGTAAACCTGCAATAAAAGTTGATTTCTCGCAAAACCAAGTTTATATCTACTCAAGAATATTAAGAACAAGTCCAAAATAATAATAGAACAAACTTATTGCAGATAAATTAAATTACTCAAGATCGAGATGAAAAACACGACGATTTTTGTTTATGGATGTTCGGATCTTTGAAGGGAGATCCTACTCACTGTTAGGAAAGGAACAAAAGCCTGAATCACCAAGACCCTAATCCCCTCCCGGCGTTGCACAACAGCTCTCACCGGTCTTCACTAGATGAGTCCTTTTCCTTTTGGAGGCAGAATCAAATCTTCAGAAACTACGGAGGCGCACCACACAAAGCTAGGCGGCGCACCACACAAAGCTTGGCGGCTCACCGGCGACACCTAACCGTCTAGGAGCCCTTCAAGCCTCCAAGAGTAACAAATGTTGCGGAGAATTGATTAGAATTCTATGTTCTCAAGAATTTGATGCATCTAATTCGTGGAGCACTTTTGGGTGCCAAGTTCTCTCTAGATCTAGATCTCACAATATGAACAAGAGAGAAAGGCTTTTCTTGAAAGCTGATGAATAATGGAGTGAAGGAATCAAAATCTCAATCAATCAGAGTGTGTAACCTATGGCAGGTGGTGGAGGAGAGCTTTAAATAGAGTATCTCGAAATATGGGCGTTGCTGTAGTGTATCCCGCATCGGATGTTTTGACTTACATCGGATGTTCCGACGGGGTGCTATCCGGATTGTGCTGGTAGCATGCTGACTGCGTCCCACCATCGGATGTTCCGACGGGGTAGGTTATATATAGAGGGTATTTTGAGTGAAAAACTCACACGAACTTCGAGATACCTACTTTGAGCACTTAGGAACCTTTATATGCTTCTCCGTCACATCCCCCCTTATAGTACGACATGCCTAGACTTAAGAAATAAAGATTTACAATTTTGCAAATAAATAGAGTCTTGATGCCATCTTCGTCCTATAAAAGTTTGAGGGGTACTCCACAACTTTTAACATGTATTAACCTATGTGTATCTCTTCAATAAAAACATTAGCTCTATAATTGTTGATCATAAACTACCAAAACCTGGGGTCTACATGCACTTTCAAGAACAGACACTTATATTAAGAATTACCAGATAATAAGAAGGAAATGAAGGCATTAGAGTAGCAGATAAAAATTTGACGATATCGAAGGCGTCGACCCTGACACCACTAATAGACCTACGCACCTATGTGAAGACCCTGTTGGTCCTAGCCATAATCCGAATAAAAATCTATCCACGATAGGCATAGTGAGTACGCGGCTACCTAGCAAGCAATCCTTACAGATGTATGCAAAGGCAAAAGTAGGGGACAAGGTTATTTTACACAAAACCAATTACTAGTCTAATTATAGTTGCCTAGTTTTAGTTAAGTGAATGCATGATCTCAAGATGTTACCAACAATCATCAAAGAAAGGTGCATCCACGCATCAGGCCAAACCTAGCTTACACTAGTTAAGTTCAATTATTAAAATGGTGGGACTACATGTGAAAACCTCTCGCCCCGTCCATGACCATGGATACGGTTATCATGATAGTTTTAACTCCAGAGTGTGTACACGTTCCCCACAAACCCTATCTCATCCTGAGGGAGATACGGTACACGACCATTTCATCCACTATGCCTATCACTTCTACTACCCCATTCTTTTGGTTTCCCCGGCCCCGCCGGTACCTACCGCGGTTGGGAGTCTACTACTTTTGGGCGCCACTCGATCGGCGCCGTTCCCCATTTAAGCCATTCGGTCTCAGGGATGAACCTACCCATCATGTAAGGTTGTAATCCTTTCCCGTAGGGAAAAAGTAACGAACCGTAACCGGACCTACAGGCAAGTGTTTAGTGGGTTTCGTAGGGTACTAAGTTAGGGCCGAAGGCATAAGAGAGCTTACTTTTTAGTTTGGTCTAGTAGTTCACAAGGTTGAGTTCTTAGTAGAGGAGACCTCCACATCACATCCACATCCTCGAAACAACCTTTCCCGGGTCTCTCCTAACCAACTACGCAATTTTTAGTTGTATAGGGTTTCTCCAAAATATAATCGCAAAGCCTCGGCTTCACCACATAATTTGAATAAGTGAATAACTAATGCAACCTCACATCAATTTAAAGGATCGATAGGCTAAGAATCAGTAGATCGAGTGGCTATCAAACATGGCCCTCGTCATGCTAATAAAAGAATAGCACGAGCAGGATAGGAACACACGCACTGTTCTAATATACATGCAATAATGACATTCGTGAACATAAAAAAACTATTATAAAACATTGGATGGAGATATGCAAACTATCGCTTTCCTTCGAAGAACATACCTTGCGAGTCTACAGCAGCCTCCGAGCAGCACTACTCGCAGCAACAACCGCAGGCGTCTACGCGTAGGAACAAAACAAACAAAGAACATCAAATTTAAGTACAAATAAAGTAATTAATAAAAAATAGAAAAATACTAGATATTATATATGATTTTTAGGCTCTGTAATCATCTAATTTGAAGTTCACATTCTCCCTAAACAATTTGGGGAAGATTTGGGCTAAATAGGGAAATTCCCGAAAAGAAAAGGGGTTTAAAATCCTAAATGGGCCGAAACCGAAATTTTGGCCCTCTCTTTCTTTCTCTCTCTGTGCGCATTTGTCCCAGGCAGCCCAGCGCAGCATGGGGTCAGGGCGGCATGCCGTGCGGGCTGCGGAGGAAGCGGCAATTGCTGCAGCGGTCCCCATGGGACGCGCTTTGCTCTAGGATAGGGCGGCGGTGTGTGGCGGGCACGCACGGCCTACGCGGATAAAGTTGTGGCAGGGCACGTGGTTGTCTATGGTAGGGCAGTGGTATGTGGCGGGCGGGGGCAGGAGCTTGGACGGCGGCGCCAGTGGTGGCTTGGGGGCTTCGAGTTGGCACCGAATCTAGCACCGGCGGTGCCGATCCTGAGGTCGCCGGCGGCGATGTCGGTGGAGGCAGTAGCCGTGGGGGTGCTGATCTTCGGCGAGGGCTATAGGACGGGATTCTCCACCATTTTGAGACTACTAGGTACTGATGGATTCGTCACGATGAGCTCTAAGGTGTCCTAGAGTCTAATATAGGGTTTGGGCATGGAAAAGGGTAGGAACCTTGATTTACCTTGGGTTTGCATGAGGGTTAAGGCGGCGGCTAGGGTTTCATGGAGGGAGAGTTGTGGCTGCGCATAGGGGTCTGGGGGGTTTATATAGTTCTTGAGACGAAGCCAAGTCGGTTTGGAGGCCTGATTGAGAAAGATTTGAGATAAAGGAGAGTTTTGGGCGAATCTAAAGTCGGATAGGAGTATAATTCGACTCCTACACTTTCTATAATAGTCTAGGACGTGGGGGCTAGCTTGGGGACGAGCTAGGGTCGGTCTAGAGTCCACTATGGTTTTAAGTAACCGTATATGAGCCTTCTAGATATAAACTAATATGGTTGTGGCTCAAATAATGGGTTCTTATTATAAACTAAATTGTGAAATTTGTTCTTAGCTTAATTTTGTTTTGAAAAGAACCTGGAGCCGGACCCCTCTCTCCTATCTCTCTCGACGGCTTCACGCGGTAGTCAAGAGAGATTCGGCCAACGGGCTCCTGTGGTGCCCATCTTTCTCGATGCCTGCCCGGTAGCTGTCGAGAAAGGTGCGACAAATGGGTGCCCATCCCTCTCGACGGCTAACTATTGCAGTCGAGAGAAGTGGAGCCAATGGGCGCTTGTGGCTCCTATCTCTCTCGGCGGTTACTATCTAGCCATCAAGAAAGATGCCCATTTCTTCCAAGAGCTATATTCAAATGGGCTGTTAAGAGATCTCATCCATTAAGGTCTATCCTCGGCATAGAACATCTCTCTCATTTAGTTCTGAAGCAAGCCACTGCGTGTCGGTGTCTGGGAAACGCGCCGACTGTGGGCCGCGAGTCCACGGACCGGCAGACGAATTTGTAGTTGGAATGAGGCCCAACGACAACCCTTCCTAGCAGCCCGGGGTGGCGGCCGAGCTCTCAGGGGCTCTGGCCACGCGGTCTTCCCGGACGGTGCCTGGTGCGATCTGGGATCCGGGTACAGATCCGTTGTACGGTGAGATTGAGAAGGGGTGAGAGGGGTGAGACGAAAGAAATACAAACTGTGCGAGACAAGTGTTTTTACCCTGGTTCGAGCCCCCACTGCCGGGTAACAGCTCTACTCCAGCCTTCGTTGATTATCTGGTGGAAACAGTACAGGGGCGCCGAGGCCAGGCTAGGAGGTGCCGGCCCCGAGCTTACAGGGAAGCTTCGGACACTGATGTGCTAGAATCTACTCTGCTAGACTACTGCTACTGCTAAGGAAGCTTCGGATGCTCGTGTTGCTTGCCCTCTTAGACTTAGTCGTTATGATGGGCAGGCTTCTCCTTTTATAGGCGCGGCGGGCTGCTCGGAGCTGATACCACGGGCCCCGCGCCTATCCATGCTTTGTCCATCTTTAGTGGCGACGCCCTTGTCTCGTTCCAGGGCTCCGTCCTGTCTGTGGCCTGCAAAGAGAAGCTTGCTTGGTTAGTACTGGACACGTGTTCGTCTTGGTGTGCTTATACAGGGGAGAAGCCTGCACAGGGAGAAAGCACTTTCCCTTTACCCGCAATATGGCATTGACTGGTCGGAGCTAGCTCCGCGCCACCCGTTGGGGGGGCGTAGCGGAGCGCGGCAACTATTGCCATCTGCCCAAGGGACAAACGGCATGGCGAACTGCCCGCGCGGCTCTCCCCCGAGCTACCGATACCCCGGGGAGGTACAGTCCTTTCGGTCAAGGCCGAGGAAAACGTGCTGGGACATGACAGTCGCCACCTATCTAGGGGACAGGCGAGCTGTCCGCGGGGCCCTCTCCCGGGCTAAGGATAGCCCGGGAGGTCCGCGACACTCTTAGTCAGGACTGAGGGAGGCGTGGTTGCTTTAGTCAAGCCCGGGGATGACCCCAGTGGGCTAGACGTCTCTCTTGGTACGACCAGGGATGGCCTTCTGGGCTCTTTCTACGCGCGGCAGGCCGGTACGGATCCGGCCCAAGGCCCATCTCAGGGTGGGCCGGTTATGAATCACCAACACTGAGAGGGATACTTATCTCGAGGGTTTAATCCTATAAGGCCTTTTGATGGTTAGCACACCTTATTTCAATTTATAAAGTAAAATAACACCAATATTAATGTCGTGAACATATAATGTTGGTTTGTACAACAAACACCATCATTAATCTTAGAGTTTTTTCATCTTCCGATGTGATGACCCCCATATAAGTGGGCGTTTTCGGTGAATCTTTGAGTGATATTTAGGAGATAACATTAGCAGCATGGCTGTCATGCCAAAGCTAATTTTAACTTAATAGACCGGTAAGAAATTTTTTTGTTTATGATCCAAAAAATCAAATCAACATTGTTAACATGACATTTTCACACTTTTAAATTAATTAGTTCAACAGATGTGAAAGTATGGTTAACAAAACTCTCATGCACATATAGTATATTTTCAAATAGTTTAAAAGTTTTAAAAACTGTTTTACAAAAAAAAAATCTTACTTAGAACACAATTCATAGACATTTCATAATGAATAACAAAAATCAATTTTAAAATAAATTATTACACCCCCAAATTTTCATACGAGAGCCCTATAGCTGTCCCGAGACACAAATGATTTTCTTGCCCTTGTACATCAACTAAATGCAATTGCAAATGGCACAGTGAACCATGACACGGTACTCACTCGTGACTTGTGAGGTTGCTGAGTTGGAGTCCGAACCCAGACTGCACCATTTTCCTATAAAACTAGCTTACAACCCCGCGCGTTGCGCGGGACATCAAGTATACTGCGCGGGACATCAATATTACGACCCCAAGTTTCTTTTTTTTTACAGGTTTTGGTTTCTTATTTCTTCAAGAACAAAAAACTTTAAAAAGTAGGATAAAAAATAAAAAGGCATAGTACGATGGCAAGGGGTTGCTTTTTTTTTCAGGTTTTTTTTAAAAATTTCTTCTAGCACAAAAAAAATATAAAAGCAGAAAAAAAGGCATAGTATGATGGTAAGGGTACACAAAAGAGGTATCAATTTTTTGGAAGCCATGGGTTTAATTCCAAAATGAATTAAAAAAATACTTTATCCTTCATTTTTGTTTTATGTTTTTTACGACGAACTAAAAAAATCTAAAAAATTTATAAGAATAAATTAAATAATAATATTGAATTATATTTATAATATTCCAAAATTTTTATATTCATATCAATTCCAAAATGAATTTTATGGAATTCATATTGAATTAATAATATTGAATTCATATTGAATTAATAATAATGAATTCATATGGAATTCCAAAATTAATAATATTGAATTCAAATTGATAAAATTCAAAAATTTTATGGGTTTAATTCCAAAATAAATTAAATAATATTGATAAATTTATATATTCATATTAATGCATACGGTACAACGTATTGTGTGTACGTATAAGAATAAAGTGACCACAAAAGACCATTGGTCTAAAAGAACTTGAACATACTCTGATTCTACTACTGATATTTGCTAGCTTCTCCCCATTCAAATATTAACATGAAGTTTCTGTAGGTAAAATAGATTTGGTCAAATTTGTGAAGTATGGCTATACAGAGCAATAATAAATTAAACATAATTCGTAGGAAAGAACAAAAAGGGAACCCATGAAACACAACGACAGAGACTTAGCGACGCTGAGCATAATTACCAGTTCACTATTCTATTCGACATAATTGTAACTATGGTTCAACAGAAGGCACCCCTACGTACAGGTACAACCATACTTGAATACTATTTTTATAAGCCTCTATCATAAAAATATGGTTAGGGTGTGTATTTTGCAACCATTTCTATTTTTTGTCGGCGGCTAATTTTTTAAAAAACCTTACCATGAAATTGTGGTTCTATTTTTGGTAAGGTTTGTTTTTTTAGATTTTTTAGTTCGTCGTAAAAAACATAAAACAAAAACGAAGGATAAAGTATTTTTTAATTCATTTTTGGAATTAAACCCATGGCTTCCTACAAATTGATACCTCTTTTGTGTACCCTTACCATCATACTATGCCTTTTTTTTCTGCTTTTTAAAGTTTTTTTGTGTAGAAGAAATAAAAAAAGAAAACCTGAAAAAAAAAAAGCAACCCCTTGGCATCGTACTATGCCTTTTTATTTTTTGTCCTGCTTTTTAAAGTTTTTTGTGCTTGAAGAAATAAGAAACCAAAACCTGTAAAAAAAAGAAACTTGGGGTTGGCTGGAAGGATAAAGTATTTTTTTTAATTCATTTTGGAATTGAACCGATGGCTTCGTAGAAATTGATAGCTCTTTTGTGTACCCTTACCATTATACTATGCCTTTTTATATTTTTCCCTGTTTTTTGAAGTTTTTTGTGCTGGAAGAAATAAGAAACCAAAACCTGTAAAAAAAGAAACTTGGGGTTGGCTGAAAGGATAAAGGATTTTTTTAATTCATTTTGGAATCGAACCCATGGCTTCGTAGAAATTGATAGCTCTTTTGTGTACCCTTACCATTATAATATGCCTTTTTATATTTTCCCCTGCTTTTTGAATTTTTTGTGCAGGAAGAAAAAAAAACCTGGAAAAAAGCCAACCCCTTACCATCGTACTATGCTTTTTTATTTTTTATCCTGCTTTTTAATTTTTTTGTGCTGGAAGAAATCAAAAAACGAAAACCTGGAAAGAAAAGAAAATTGGGGTTGGTTGGGATTCGAACCCAACACCTGCCGCTTATTTGGAGCTAAGGAGTTGCCTGGAAACCAAGTGACCAGTCGCATCATGCTAGCTAGGACTGGGGAACAAAAGAAAAAAAGAGAAGGCAGGAGAGAGAAGGGGAAAAAAATGATGAAAAATGCGAGCAAGGCTGCTGCACTGTTGCATAAACAGTGAATATACGTGTCAGCAAGAGGGAAAGGATAAAGGATTTTTTTAATTCATTTTGGAATCGAACCCATGGCTTCGTAGAAATTGATAGCTCTTTTGTGTACCCTTACCATTATAATATGCCTTTTTATATTTTCCCCTGCTTTTTGAATTTTTTGTGCCGGAAGAAATAAAAAAAAACCTGGAAAAAAGCCAACCCCTTACCATCGTACTATGCCTTTTTATTTTTTATCCTGCTTTTTAATTTTTTTTGTGCTGGAAGAAATCAAAAAACGAAAACCTGGAAAGAAAAGAAAATTGGGGTTGGTTGGGATTCGAACCCAACACCTGCCGCTTATTTGGAGCTAAGGAGTTGCCTGGAAACCAAGTGAGCAGTAGCATCGTGCTGGCCAGGACTGGGGAACAAAAGAAAAAAAGAGAAGGCAGGAGGGAAAAGGGGGAAAAAATGATGAAAAATGCGAGCAAGGCTGCTGCACTATTGCAGGAACAGTGAATATACGTGTCAGCAAAGGGTGAGCTGACCGTACATCTCTAGCTTTAAAGATAAGGATGGATATATCGCGTGAAGCCCGTAGTGTCACCCGGACCATCTCCTCCACTCCTACCCGGCGCCTGATGTTGATTCCCGAACGCCATGACGAGACGAGCGAGGCTGACTCCGCCCGTCCCGGCTGTCCACCATCCCCGACTTGGCGAAGAATAAAAGAAAGATAAAAGAAGATAAAAGGAATACAAAGGTGAACAACAAATAAGATTGGAGTATTGGTTTTTTATCTCAAGAGGAGGTAGGACCGTAGGAAATAAAATGGAATACTATGGAGGTAGGACATCTTCCATTGGGAGCAAAAGTAATTGAGCATCCAAATTATCAATTTAAATGCTTGTTTGAATTAAAAAAATAAATGATTTGCAAATTGTGCTCAACTCAAAAATCAGGAGGACTATTGATTTGAATTTTGATCTTGTCATAGTGAATTTTTATGATCAATATTTTTTTTAGTTATGTACAAACATTTTCAAAATTGTGCGTCCACCACTGCTCATCATAGTTTATGTCCTCCTCGATCATGAGCCAGCTCTAGCGACAGAGGATGAGATAGTAGCATCGAGGCTAGTGGAGATTGGGGTTCTGGAAATGGTGACCAGACAACCATGACGAAGACGATGGGGGCGGGGCATGGTGGAAGAGATTAGGGCAGCACCGGAGACTGGCCACGACAATGGCGATGCACGAGACTAGACCATTGAACTGAATCTGACCCATCAATTAAAAGCAGGAGAGATAAAGTGGAAGATTAAAGCTTGGGGAGCTAGCTGTGAACAGGGGAGATCTGATCGGCCGAGATGAATATATAGAGAGCATGGGAAAAAATATTTTTAGGTAACACTTTGGGAGACGAAACATTGTATGCGGAGTTCTTTTACCAACTAGCACGTATGACTACTATTTGTGACTGTTGTATGAGGACGTGCCACAAAAACTTATATGTGTGGTTCGTATGCAGACTATTGAATACGATGCGGAACATATAATCTACATATATGCGCCAGTTAGTAATTAAAATTACTGAACTGGCAGGAAATGAACCGATCAATTTAATGTTGTGGAGAATGACGATGGATGTTCACTACAGGAAACCAGACTTTTGTGGTCGGTCTATGCCGACCACAAAAGTGCAAATACCGACGACAAAACGTTTTGTCGTCGGACAGCCGACGACAAAAGTTCGTCGACAATGAGTCGACGACAAAAGTCACTTTTGTGGTCGGCCGAACGTAAAACCAACGACAAAAGTGGCTCCTAGGCCGAGCTCCCAGGGGAGATCTTTGTGGTCGGCCATTATTCGAGCTGCCACAAAACTATACCCAAACGGCACGGGCACAGTGACGGTGCTCTGCCATGTGGGTCCCACGGACAAGGTGACGATGTCACGTTGCAGACTTTTGTGGTCGGCCAGACTGGAGGCCGACACAATACTACCGTTTTGTGGTCGGCAAGACAAGAAGGCCGACCACAATGCTGCTCTTTTGTGGTCGGCCAGGCTGGAGTCCGACCACAATACTATACTTTTGTGGTCGGCCAGACTGGAGGCCGACGACAATACTTAGACTTTTGTGGTCGGCCTAGATATATGCCGACGACAATACTTAGGACTTTTGTGGTCGGCCTGGATATATGCCGACGACAATACTTAGACTTTTGTGGTCGGCCTAGATATATGCCGACTATAATATTCAGGACTTTTGTGGTCGGCCTTTGCATACGACATTGACAGTGTGATAGCAATAAAAATTGCTGGTAATTTATGAAAAAGCTCAATTTTAACCTGCAAAAAAATTGTATTCCCACAGTTTTACATACCCAAATGCCCATAACAATCACACAATATATTGCGACCACATTTGCATCCACCAATACATTTCACAATCACAATCATAGACGAATGCACATATAAACAAAAGTGCGACATCATCTCAAATTGTCCAAAAATGGTAGATGATATGGCATGTGTCTTGAAAGATGATGTGGCAGGTGACGTGGTGGAATGTTGTGACAAATGTTTTCTTCATAATTTATAGCTCACAATTCGACATCACATAAATAAAAAACACAATTTTTGCGCTGCATAAATTCATTATAAATTCAAAAGTGACCAAATTATACAAATATTCATCAATATAGTTGGATTTCAATGTCACCAAAACATAGCAAATATTCCCGAGTATAAGCTTTAATGCAATAAACAAATAAGCTTTCAACTTCTACGGCTTCATGAGTAGATGCTTCCTGACCTTTGGTTTTCCTTAAAAAAAGAAAGGCATACAGATCAATTAGATAAAAGTACTCATACCTACATATTATTGTTTGCAATCTAGTTCTTACTAGGAACATTAAACACACACCCAACACATTCTCTATGATGTTGATAAAACTCATGCCATACTAAATGAGCAGGAGCCGGCATGTGTCTACTAGGCATTTAAGAAAAGATAATGCTAAGATATTTTTTTAAACAACTTGTACCACAGCTACGAAAATTAACCTTTTTTTTCTCTGGCACAGCGAAATAAATACGAACGCAAGAGCAATACATTAGAAAATACCGGTATTACAAAAAAAAAACATTCATGGCCAATCTATTTTCAATGCCACGGGACACATATACATATACACATAATACACATACATTGTCATTTATTTTTATTTATCTGCATTTTTATCGAGTTCTACATATTCCCCCAATAGAAGAACATGATCTCAACTAAGAAAAAGGGACACATATTGTTGGTGATTCATAAGCGACCCATCCCAAGGTGGGCCTTAAGCCGATTCCGTACCGGCCTACCGCACGTATAAAGGGCCCGAGAGGCCGCCCATTGCCGTACTAAAGGGAACGTCTAGCCTGTCAGGGTCATCCCCGGGCTTGACCAAATCAACCGCGCCTCCCTGTGTCCCAACCAGGAACGTGGCGCACCCCCCGGGCTATCCTTAGTCCCACTACACTTTCCCCCGCCTTGACTGAGAGGAACTGTATCTCCCCAGGGGTCCGTAGCCCGGGGAGAAGAACGCGGACAGCTCGCATTGTCGTTTGCTCCCTTGGGCAGGCGGCAACGGTTGTTACGCTACGCGACGCCCCCAACGGGTGGCGCGGAGCTGGCTCGGACCAGTCAATGCTATATTGGGGATAAAGGGAAAGTGCTTTCTCCCGGAAGCAGGCTTCTCCCCTGTATACGCACTCCCAGACGAACACGTGTCCAGTACTAACCAGACCAGCTTCTCTTTGCAGGCTACAGACAGGACGGGGTCTCGGAATGAGACAAGGGCACCGCCACTAAAGCAAAGATGGGCGCGGGGCCCATCGCATCAGCTCCGGGCGACCCACCGTGCCTATAGAAGGAAAGACCCCAGATTCGTTCGGGACCAAGTGATCCAAGGTGACAACAAGCAACCCAACGCAACAGACGCATCCGAAGCTTCCTTAGTAGTAGCCTTAGTCCTTAGCCACTTCAGTGTCCAATACCCCCTTGTAAGCTCGGAATCGATGCCTCCAAGCCCGGTCTAGGCACCTCTTGTACTGTTTTCCACCCTATAATCAACAAAGGCTGGAGTAGAGCTATTACACGGCAGTGGGGGTTCGAACCAGGGTAAATCGCTTGTGTCCTCACGGTTTATATTGTTCTCTCTTTCTCCCCCTCTTCCTCTCACCGTACGACGGATCTGTACCCGGATCGCCAAGTCGCGCCAGGCATAGTCCGAGAAGACCACGTGGCCTGAGCCCCCGCAGGCTCGGCCGTCGCCCCGGGCTGCTGAGAAGGGTTGTCGTTGGGCCTCACTCCAACTACAAATTTGTCTGCCGGTCCGTGGACCCGCTGCCCTTCGAAGCGCGTTTCCCAGACACCGACACATATACATATACAATAATCCCTATAAGTAATCCCTACACATATGCAATAATCCCTACACACTAAAGGCCAACGGAACATCAAAAGTAAGGATCAACAGAACACTTTAGTGCACTTAAGTATGTATCAAAAGAAAAATCTGAGTGTTAGCAGTTGAATATCCCATTTTCAGTATCACAAAATTGAATTTTGTTGTTCAAAACAGGGTGAGATTGGAGATCAAAGTAGGCAGATGGTATTTCAAGTTCTGGAGAATAAGAAGGTTGCAGGTTAGGATACAACATTTCACCAAAGCCCAAAACACACGTGATCAAGAACTGAAACCACTTAAACATTCCTAACAGTAATGATGGGAACTGGGAACAACAAATTAGATTTAACAACAAAACGAAGGACCAATCCTAGCAAACTATGACGAAACACAACATCCTACAAACACAACAGAAGCAATAGCCAAATATAGATAAAAATAGATAATATAGATAATATGAGCACCGGAGAGACGGAGAGCATCCAAACATAGCAAAAGCAATGATCAAACTGATAGTAAATGGATTCCTACATTTATAGTAAAAAAGGAATTAACCAGTCACAACTACTCTTGTATCGTCAAGAGAACTCTACAAGCAGAAGATAGTTGAAATACGAGCAATACATTTCTATTTCTGCAAGTTAGAAAATGAGTAGCACAAAGGATCGGAATTGATTAGGACCTGTAGTGTGTCAAGTGTGTCAGAGATGCCAAAATATAAAAATACGGTAGAATTAGGCATACCTCATTGCGACGTTTGGCTCCTTTGCGTCTATGGTGCCTACGTGGATGCAAGGAAAGAAGATGAGCAACAGATTCTATATAGAATGGTTTTAGCCCCTGAAACTGCTTCCTGCACAGTGAAATTCAGAGTTTAGTATGGCTTTGGTTTGAGTTAATATTCTTTACAGAGAGGTTGTTATGCTGGCTATTACATATGCCAAGTACTAGTGTTTTACCACCAGGTAACAGAATAGGTTCTAGCAAGAAATAAATCTCTCCATATCTAGTATCCACCATATTCACTGAATTCATGATATTCCTTGTGTGTCTACAATTGAATTAACTTTGAAAATATACATTCACTAAAGGAAAGTACATAGCACATATATCATGTTGTCTCTCGGAGAAACAACTAGGGTTCTTGTCCTGCTTCTCGAAATCAACAAACTAAACATCTCTGAACAAAGATAGTGATCTACAAGGCGCACCGAGTAGTATTCAATAGTGTAGCTAAAAAATTAAGTAGCACCAAGAATGCAGTAAACAGTTATGTGCATTCTTCCTTGATCAATCTACAAATCAGAAAAACTAATCAATTGAATAGCTTGGCAAGAGCTAGTACCAAACTTGTAAATTCCGTTTCGGTGCTGCCCGCGATCCTCGCAGTGTCGCCCGTCGGGAGTCCTGCAGGGCGTCGCGAACTGTCATAACATGCCCCAACCTGAGATCGAACATAGTAGCGCGGCGCGCGCTTACCTGGATGAAAATCCCTGTCCGGATACTCCCAGCCGCCCATCTCGCTGACGCACCGCTCACGGCGCCCCAGCGGGCTGATCCGTTGCCGGACGAAGCTGTTGACGATATCATAGCCCGTCAAGCCCTTCTTGGCGAGCCCTTCAATCTCGTGTGCCATCACTTGATCCTCCGGCAGGGTCTCGCTGCGCGCAAAGATTGGAGTATCCGGCGCGGCCGAAGAATACTCCAAGTTTGAGCCCCCGCGGTTCAGGTAAAACCACCGCCGAGCCCAACCATCGACTTTCGTCCTTACCTCGTACTCCGGGTACGTTTGGCTCCCCCGGGCTCGGCGCGCGGTTAGGTAAAAGACCCCGCCGTTGCCCACGCAGTGGCCGACGGGCTTCAGCTCGAAGTAGTGCTGAAGGAGGCTCACGGTGGGTCGCACTCCGCAGTGCGCCTTGCACAGGTGCGCAAAGATGGACAGATCGACGTAGGACTGCGGGGACAGGTTCTCCGGCCGCAGCTCCGTAAAGGCGAAGAAGTCCGTCATGAACTGTGACTCCGGCGCGCGGAACCCGCAGATGGCCGAGGTCTCGAAGCATACAGCTCGTCGGGCTCGGGCCTTGGTTCCCGGTCGGCGCCAGGAAGCCTCCATGAGCCCGGCTTCACGAAGACGTCCCTCTCCAATTTCGCCATCCTCTCCTTCTTGAGAGCGCTGTCTTCGATGAACACCATGGTCGCCGGAAGCAAGAAAATGAGAAGGCAAGGGGCGAGGTGAAGAGATGAAAACAGAGGCAAAGGGGATGTTCTGCAGTGGAGAGTTCCCCCTGAAAAACACTGCCTTATCAAAGAAGGCAACGGTCGAAGAAGAGATCGTGGGAGTCGTGCCCAGGGGACGTAACTGCCCCACCTTTCCGTTAAATCGAATTCAAAACTCAAACTTTGGCTCCCGCGGCTCCCAAAAACCCTAGCCGAATCTTCCCGCGCAGCGCGTAAGGGAGATTTCTTCCTAAACCTCAGAGTTATCCGGGATTACAAGTATACCTTCCCTATTAATTAGGGATAGGCTTCTATCTTCATGTCTTTTTTTGCCGAGCAAGTCTTCTAGAGTCCGAGTGGTACCTGTCCTTATCCACCTGACTTGGTCCATCCCCTGTCGGGTGGTCTTTTAGGCCCGCCGTGTGGATACCCGGGGTCTATGTCATCCACACCCACATCAAAGGGAAAGAGCTCACCTGCGTCGGTGCCGTCCGTTTCCTCGCATGCGTCTCTACGCTCGCCTGCGCCGCACTCGCCGCGGTCGATGCCGGCGTTGGACGCCGCTGGCGAGTTCCCTGGCGGTGAGCGCGCCGCCAGCGGTTGCACAGCCAAAGGCTCCTCTTCGGATCCCGTGGCCTGCGTGGTTTTCTCAGCCACCTTCCATGTCCGCTGCAAAACAATCGACGTGATCCGTCAAGGCCTCTAGGGCACGCGCAGCCAGAAATTCAATCAAACACCTTGCGGGCACGTACCGCGGACAGTTTATCCCACACGATTCTCTTGGGGTGGGGATTCTTGTCCATGGGCAGCAGCATGCCCGTGATCCTCGCAGCGTAGCCCGCCGGGAATCCTGCGGAGGGCCGCGAACTATCACTATACGTGCTTACCTTGATGGAAATCCCGGCCCGGGTCTTCCCAGCCGCCCATATCGCTAACGCACCGCTCGCGGCGCCCCAGCGGGCTGATCCGGTGCCGGACGAAGCCATTGACGACATCATAGCCCTTCAAGCCCTTCTTGGCAAGCCCTTCGATCTGGTACGCCGTCACTTGATCCTCCGGCAGGGTCTCGCTACGCGCAAAGATCGGAGTCTCCGGCGCGGCCGAAGAATACTCCAAGGTCGAGGCCCCGCGGTTCAGGTAGAACCACCGTCGGGCCCAACCGTCGACCTTCGTCCTCACCTCGTACTCCCGGTACGATTGGCTTCCCCGGGCCCGGCGCACGGTCAGATAAAGGACCCCGCCGTTGCCCAAGCGGTGGCCGACAAGCTTCAGCTCGAAGTAGTGCTGGAGGAGGCTCATCATGGTCCGCACCCCACAGTGCGCCTCGCACAAGAACGCAAAGATGGATAGATGGACGTAGGACTGCGGGGACCGGTTCTCTGGCCGCAGCTCCGTAAAGGCGAAAAAGTCTGTCATGAACCGTGACTCCGGCGCGCAGAAACCGCAGATAGCCGAACTCTCGAAGTACACCAGCTCGTCGGGCTTGGGCTGTGGCTCCCGGTCTGCGCCGGGGAGCCTCCAGGACCCCGGCCTCACGAAGCCATCCCTCTCCAACTCCGCCATCCTCTCCCTCGTGAGTGCGCTGTCTTCGATGAATACCATGGCAGCAGGAAGCGAAAAGGCAGGAAGCAAGATGGAGAGACGAAAGCAAAGGCGAAGGGGATGACTCAGCAGTAAGAGTTCCCCCTGAGAAGCACTGCCTTATAAAGTAAGGCAACGATCAAAGCAGAAATCATGGGAATCGTGCCCAAGGGGGCGTAACTGCCCCACCTTTCCGTCAAATCAAATTCAATGCTCAGACTTTGGCTCCCACGGTTCCCAGAAACCCGAGCCGAATCTTCCCACGCAGCGCGTGATGGGGATTTTTCCTAAACCTCAGACCGGCTCGCCACGCGACCCGCTCGAGGCTCGGGGCTGGCTGTTGGTGATTGATAAGCGACCCACCTTGAGATGGGCCTTGCGCCGATTCCATACCAGCCCACCACACGTGCAGAAGGACTAAAAGGATGCCCCTGGCCGTACTAAAGAAAGTGTCTAACCCGCCAGGGTCTTCCCCGGGCTTGACCAGGTCAAACCACGCCCCCTGTGGCGTTACTCACCTTTCCCGGGCTATCCTTAGCCCGGAAGGGGGTCCCGCGGATGGTCCGCCCATCCGTGGGCAGGTGGCGACAACTGTCGTGTCCCACCGCACTTTCCCCGGCCATGACCGGGAGGAACTGTGCCTCCCTGGGAATTCGTAGCCCGGGGAGGAACTGTGCCTCCATGGTTGTTACGCTACGCGACGCCCCCAACGGGTGGTGCGAGGCTGGCTCGGTCCAGTCAATGCTGTATTGGGGATAAAGGAAAAGTGCTTTCTCCCTAAAGCATATTTCTCCCTGTATCGGTATTCCAAGACAAACACGTGTCCAGTACTAACCTGACCAGCTTCTCCCTACAGGCTCGAGACCAAACAGAGCCCCGGAATGAGACAAGGGCACCGCCACTAAAGTAAGAACGGGCGGAGGGCCCGCCGCATCAGCTCCGGGCGACCTGCCGCGCCTATAAAAGGAAAGGCCCCAGGTCCGTTCGGAAGGAAGGCAGTTCTCAGGTGAATCAGGCAATCATGCAAGCTACACACGCGCCCGAAGCTTCCTTAGCAGTAGCCATAGTCCTTAGTCACCACCTTTGTAAGCTCGGGATCGGTGACTTCAAGCCCGGTCTCGGCACCTCTTGTACTGTTTTCCACCATATAATCAACAAGGCTGGAGTAGAGCTATTACCCGGCAGTGGTGGCTCGAACCAGGGTAAATCGTTTGTGTCTTCACGGTTTGTGTTGTTTCTTTCCTTCTTCTCCCCCCTTTTCTTCTCTTCCTTCACCTTACGACGGATCTGTACCCGGATTGCCAAGTCGCACCGGGCTTAGTCCGGGAAGACCGCGCGGCCTGAGCCCCCGCTGGCTCGGCCGCCCCACGGGCTGCTGAGAAGGGTTGTCGTTGGGCCTCACTTCAACTACAAATTCGTCTGTCGGTCCGTGGACCCGCTGCTCTTCAGGAGCGTGTTTTCCAGACACCGACAGGTATGTACGAGTGTATCAAGGTTCAGTCGACGTTGCATTCATTGCATTCGGGGGTCAATATGTGTTACTAGATACCGCTATTGATTTGTGGACTGAAAAGTTGTTTTGGGTCTAATACCGACTTGCACATGAACATACAGGGTCACACACTTAAGGGGGTTGGGAATTGTAACTGCATAATTGTTCATTGTGCAAGTGGGAGCTATTGGAATATGCCCAATGAAAATTATGAGTCGCATATGATGCGGGCTAACGGTTAGCGTGGGATAATATGATATAGACCCAAACCTTATTGGACCTCTAATGTAGAGGGCCCAATAGTAGGCGCTATATAAAGAGAGGTGGAGGAGAGGTCGATATATGCCCACGTGCAAGTTCTCCCTCTCCTCCAAACCCTAGACGTCATCTCTCCCAGGCGTCTTTGTGTCGGTGCTAGCACACCGCGCATGGACGGATTTCAATCCCAGTATGTGTGGATACCGTAGAGGCACTACACCCTGTGGCGCTAGTCGATGCGAATCTGAGGAGATGAAATCTGCTCGCAGACAGATTCTGGACACGATCTTGTTTCATTGATTCCTGTTGATCCAAAAGGAGTTTCTGGACGAGAAAGGATGACTTGGAAAGATAATCTCATTAGCTTTCCAACGACTGGTTGAACATCGAAAACGGAGCTCGGATGTGGCCGGGGCGTCCGTTTGAAGGTGCTCTGCGCGGGAAGGTCACGAATCTCGGCGAACGCGCGGAGTACGTCGACGACCTTCATAGCATGGAGATTGGCCGTGGAAATCGGCAAGCACTTGGCACCATCGAAAAGCACTCGGCAAGAACTCGGTGGTGATAGGATGGCCGTGTATGACTAGTTCCATACGACTATGTGCCGATCGGTGAACTGGCTTCATTGACTCGTCTTCCGCTGCACAGCACGTCGTAAGGTAATCTTGATCTGTGGTCATTTACTTGCAGGGTGTTCCTGGGTTTCCACGGTAGAATTTGATTCATTGCTAGTGTAGCAATCCCGCATTTCCCATCACTTGCTTCATGCCGAGTGTTTGTGGATTGTTGATATTTCTTCCCGACTGGCTTCTGCCCGTTATCTGCAAGGAAACTGTGAATGACTCATAGAAATACTTAGAGTTGTTAGTGATACCCAGCCAGGGATTGCCGAAGTTCTGGCGGTCGGCTCTTTGTAAGCGCATCATTTTGATTTTTGATGAAGTGCCACATGTACTCGTATTGCGATGTACAACTATTGACCCAACATGGGGTATACCATGTAGAATATAGCAGTCAGCCCATCATGGAATGTATCTTAAGCTTAGTGGTACCTGTACCCGACCAAAGTGGGATACAGCTAGCAGCCCAACCTAGGGCATACCATGAAATATAGGCATCTGCCATCTGGTACGCAGCGGTCGACCCAACATGGGGCATGTCATCAGCCGAGTGGTATCTGTACCTGCCCAGAGTGGGATACAGCTGGTGGCCCCAGAGGTCGTACCTTTTGGTTTTGGCTGAATAGTTGAGCGGTACCTGTACCCGACCGGAGTGGGATACAGCTGGTGGCCCCAGAGGGCATACCGTGGTTTTAGCTGAAGAGTCGATTGGTATCTGTAACCAACCGGAGTGGGATACAGTTGGTGGGCCCAGAGGGCATACAGTGGTTTTAACCATCTGGTAATTTTACTCGTAGGGTAAAGCGATTGACCCAACATGGAGCATACAATTTGGATAGGGTTTGGCCCAATGATACTTGTATCCGACTGGTGCGGCACACAGCTAGTGTCCCAACATTCTTGTCAGCCAGATAGTACATGTACCCGACCAGAGTGGGATACAGCTGGCGGCCCCACCACAGGGTGTACCTTAAGGATAGAGTATTATCCAAACCCGGGTTACTCAATCCCGACATCACTGGTATCTGATCCTAACATGCAATGACTAGTGATCCAACATGGGGTGTACCAAGAGATGGTATTTTTTGTAGCTCTGCCGGTAGTCTACCCAACAGTGTACCGAAGCTGATTTGGCTTAGCCCAACTACGCTTGTAGCCACTGGTTGTGACGCGCAACTGGAAGGCCGTAGTTGGCGCTTAGGACGCATGGTGGCATATGGCCAGAGGCGTAAGCGTATAGCTGTACAAAAGTTGGCGTGGGTGTGTAGCTGTGCCATAGACTTGAACGCTCGAGGTGCGGGCATAAGCGCGTAGCCATGCCGCGCGCTCGCTGAGCTATAGATTTAGACGGTCGAGTCACAGGCGTAAATGTAGACGTGTCAGGCGCTCACCGAACCGTAGTTTTTGCTCATTGCGCAGGTCATTCTTACACGTATTCGGAGTCGTAAAAGATACTTGATGAAGTAAAACCCATGAACCCCTGTAACATATACATATCAAATTTAGACAGTATCATAAAAACAGTTATATGGATGTGAAAATCCAACCGCTTTGTTTATGTAATTTTAATGTCCTTTTGTTCCTTTTTTATCTTTAATTCCTTCAAGTAATCTTCCTTTTGTTATGCACTCTGCCCGACTAGTCTAGCACCCAGGCGTCGGGAATTGGCTCATGGCTCTTTTCTCTGGAACGCGTATCGAGTGACTAGAGTTTGTCGTACATAGGGTCAGAGCTTCACTAGTCAGAATAGTACCCAGATTCCTTTACAATCATTAAGAGAATAAAACAAAGTGCACGCAAGTGCACCTATTTGGTGTAGCCCCCGACTTACTGCTTAGTTGGAGACCGACTAAATAGCAAGTCAAGAAACAACTTACATTTATATGAAAAGATCATGGTAAAGAGAACTTAGCTCTGGTATAGGCGTAAGCGTGTAGTCGAGCCGTAGACTTGGTCGGTGGTGGAAGCGTAGGCGTGTAGCCAAGCCGGGCGCTCGTGGCACGTGATGCCGTACAGCCGAGCTGAAGACTTGAGCGCTCATGGCGCGAGCATAGGCGTATATCCGAGTAGCGTGTCACCGAGCCATAGACTGGGAGGAGTAGCTGTGTAGACGTACCGGGCGCGCGATGGCGTACATCCAAACTGAAAACTTGGGCGCACGTTGCACCTTAAATTTTTTCCAGCGTGTTGCATTTGAGGAGTTCCTTCGGCCTCCTCTTCATTGTGTTCCTCCGTGTCATGCTCGAGGGTAACTTTCTTCTGCTTCCCTGCATCTTTACGATGTAGCGGGTCTTGGGTGGACTTACCTTGGACACTACACTGAAATTTTCTTTTGGGTGTACTTCCGGTTGTCCA
Organism: Raddia distichophylla; assembly: GCA_005191435.1. NCBI lineage: Eukaryota > Viridiplantae > Streptophyta > Magnoliopsida > Poales > Poaceae > Raddia > Raddia distichophylla. The sequence continues at coordinate 9,954 of SPJY01010931.1, read as the reverse complement.
AGGAGTTTACCCGTGTTAGGGTTAGGTAGAGATGCAACCAGTTGGGCTATTTGAGTTTCTAGCATTTTGTAAAAGCTCAACTGGTTCTGGATAGCAGAGGAAAAAGCTTCTAACTTCGAATCTATGTTTTCCATGGTTTTATCGTTAGCAATAAACTTATTACTAATATTATCGTTGATTTTAGCCTAACCTAACATAAGATCTTTAAAAGAAGGTTCATTACAATTAAAATTATTGTTACCTCCCTGTTGCCTGCTGCCGAATAAGAAATTGGGCTTGGAGCTCCTTCCTAGAGTGAATTAGTTTAGGTCAAAACCTGTTATTGTTGATGAAATTAACATCCTCGGGTTGTGTTTCGGTGCAATTGTTGTCCGAATGACCCATATTTCCACAAACTTCATGGGTCATAATGATGTATTGGGCTATGTTGGTTGTAGTGTTTTCTAGATTCCTCATGATTAGGTCCTACTTGGCTGTGTGCATGTCCACTCCTTCAATTTGGTGGACTCCTCGTGTAGGGGTTTGGAGTCGTTCATCGCTCCACCCTTGGATGGAGACCATCTTCTCAATAAGCGTACGTGTCGCGCTGATGCTCAAAGAGAAGAAAGCTCCATTGGAGGCGGCATCGAGGTGCTCACGGGTTGTCCGGTTGAGTCCATAGTAGAAACTTTTAATGGTAAACCAATCTTACATCTCATGATGAGGACATGCTAATATATACTCCGAGAGATGTTCCCATGCTTCTAGAATAGTTTTGTCAATGTGTTGCTGGAAGATCGAGATCTTGTTTCTTAGGGTATTGGTCTTGCCCAATGGGAAATACGTGGCAAGGAAAGCATTTGAACACTTTTCCCACATTGAAACAACCTCTTTGTTTGCAAAGAACCACTACTTTGCCTTCCCCGCAAGTGATAATGGGAATAGGCGAAGGCAAACTGCGTTGATGGACGCATCCTTGATGGTGAAGGTGCTACAAATCTACAAAAAAAAAATACTGGAGATGAGTATTTGTGTCTTCAGAGGGATTGCCACAGAATGGGTTGCCCTGAACCATGTTGATCAGTGCCGGCTTCAGCTCAAAGTTTGCACCTCCCACATTAACATTTGTTCCCATAGGAACATTGGAACCGGAGGGAGTGGAGAACTCAAGTATTGTCTTCTCGACCATTTTAGGCTATGAATATGATGTGGATGGGGCTGAAGGCTGCGGGCTGATCGAAACCTTAGAGGATCTAGGAGATGGTGGTATAATCCTTGGTCGTATGCTCCTTACAAGAGCCTCTGGGTTATTTTGGAAATTAGCTAGAAGGTCGAATTCGGTCCTGCACTGCTCTACTTGTTCCACAGTCAAAACAGAACAAGGTAAGCCCGCTAAAAATTAGCGGTAGCTTAAATTAGTATAGAAATTTAGTTTAATGCACTTGCATCCTCGGCAACGGCGCCTGAAAACTTGTTGGTGGTCCTTAGACTTACAAAGATTAATCCACAAGCGTACAAGTACCAATGTAGCTTTCACTCAGGAGTATTTCAGAGCATTGATTTCCACAAGGAAGCAAGGTTAAGACTATCGTGAATAGTGAATAAATTCCATACTAATTAAAGTACCATAGCAGGGATAATAAGAAGATCAGAGTGATAGTCAATGAAAAAGACTAGAGACTCAAAAGATAAAGAGTGGTTTAGTGAGCTAGGAGGACAGCAAGACGAGATTAGGTTCATAGTGTAAATTAATAAAAATTACTACGGTTCAACAAAAAAGGTTCTAAACTAACGTTGCTCTAACAGAAGATAGAATTACTCGTTCATCTTTGTTTACTTAGAAGCTGGCAAATCTAGCACCACCTGCTATCACTTTAGAATCACGAATGGATATGGTCCTTCTCGTATGGCTCAACGGAGTCAACCTGAACGTGGTGGATTTCGAGGGATAGACATGCACTATCACCACCTACTACCTACCATACAAATCGTGGGGTTGGGCGTCGAGTCGATCAAATTAATCCTAACACTGAGCACCACGCTCACAGCTAACACTAATATTTCCCCGAGATCCTTGGAGAAACAACCTCCATTAGTGAAGTCCGTCTGACATAAGCTATCGGACGACATACCCTGTAAACACAGATGAACTAGCAGATTTTATTTCTATTTCTAGAGCACTTCAGCAACAACGATATGATAATTAAAGTAAATGCAAAAATATAAATGCTGAACTCAAAGTAGATAAAGGAAGATTATATTCGAATTGTATAAGTCGTACAGAGAGGAAAGATACAAGAGTTGTACCAGTATTTCCAAAAACTTCTACAGAACCCCCTCGACTCGACTCTAACTCCCAACTAAACTAACCTAGCTCCAAAATGGAAAGTGACGGGAAAATGAGCTCCTTCTTGGTGTTGCGTGTTAATCCGGCCGGAGCACCTCTTATTTATAGTGCCCACCTAGGAGACCTAGGGGTACTTATAGACCGAGAGTGAGGTCGGTTGCATGTTGGGTAGGTCGGACGACCAGCCGGCCTCATTGGATCCACCGATGCTGCATCCTGTGGCTTAGATTAGCTCCTGGAGTCAGTGGCACATTGTCCCAAGCAATTGCATGCAGGGGGTCAACTGGCCTGCATGGGTCCGGTCGGCCTGGGGGTTAGCCCCCCAACCCTTTGATGCACCGTCTTGGCTCCTTGGATGGCCAGGATGGTCTCCCTATGTTGGTTGAATGTCGGATGGTCATATTTGTGGGTAAAGATGCTTTCATCTTGTCATTGATTGCATCCAACGTTAATCCAATGCTTAAAATAGCTCCACATGCAATTGCTTGCATGTAGATGAAAGGAGGTGGCTCAGCCCAGACAAAGTGGGGCCGAGCGCATACCCTCTGCCGTACGGCAGAGTGCCGTTATGCCACTGACATGTGGGGTCCACGTGGGCCCCACCACCCCCTGGGCCCACGTGCAGTGGCACAACGGCACTCTGCCGTTAAGTAGTGCAACGGCAGAGGATCTCCAGGCAGTGGGGCCGGCCTAGGGAGTTGGCCGGTCACACTTTTTGTTGATTTTTGCTCCATTAGGTCCCTGCACTCAAATATTCATCAAAACTCGTAGAATCTAGTATAATCCAATTTTTATCGAATTGTTGGCGGGAGAATCAGGGTTTAGCGACCGCCAACAATTAGCTATGCCCATTTGATGCATCTATCCATTCCATTAAATATATATTGTATCGTCCCAAGATCCACGCATGACATATATTATCACCTATACCACTGTATGGGCGCGCGGTGGCCAAGCAGTTGCAGTGGGCGTATCCTTCTCAGCGACGTGCCCACCCGTCGTCTCGAGCTTCTAGGAATCTGCACAAGCGCATGCCAGTACAACCGCTTCGGTTCATCAGACCGACAAGCGACAAGCTGTTTGATCTTGCGTATACATCTAGCTTGATCAAAATGGTGAATTTGACAGTTCACTACCAGGGAAAGGAGCTGTACAGGCGATTGGTAATGCCTTTACAAATGGTTTTAAAACCGTTTGTAAGAAACCGCGACTGATGCCTGGCGAAGCATCACAAGCTTGTAATGGTGTCTAAAAAGGCAAATATTATTGGGGAAGGTGGGATTTGAACCCAGGACCTCATGACTCACACCTCACCCAGCAAGCCAACCCACCCATGCGTGATATCCGGTGAGATAGGGGGAGCTTTCCTTTTATCTATTCAAAAAAGGACCCTATAGAAGCGGTTGAGGCTATTAAACCGCTTATAAAGACAATCCTAAGCGGTTTGTGTGCCCAATCGCTTCTAGAGCTCTAGCAGCGGTTGGGGACACAAACCGCTTAAGATTCTTGGTCTTTAGAAGGGGTACATGCCCCCAACCGCTTATAGAGGTCCACTCCTGGCTTAAGGCTGGTTTAGGGTTATTAAACCGCTCGTAAAAGTCCGCTCCTTTTTTTCAACCGCTTAGGAAAGTCAGTTCCCTGGTAGTGGTTCCAAGAGAGCGAGACTTGCGATCTGCAGTTAAATTCAAACCCTGCAAAGATGTGCAGCGAAAAATCAAGCGAGATTCCGCGTCGAGCACATATAGTTTAATAGCTTAGAATGCGAAAAAATTCCACAAAAAAAAAATATTCCGCCCCACATGCGTGCCGGGGCTTAGACATGTTTAGGCTCTGTTTCTTTCAGCATAATAATCAGATTATAAGCTGCAGCTTAAAATTTGTCATTTTTGTACCGGTTATATTTTGAAATATTTTATAGTTATTTTTTCAAAACTTTGCACAATTTGTCTCAAAGATCTTAAAAATATTTTTTTCATAATTTTTTTGGCTCTTTAAATCTTCTATAAAAATACTACAACCTTTTCAGATTATAATCTAACCGCCGAAAGAAACACAGCCTTAATGTGAACACATTTATCGAAGAAAACTACTCAATAATACAGCAATAGGATATGGATTAAAATATAAAAATAAAAATATGAGGAGAGATAGATTAATAATGGGAAACACTTGCATGCATACGTCCGGCTGGTCCGGACTCGCGGCGCGCTCGAGTTCCGCGCAGGGACAGGCACTGTGCCGGCATGCAGGTGGGGCCCACGGCATTTTTTCTTTCGGCGACTATAATTTTTGACTGGGTGCTCTAATTTAAAAACCGTTTGCACCAACATGTTCCTCGTATTTTACGAACAAAACAAGATATAAGTTGCCATATAACTCTTCAAACTTATCTGCTGAAACTTGGGTTTCGCCTACTGAAACTTGGGTTTCGCCTACTAAACTTGGCTTTCATATTCGTTAAACTTGCCGAACTGTCAAGTTTCATCAGGTTTAATGCAAGTTTCACCAAGTTTAAACAGGTCTCATACAAGTTTCTTCAAATTTCATCAGGTCAATTCAAATTTCAACAGGTTTCATCCAAGTTTCATCAGGTTACATCGAAGTTTCGTCCAAGTTTCATAAGATTTCATCAGCACACGCCCAAGTTTCATCAGCACACGCCCAAGTTTCGCTAGTACAGATGTAAGTTTCATAAGTACCTTCTCCTAGTTTCACATAAAAAAAATTGAAAAAGTAAAAAAATTAAAAATTTAAAAAGTATTTAAAATGGGTTGCTCTCGATTTTAGAAGAATTATGAAATTTATTCCACGCATTTTCAACATTGTTTGAATTTTGTACAAAAATTAAAAGTTTAATTGGGAATTTAATCAAACGTACAGGGCTTGCACTGCTGCTAGCGAGTCGCCTAAGAACGCAGGACGCGAGCGCACGGCAGCGCATACGATTGGCGGTGCCGGCGATCGAACATCTAGGGCTGGTCCGGCGCGAGCGGCCCGGCTGGACGTCCGACGCCTGGCGCTCACCATTAATAATTGTAAAGTTGATTAATAGGAATGAGATAGTCCGGTTATAGCGTTAAACATGCCCTAAACTCCAAATGTCATCTACAATAGAGTCCAACTTATGACAACCTAGATGTTGGAATATGCTAAATGTCGTAGGATATGCCGCATGTGTAATCCCCCTAATTACGCTGCATTATTACCATTAATGGCCTTCCTATTCTACGTCAGGTCCAGGCTATATATTGCACCCTGTACTCCATTTTATTATCGAAAAATCAATTCCCTTCTCCACCTTTCTACATGGTATCAGAGCAGGCTTTCCTGCCCCTATAATTCCGCAAAACCACATCCCACACCTCCTCTGACCTCGATTTTCTTTCAGACATCGAGGAATCTCCCGGGACTCATGCTTCTGTTTTTTCTACAGGTACCTTATCCACGCCGCCTGCGCCTCTGCTATCTATCCCGCAGACGGCCACGTCGGCTGCTCCTACGTCGACATCCTCTGCCCCGCCAGTGGCCACGTCGGCCACGTCAGCCACTCCTGCTCGGGTGGTCTCGACGGCCTTTCTACCGCCGGCTTCGCCATCAGCTCTGGCAGCCACGCCTACTGTGCACGTCGCTGCCCCTGCTGGATTATCTCCTCAGATTGCTGCCAGCGGGGTGCTCGTGCACCTTGTTGCCCCTTTTGGATCTCCTCCTCAGGCTGCTGCCAGCAGGGTGCCCCTAGCAGCCTCATCGATTTTGCATGTCACTGGCCCGGTTGGACTCACTCCACAGGCTGTTGCCAGTGATGTGCCCCCTTCCAACGTGACCAATGCTCATCATATGGTCACCCGTCGGAAGGCCAGACTCTCTATTCGACCCCAGGAGCGTCTCAACCTGCACACCACTGTATTGTCTCCTCTTCCGAATACATACCATGGTGCGTTGTCAGATCCCAATTGGCGCGATAATATGGCCCAGGAGTTCGAGGCTCTCCATGCCAACCACACGTAAGACCTTGTTCCACGTCCCCATGGCGTCAATATTGTCACTGGCAAGTGGATCTTTAAGCACAAGCTGCATGCAGATAGTTCCCTCGATCGATACAATGCTCGTTGGGTTCTTAGTGGGTTCACCCAGCGACCTGGTGTTGACTTTGACGAGACCTTCAGTCCAGTCGTCAAGCTGACCACAATCAGAACTGTTCTCACACTGGCTCCCTTTCGCGGATGGTCTATCTGCCAATTGGATGTCAACAATGCATTTTTGCATGGCACCCTAACCGAGATAGTGTATTGTTCTCAGCCATCCGGGTTCGTTGATCCCTCCTTTCCAGATCATGTGTGTCAGCTCAACAAATCTTTATATGGTCTGAAGCAGGTGCCTCGAGAATGGTACAATAGGATTGCTTCTCATCTGCTCTCCCTGGGCTTTGTCGAAACAAAGGCGGACACATCACTGTTTGTCTTTCATCGTGGCGACGACGCTGTCTATCTTCTGCTCTATGTGGATGATATTGTCCTGACTGCCTCTTTGACTGCTCTATTGGACAGGACTATTGCAGCTCTTCAGGTGAGTTCTCCCTCAAGGATCTGGGGCCTCTGCATCACTTCTTAGGAGTTTCAGTTCAGCCTCAGTCTGGTGGAATGCATCTCTCTCAGTGGCAGTACATTCTTGATATTCTAGACCGTGCCGGGATGTTAGACTACAAGCCCTGCAATACGCCGGTGGACACTTAGTCTAAGATTTCTGCAGATGGAGTTCCTATCTCTGACGCGACTCTCTACCGCAGTTTAGCAGGTGCACTTTAGTATCTCACATTCACCTGGCCTGATATATATCACATATGCTGTCCAGCAGGTCTGCCTCTTTATGCATGATCCATGGGAGCCTCACTTTGCTGTCCTGAAGCGCATCCTCCGCTATCTTCAGGACATACTTGAGCTTGGTATGTTCATGCATCGTACCGCACTGCTGATCTCACGGTTTACTCGAATGCTGACTAGGCTAGCTGTCCTGACACTCGTAAGTCCACCTCGGGCTACGACGTGTTCCTCGGTGACAACTTGGTCTCCTGATTTTCTAAACGCCAGCACACTATCTCCCGCTCCAGCGCTAAGGCAGAATACCGCGCCGTCGCCAATGGTGTGGCTAAAGCGTGTTGGCTGCGACAGCTTCTCCAAGAGCTTCAATGCCCCTTCGTCGAGCCACCGTTGTTACTGTGACAACGTCAGCGCAGCCTACCTTTCCACCAACCCAGTGTAACACTAGCACACCAAGCATGTCGAGATTGACCTGCATTTTGTCCGAGAGCGGGTGGCGCTCGGTCAGGTTCGTGTTCTCCATGTCCCGACATCATCACAGTATGCCGACATCTTCACCAAGGGGTTACCTACTTCGGTCTTCACCGAGTTTCGATCTAGCCTGAATGTCCGTGCTGCTGCCGTTCAGACTTCTGGGGAGTGCTAATACTTATTTCTTTGTTTGTACCAGTCTAAACAATGTCACCCGTCATTCCGACTTAGGGGGAGTGTAGTACTTGTTTCTTCGTTTGTATCAGTCTAAACGACGTCATCCGCCGTTCGGACTACAGGGGAGTGCTAGTACTTGTTTCTTCGTTTGTTCCAGTCGAAACGGCGTCATCTGCCGTTCGGACTGCGGGGGAGTGTTGGAATATGCTAGATGTCGTAAGATATGCTGCACACTTGATCCCCCTGATTACGCGTGCATTATTTACATTAATGGCCTTCTATTCTACGTCTGGCATGTCCCCTCTCCAGGCTATATATTGTACCCTGTAGTCCTCCATTTTATTATCGAAAGTTCAATTCCCTTCTCCACCTTTCTAGACTAGACACTATTAATCAATTATTCCTACCTTCTTTTTTATTGTTCTTCTAAAATTTCTCTTATATTTAATTCGTTACAGTTGTAGATGTGCCTACATTAGGCTCAATTGGTGATGTCCTGAAGCCATGTGCAATGTCGATGCTATTTCCGAACTCATCCATTATTCATCTACTATCCACAGCCCTATTTTTACTATTTATTTCTACAACCTTTGCTCTATTTTCTCAATTCCTACATCTCTCTCTTACATTTTACTCTCAATCCTATTTTCACCATTCATAATCTCATTTTTAGTAGAGCTAGCTATCTCTACTCTTTTAAAAGCACAAGTTCCCACATCAGTCTGATCGACACAACTAATTTCAACCGTTCATCTTGAATCTGACGGACGAAATCACGAATTGGATCTAGGCATCAAAGCAATCCCAGCGCCTGGAGCAGTTCCAATACTTGCGAACCCCAGCCGCCCACGAGGCCACGATTATCAGCTCCCCGCTCACGCACGCCCTCTTCCCGTGCACGCCCTCCCCCTGACGAACTCCTCTCCCTCCAGACTGTCGCCGCCACCTCCGCCCGTCGCCGCCGCCTGCGCCCGCCTCCACCGCCCATCGCCGTCGCTCTCCACCCCGCGCCGCGAGCTCCGTGCTGTGTGATCCGAGGGGGATTCCCAGCCTTCTTCCACCACCGTCGTCCGTCCCGCCTACATCGCCGGCGCCGTCATCACCTCTCCCCTGCTGGATCTCTCCAGTCACCGGCGCTGCCATCACCTCTCCCCCTACTAGATCTCTTCGCGTGGTAACTCTCTCTCTCTCTCTGTCTCTCTCTCTCTTCTCCCCATCGACAGTGACCTGGGGTTCGGCAACGGTGGCTGGTCATGCCGTGGCTACGACACGGACGGCTGTGGTCCGCGTCGATGACGGTCGTGGCCTGCACGAGTAGGGACGGGTCTTGGTTCATCGGCGGCACGAGGCTGTCGCCGCGACTTGTGGAGGTGCTGAAGGGCAGGCCTGAGAGCTTGCTGAAGCCGGTGCTGGCGGCGAGCCTGGGGTTCGTGCTACCGGTGGCCGCTAGCTGTTCCCGTTTGTGAGCTCACGATGTCCCCACGCTTTTGTCGCACTGTGTTGCATCTGCATTGGTATTTTAGGGAGAAAATTCTGGATAATAGCTCAATTACATACTTTAGTATGGATTAATTGATTTCTGTCTTGAGAGAAAACTTCCTTTTAATTGATTTCTGTCTATCTTACACAACAATCTTGATGGGGGAAACTAACATGAAAATAAGGAAGGCTTGGGAGAGGATCTGGGGTTGTGTTCTTCCCAAAAAGGCTTCAGATAACCATATCACTTTTTGGATGCACAAATATTGATTGTGTTTGCCCTAATTAATGTAGGATCTAGATAACCATATCAGTTTCTAGATGCACAAATGCCGAACTACAAGCACAAATGTTGAATTGCAAGCACATACTTCAGTATGGATTATGGATACCTGCTGCTTAGAATTATCTCATTTCTATGCTTTGTTCCTTGGTTTGCACCAGCATACTCACCATTGCTTCCTCTTAAGGATGTTAGGTGTACCCTATCAATTGTCAATGTATGATTTCTTTTTTAGTTTTTGAGTGTAGATTTAAATCTATTGGCCTGTCACTTGCTTGGCTAATTGAGGCATTTAACCTTCCTTATCTTGATGGACAGGTGGTAGGGATGGAAAAATAGCTCACGGCTCGGCTCGGGCTCGACTCGGACAGGCTCGGCTCGGAGGTGCTACCGAGCTCGAGCCG
>SPJY01010927.1:0-32546 GCA_005191435.1 Raddia distichophylla | reverse complement strand
CTCTTACTATTAATGGATCGCGGAACTCCCGCCCCTTTTCCCTCAAAAAAAAGAATAAGGCTGTACACGGGCTCCCCTAGGTCTAGCTAGGGAATGGTTCTTGCCCCCTTAGAACATAAATAACGTCTATAGATATATACAAAAGTAGGGCGAGCTATTATGATTTTTTTTTTCAAAAATAACTAGGCTACTCTCGCCCAACAACTAAAAAAGTACACCTCTATTGTCGTACTAAAAGTGAGGTTATGAGGAGCTTAATTTGCTTCGTCTTTGATGTCTCCTCTGGGTTGTTTTGCTTCACTGTGATGGCTCAGGCGAAGCAAACACGAGGCTCTACATCTGCCTCCCTAGCAATTATCATATCACACTGGTGTGTTCTATATCGCTTCAACACTGTCATTTTTAGCTTATGCACGATAAATGCTCATAAAGTTCAAACACGGCTTCTCGAAGTCTTGCCGAACCAAACATATTGTAGCCTTGTAGGTTGTAGCTTTTCCAAAACCCAGTCGTTTAGGACTACCTTGTCGCCACGATTTGTCTTGCATCTGCCAGCTTAAGCACAGACTTCACGTTTGCACGAGAACTATCTCATCTTTGTCGTCCCCATCACCTAATGTACTCTAAAATTCGTGCCTGAAAACTTCTACTCGCTCCGTTACTTTTTATTTATCGCTGTTAACTTTTATATATGTCATTTGATCATTCATCTTATTCAAAACACTATTTAAATATCATTTATTTTGTTATGCTTTGTTTTGTCATTAAAGAAACTTTAAACATGACTTATATTTTTGCATATTTATACTAACTTTTTTAATAAGACGAATGATCAAATAGCATGTGCAAAAGTTAACGGCGACAAATAAAAAGAATGGAGCGAGTATTTGTCTCTACTGTTTAGTGCCCTAAGATTCGGAGATTGGGAAGGAAATCCTTGTACAATTGCGGGGTATTTCCACCGCCAACTGTCTACGCGGACATGCCACTAATAAGGTTGTGAATTAATCTCTACCCATGCAATATGCTCACTCCGTTCTTTTTTATTTGTCGTTGTTGACTTTTAGAAACTCCCTTTGATCATTCGCTTTATTATAAAAACTATTTAAGTATTATTTATTTTATTATGCGTTATTTTATTATCAAAGTTATTTCAATCATGACCTATATTTTTACACGTTCGCACTAATTTTTAAATAAAATGAATGTTCAAGTAGCATCTCCCAAGATGAATCCTTGCAAGGAGTATATATCCCCAGCTACCCGCGCCCGATCACCCGGGCGCAGGCGTGCAGCTAGCGCGCCGTCGTGCTTAAAAGGATTCGGCAATTTAAAGGCACTTTGCACGAAAATTATTCTCTGATTGCATGTGACCGATCAACGTTAAAAGGCTCCACGCGCATCACGCCGGCCGGCCGTGCATGGCATCGGTCGTCATTCAACACGCGCACCACGACCCACATACATTTATCTGCACGTAGACGTGGATGAAGGCATTCGTGGTCTGATTTGTTTTTATTATTAGGTTGAGCCAGAATTTGTCTTTTTTTAAAGATCATTTGTCGTTTTGTAATACTCCCTCCGGTTACAAAAAGATGTCGCCGTTGACTTTTGGACACGCCTATTCGTCTTATCCAAAAAAGTTATATAAATATTATTTATTTTATTATGATTTGGTTTATTATTAAATGTATTTTAAGTATGACTTATATTTTGACATATTTGAACTAAATTTTTTAATAAGATGATGGTCAAAGGCGTGTCCAGAAGTCAACGGCGACTTCTTTTTACGATCGGAGGTAGTAGCTTTTTAGCATTGTGTGGAGGTTTTTCTTAAAGATCTCGAAAATATAACTATAATTTTTAATTATTTGCATGTCATTTTTTAAGACTCTCAATTTATATATGCTACAGTTAAACTAAACCGAGCCGACCTGCACTGCATATCAAATTAAGAGGGCCTTTAAAGCCTTTATGCGTTTTTTCACTCTGTCCAGCCAATCGGGGCGGCTCGCCGATCGACGTCGTACGCCTCACATAGTCACGCGCACTGATAAAAAATAGCGAGTTGATCTAAGCAGAAATTAAGCGCATTTCATTCGCTTCATATGTTGAAAATCAGCGCAGGAAAGCTGAAAGCTACACCGAGCGATGGGCCAAGAAATATTTGAGCGAGCTGTCACTACAGGAATCGACCTTAGTGTTGAGTACCGAAACCGTCGACAACAGCATGAAACCGTCGGGAAACACATGGCTCCACGGCTGGCCGTCGAGAGAAGGTTGTCGACTGTGCTCCGTCGAGAGAGGTTCCCATTCTCGACGGTCTAGCCGTCGAGGCAACGTCTCTCAACGGCCTTTCCTAAAGCCGTCGAGCTAAGTGCAACAGACGCTGTTTCCGTCTAAACACCATACTCTCGATGGCCACAAGCAAACCGTCGAAATATATATGAGATGCGGGCCCCACGCAACGAAATGGTCGGCCCGTACACGGTGACATATCTCGACGGCATCTTTAAAGCAGTCGAGAGTATGTCTGTTCAAATGTTAACATGTCTGGACGGCATTAGTATGGCCGTCGAGAGTAAAACTATTTGGAAAAAATTGTTTTAATTTTGAAAAAAATAGAAAACTGCAGCTGCTACTGCACTGCAAAACCCAAATGCCCATAATTGATATATTACCCAATTGTCTCACACATGCGACCACAATATCACAATTGCACACATACATAATTAAAAGCCACGGCATACACATCGATACTGAAACGTACGATCAAAAACCACGGCATATATATATAACATCGCAATTTTTTGTCCACAAACGTAGGATAACAACCAAACATATGCATATATAACCATTACAGTATAGCTAGTCACCTAATGCTCGCTAGACGGAGGATCGCCTGCACGGGGTAGGGACTGCTGGGTAAACATCAGCGGAGCGTCATCGAACAGGTTGTTAACGAAGTCGGCCTTCTGGTTGCCCGATGTCTCGCCTCCCTCGTGCGCATGAGCTGCTGCTGGGGCGGCAGAACTCGAACTCTTAAAGCAAACATAGACTTATTAGTTAATGCTATGTGTTAAAATAAAGTAATACTACATGGTTTGAGGTCAAATGATTTACCGCCTCAGTGACGTACGGGAAACCACCATATGGGCGAGGTGGGCCCACGTAGTCACCTGCTAGGGGAGGTGGGCCGTTGTAGAGAGCTTGGTGAGGAGAAGGTGCACCATAGAGACCCTGTGTAGCAGGCTGGTGCGATGGGATCCCATAATAGCTCTGGTAGTGGATACGAGCCCCGTATCCACTACGATAAGGTGGTCCTCGTAGAACCCCGGACCACAACTAATCCCGCTCGGGCCAGCATAAAACAAATTTGGAATGTAACATGTTAATTAAATGGTGAGATGCATATGAAAGAATATTTAAAGTTTAAGTATATACCCCAACTAGTCGAGAGAGGCTCTCCAAAAAGGCGAACCTTGCATCGAACTCCGCTCGCTGTCAAGCCATCTCCTCCTCTTGCCTCTTTCGCGCCTCCTCCGCCATCCTCAGGCTCTCTTGCATCGCGTGCAACATCTGTCTGTTCTCTTCCCTCTCTTGCTCCCTCTTCCTCTGGAGTCTGTACTTGAAGGCGCGTCTGCTCTCGGTCTATGTGTAGTCAGCCCACACAGCGGGCATGCAATACTCGGATCTGTAACAAAGTGTTGTGAGTAGTTATGAATTTTTAACCGAGTTGACTTGTAAATATGACCAAAACCTAACTCAGGTGGTCTTGGCCGATCGCTAGCCTCTCGTGAGCCTTCCCACCCATAATTTGGTGGATGAGCACGGGTTCAAGTGGCTCCTTCTTCAGGTTCTTCTCTTGCCCGTGCTTCTCGGCGTAAGCCTCCTTGTAGAGTGCCTAAATCGAAGTGTACATTGGGCATGAATGGTTGAATAGTAAATGGGTCAAAACGCGGTATCGACATTGTACATACCTCTCGCTGCGCAGCAACAGGGTCCACTAGCCCCATGGAACCATCATTGTTTTGCGAGGAGTGGCCCCTCCAGAGCACCTGCAGCCAAGGAGGCAGCTGCCCGATCGTGATGGCCTATAGCGTATAAGTAAAGAAAATATTGTTTTTAGTGCCAAAAACAAAGCTGCAAAAAGGGGGAAAAAGAAGATTATCATTTTCTTCCTATGCTGGGCGAAGGACATCTTTCCGACGATAGTCCTGCTCCCTTTAGCAGCACAGTTCTTCTTGGCCTTCTCAGACCTCTCACAGAAATCCTGGCTGGCCCAGTGGTTGGCTAGGGCCTCCCAAGCATCCGGGACGTTCGAGACCCAATCTGGCCGAATGGTGAGATATAGACCTGATCAGGGGAAACCCGGCCCGAGCCCGGCCCGAAAAAACCCGGCTCGGCCCTGCTCGACCGGTGCATCGGGCCGGGCTCGGCCCCCATTTTCTGAGCCCGGTGGTCGGGCCGGGCCGGGCCCGGGCCACGGATTTTTCTGTTTTAAGCCGTGGCCGGGCCGGGCCGCCGGGCTTTGGACCGGGCTTTCGGACTTCAGGCCGAGCCCGGTTTTTGAGCCCGACACCCCGGGCCGAACCGGGCTTTTCTAGGCCCAGCCCGAAGCCCGGCCCGGCCCAGCATTTGAACAGGTCTAGATACTGCAGAGCTGTGAGATACTTCGTCCGAGCAAAAAAGTTCCTAACCCTTTCACCATGCTCTCTCCCGGCAAAATAGAAATTTAGGATGTGTTCAAACTCACCCAAAACTCCCGCTCAATCTTCTCGGCGGCGGTGCTATCACCATGCTCGGCGACCTTGTAATCATCTAAGGAGTAAGCCGGATGGGATGCCCCCTCCTCTCCAACCATCCCAGGGTAGTACTGTATGATCAGTATCCCAAACACAGGACCTGACTGAGTGTGTTCCTTTCTAGGATTGACATAGGACATGTTGCTATAAACAATAGAAATAACGGTGTTAATATGTTGCGTTGATAATAAGATAGTTCATGTGTTGTTATGACTTACATATCCCCGTCAATCTCGATCACAATCCGATCCGCTGGATTTGTTGGCGCCTTGGTCATCTTGTTTGGCTCCCACTTCTTTTTTGATGTCTGAGTAGAACCCGCCTGGCTAGAGCCCGGGGTGTCCGCCTTGCCAGCCCCAAACTCCTCCATGAGTGCCAGCTCCTCATCGGAGTAGTGTCCGCCCGCACGGACAGAACCCGGTGTGCCTTCACGGTCATCGCCCTGCACCACCTCAGAGGTGCTCCTCCTAAACTGTCGTCGTGCCACCCTATAGTTCAAGTAATGTTAATGAGTAATTTTAATTTTAATAAGTAAATAAAAATATGCATAATTAATAAACTTAAGTTAGAAGTACGTGTTATCGACATCGAGAGGATCATTCACAGCTTCCTCAATGTTGGCCGTTTGGTTGTGATGGGGACACAGGGGAGGCCCGATCTTCTGGTGAGACTCGAGGGGATAATTTCGATCTGGTCGGAGAGGCGTCCTTGACGATCCGGCTACCAACCTCGCAAGGATGACAACCCGGCAATCGCTAAACCACCAAACCTGTTCGTTATCAACCACGCCAAGAACGCGATTGACCTGACCACGAAGGTCGTTTCCTGCAAGCGATCGAAGAACAAGCAAGAAACAAGATAAACACAATCTAAAATTGCAAATATGGATGAAGCACTTGGATAAATTTGAGGTTCGATAACTCGACTCGGGTGGTCTAGACGACACACGCAAATTCGAGGGGGGACGCACACGGGGTCTACCAACACACAACCAAACCTGAGTCTAAACAGCGACGGCTATGAAATATATAGTGACGGCTAGGGTTTGGGGCGCAGCCCTAGGAGGTACATGGGCCATGGGCCCAAAGTGGAGCGTCACAGCGCTTGGCAGATTCTGGTCGTAATCTTGTTTTGACGATTCCCGTTGATCCGTAAGGAATTTGGAGCTGGGACTAGATCCGTTGGAAAGATCTCGTCGAGAGCTTGTCTGTGCATACCAAGAACGTCGAAAACGGAGTCCATATGTGGCCTGGGCATCCGTTTGAAGTTGGGCTGCTCGTAGACGAGCGAACCGAAGTCGCGGATGAATTGGCCTTCCTCTTGAGCCTTGGAGCGATGTGACTTGTTCGGCCTTAGCGAATGTTGTGGGTGGAGATGCACCTTTCTTAAATTCATCTTGAGCTTGGGGAGGCGGCCAAGGTGGAGGCCGAACTGCTGGCGGTGACGATGCAATATTAACACGTCGAGCTTGTGCGTTGCGCATCCGACCGGGCCAAGGTGGTGGTCGATGAAGCCATGCTGAAGGATCCATCATAGTAGACATGGATGTAGCAGAAGGAGTGTTGATCTTGTCCATATAGGTGATGTCCTCATCAGGTTGGGTGGGTTAACTTCTTCATCGACATCATTATCAATTGTGCCTGTTAGATTATCTAGTCCATGGCCAATATCAATCACAAAATTATCGTTCGTATGTTGTTCTTGTATTGGACGATGATAGTCATCGGACGTTGGGGTAGTCAACCTTCCAAGACGTCTTTCTGATCGTGTTTATTACTACCTTTATTGCTTTACTACATGGATAAGGTAGGTAGTACACTTATTCTGCTTGATTAGGAAGGATGAATGGATCATACCCTTTTAACCTCGAGGTGTGTTTCACTTCCACCATTCCTAACTGAGGTCGACGTCTAACCCCCTCGATAGGATCGAAACAATCGCAACAAAATAAAGCAATCATAGTTCTTTACTTCCCTCGAAGATTACTTCAATTATCTACTCGATGATGCCATAATACTCCATGCCATCGTCCCCGTAGCACGGCACACAACTATTTGTCGTCTTCAAATTAGGTTTTGACCGTTCGTGAGGCGCAGATCGAAATCGAAACCCATTAACATCGTAAGTTCCGTGCACCTTTACACTTTGTCTTTATCCACGCGACATGATACAAAATTCACTGTGTACGCTCGCATGGGTGGTGCACTTAGTTAGAAAAGATAACAAATGATATAAAATATAAGAAATTAGATTAAAAAATTACATGATACTAAGAAAACTTACATGTTTCCAGAATCAAACTAAAACGTTTGGGTGTCCTTCTCTAGCACACTCCTTTGTCAGTTTTGTTCTCTCACCCGGATTGGTGTCATTATTGCCAGTCCATTCAGTTCGGATGAATTGTTTTTGCATGTCTGCCATTTTCTCCATATTATCAGACACATATAAGAGTGCCACCAACCTTTCTTCTCGTGATAACTCTCTCCTTGTACTTCTCCCCACAGGATTACCTTTTCCAAGGAATAGCTTTAGGTCAGATTGGGCGTCAGTGCATACTGTGTTGTACCTTGGTACTTGTATGTTAATATTATACTCTCTCGCCAAATATTTGTTACAAAAGTTGGTGATCTCCGGCATGTAGTATGATTATGCTATCGAACCCTCCACGCGAGCCTTGTTTTCACGTTGGATCAAATCCCCTTTAGGCAATGCTCCATGGGATACATCCACTTATACTGGATGGGTCCTCCCAATTTGGCTTCATACGGTAAATGCACCAGCAGATGCTCCATTGGATTGAAAAACCCGAGCACATAAATTTTTTAAAGCTTGCACACAAGTATAATTATATAATCTTAAAGTTTGGCCATTTCATTCTTTTGTATTTCTTTAGCACATAATTTATTATAGAAGAAACTCAATTCTCCAAGAGCTATCCAGACTTCTGTAGGTACGTAGCCACGAAACACAATGGGAATGAGATCTCTTATGAAGATATGGTAGTCATGGCTTTTCATTCAAATTATCTTTCCTTGAACAATATTGATGCCGCGACCTGTATTCGATGCATACCCATCGGGGAATTTAAGATTCCTTTCGAACCACTCCATAACTTCTCTCCATTGTGCGACTGTTAAATAGCGCGGTGCCTTCGGCTTCTTGACCCTACCCTCTATCATGTTCATATATGGTCGGTTGCATATTTTATTGCAATCGAGACGTGCTTTTACATTATCTTTGCTCTTATCAGCTGCGTCAAAGTTAGTCCCAAAAATTTTCTAGGCCACATTCATCTCTTGGTGCCTGACATCAAATTTATGGGGCAAAAGCAAATCATCAGCATATGGAATATTGTACAAACTGCACTTTTGCGTCCAATGGTGTGACTCCCCGTAACCCTCGTGCACACCATTCCTTTCTTCAAATAATCTAGCCTACCACGCCTTTATAGCAGCAACGGTTAAACGACCACGCTTTTGCCTTTTCAGTACGGTGTTTTTCCGGAATGCATTTTTCTGTTTCCTAAATGAATGACTTGGTTTGAGAAAAGCACGGCGACAATCAAAGAAACTTGTCTTTCCCCCGTGTGGTAAATGAAACACATTTGAATCATCCATTCATGCAGGACAATTTAGTCTCCTATGAGCGCTCCATCTTGAAAACATTTTGTATGTGGAGAAGTCATGAATAGACCACAAATATGCGGCCCTCATGCGAAAATTTGAATTTGTTTTCCTGTCGTATGTTATTGCCCCATGTTCCCATAACTCTTCAAGCTCTTCAATCAAGGGCCTCATGAAAAAGTCTAGATTTTTTACAGGATTTTTGGGACCATGTAGAATCAAGGATAGAAACATAAACTCTTGTCTAAGTAGAATCGATGGTGTAAGGTTCAGAGGCATGGTGAAGGCTGGCCAGGAAGAATACAATGCGGCATTCATACTGAAGGGCGTGAACCCATCGATTGCGATTGCAAAACGTACATTTCGTGGTTCTAATGCAAAACCAGGATGCCTCTGATCAAAATGTTTCCACGCTTCCGCATTTGATGGATGAACCATGACATCACCCCCTTTTACCCTCTTTGTGCTACCTCATATGCTGTGACGTCTCTTCAGTCAAGAAACACCGTTGGAGACGTTTTGTCAGTGGGAAGTAACGGAGCACTTTTCTCGCCACATTTGTCTATTTCTTATTTCCTTCGGCGTCATCTATCTCCACATATCTTGACTCTCCACATTTATCGCAATCACGCTTATCCGCTTCATCCTTATAAGTTATAATACAATATAAAATTATTGGGGCAGTAGTGTATTTTCTCATATGGAATTTCTAGTCCAGCTATAAGTTTCTTACACTCATACCAAGTATGTGGCATCTTATGACCTTGAGCAAGAACATCAGACCACAACGATATGAGTTCGTCAAAACAATTAATCGAGAAATTATACTTGCATTTAATAGCCATCATACGAGCCACAACAGACAACAGGGCTACTGTGGTTTAATCGTGCAATGATTGTTTGGCGCGCAGACTCAAAAAGCTCTATGAAATCGGACACAAAATTATGACCAAAGTCTTTCATCAAATCATTCACCCGATCGATTTCATCGAAACCTTCATCGGGCACAGATAGGGGTGGTGCATAAGCTGCACGGCGACTCTTCCCATGATATATCCACCGATGGTACGCGGCTTTGTAACCATTTTTACATAGGTCGAGCTCCATCTGGTCACAGGTTCTCTTCCGACAATTCCCACACTCAGCACAAGGCCATGTCACCTTAATGTTAAGGTCTGATGCATGCTGGAAAGCATGAGTCACGAATTCATCGGTCTTTTCGTACCATTCATCTGTGTGTTGTTCGTTCGGGTTCCATCCATCGTATATCCATCTTCTCTATTCTTCCATGTATGGTTGGCATGCATTGTTTATCGTGAGGGTTTCATGACAGGCTTAGGAAGGCTTATAAACCCACCCATGAAAGACCGACTGAGCCAATTCATTGTGACACTGGTGGGTTAGAGATGAGATTTCGGCAGTATAACCCTAAGGGTTGTCCTAGTGCAACGAGGGAACAGGAAGGTTATTAAAACCACCAAGTACTTATCTTTTGCATAGGAGAACCTCTTAGGATCGTGTCGTCGAAAATCTCGTCTCGAACCCACCAGTGCTGCAATGAATTGTGCTCGATCGGTCATTCGTAGGCTGTCCACTGGGACGCTCATAGATGGCAGTCCACTGGACAATTCGAAAACGCTTATCACATCTCATATGAAAACACAACGAATCACCGTTTGTGTTCCATACGAGTTGTGCCGTTTTCAAATGGTGACGTACGGCTAGGTGACAGTTGCAAAAGACTAATGCGGACATGTTATTATTAAGCCTAATATATTACCAAACCAAAAAACATGTAATAAATAACATTTACGAATTAATAAATAATAAATCATCAATCCAAAAAACAATAACTAATTAGTAATTACTACTAATTACTAAACAATAAAAAATCATTTATTTACAAAACATTTATTTTATTTATTATTTCCTAATTTACTTGATGTGTTAGTAACTAAACCTATATTAGTGTCGACTAATCATGCATGGCCGTCGATTACCTCATACGTCGACGGTCAACGATGGGGACGGCGTCGGATATGAAAAGTGGGGAGGGGAGGGGAGGGGGAGGTGGAGGCGGCGGAGGGGGAGGCGGCGGTTGTGCAGTGCGTAGGTGGAGCGAGGGGTTGGCGGCGTCGCGGGGGTGGGGGTGCTGCGTGGAGGGGATGGAGGCAGGCGGCGGTGGCCGGCGCAGGCGCGGAGGGGTGCGCCCTGGCGGCCTCCCCATCCTCCTCCTCCACGACCCCCTCGTCCCCCCTCTCGGACGACGGCCCCGCCGCCTCGCCGGCCCCCACAATCCGGATCGAAACCTCGCCTGCCCCGCCGCCCCCCGGCGCCTGGTGGGTGGCCCCGCCGCCGCGGGCGACGCAGGCGGCGACGCGGCGGTGGCGGCGGCTCGGCGCGTGGGGCGTAGACACAAATGTGCCTAAGCCCCCAACAAAATAAGATTAATAAAGAATTATTCACGACGGCCACAACAAAGCCGTCGAGAAAAACTAATCTCTCTCGACAGTTCTAGCTTAACCGTCGAGACAAATGGGGACGGTTGGGTCTGCGCAGGAAGACCTCTCTCGACAGTTCTAGGGAAACCATCGAGACCAAAGGTCCACCTCGGGTGCTAGCGTTGGGACCTTGTTGACGCTAACATTAGGCCGTCGAGAGAAGTGCACTTTTCTATCGACAGCTATTTGCTGGTTAGCCGTCGAAACTATATAGTCAAAATGGTTTCTTTTGACTACACTTGAGAGAACCACTCTGTCTCGACGGTTGTCCTTGAAGCCGTCGAGAGATTTTCCTGTCTTGAGGGTTTTACCCTTTGTAGCACTCGACGGACAACCCAACATATTTTCATTTTTAAAAATACAAAAAACTATGATGTTGTTCATGTACATTTCGTTGACTTTTATGTATCAAATAATATCATCTGTGAAAATATAAAATTTTCAGAGCATCTAATGCGACGAACACTACTAAATGGGGTGTTTACCGGATAAGTTATAGTTATCGTACGATATCGTATGTTTCGTTAGTTACTACACAAAATTTTTCAATGCAAAAAATTTCAATTTCAAATAACAATAAAATTTTCAATATAGATGTAAAAAATAAATTTATTAAATACATTTTTCTACTTCTAAATAAATAAACATCCATTATACTCGAATTTATAGGAAGAATTATATTAAAATTGCACTCTCTCGATGACTAATGGTTGGCCGTCGTGACAAAGTTACGCCTTTCACTGGCCTTGGCAGACGGCGTAGTTCACTCGACGATTCATTATGTGGCCGTCGATAGCAAGAACTGTGCGCACTCAATATCATAAGTATGGTTTGGGACGTCGAAAGTACTTACTATGTGTCGACGGTTTTTACGTGGCCCCCCGAGACAAGTTTCGGCACTTGACACCATGGACTTTTCCTGTAGCATATAGCGATCGAGCCTTTGGCTGCCACCGGCGGATCGAGGTAGCCAACAGCGCATCTCGGTGTTGCGCCTCTGACGTGCGTGCAGATTTAAAACATGCACGTGCTCGTACGTGCTTTATCTAGATCGCATCTACGGGCCGGGTAATTAGGGTTCCGGTCTGAAGGCAACCGGAATTAGGGTTCCGTTTGGGAGAGTTTCAAAGGAGGTCGGGTCGGGTTAGGGTTTCGGGTGAGAGAGAGAGAGAGAGAGAGAGAAAGGTTGACTCGACTAGGAGTTTAGGGTTTCGGTCGAGAAAGGATCAAGGGAGGGAGTTAGAGTCCGCGCTGACTTCCCAGACAAGGGCCTGGTGCGACTTGGTGATCCGGGTACAGATCCTTCGTACAGAGGGAAGAGAAAGGAGAACGATACAAACCGTGAAGACACAAGTGATTTACCCTGGTTCGAGCCCCCACTGCCGGGTAATAGCTCTACTCCAGTCTTGTTGATTATACGGTGGAAAAACAGTACAAAGGTGCGGAGACCGAACTTGAAGGCACCGATCCCGAGCTTACAATGGTGGCGGCTAAGGACTAAGGCTACTGCTAAGGAAGCTTCGGATGCGGGTGTTGCTAGGACTTGAATCAGGTGGAGTTTTTTTTTGGGGGTCCCCTCAAACATCCAGGAATCCTCCTTTTATAGGCGCGATGAGTTGCCCGGAGCTGATACGACAGGCCCCGCGCCTGTCTCTGCTTTAACGACGGCGCCCTTGTCTCATTCCAGGGCTCTTGTCTGGTCCGGAGTCTTCAGGGAGAAGCTGGTCAGTTTAGTACTGGGCACGTGTTTGTCTCGAGGTGCCTATTCGGGGAGGAAACCTTCTTTAGGGAGAAAGCACTTTCCCTTTATCCCCGATATAGCCTTGACTGGGCCGAGCCAGCCTCGCGCCACCCGTTGAGGGTGTCGCGTAGCGTAACAACCATCCGCTGCATGCCAAAGAGGGCAAACGACAAGACGGGCTGCCCGCGTGCTCTTCCCCGGGCTGCGGGTTCCTGGGGAGACACAGTTCGTTCCGGTCAAGGCCGGAGAAAGTATGGTGGGACACGACAGTTGTCGCCACCTGCCCACGGGTAGGTGGATCACCCGAGGGACCTTCTCCCGGGCTAAGGATAGCCCGGGAGGCACATGGTGCCGCACGGTTTGACTTGGTCAAGCCCGGGGCAGCCGCTGGCGGGTTAGGCGCTTCCTTTAGTACGGTCGGGAACGGCCTCTTGGACCCTCTGCTTGTGCGATGGGCCGGTACGGAATTGGCTCAAGGCCCGTCTCAGGATGGGCCGTTTACCAATCACCAACAGCCAGCCCCCGAGCCTCAAGCGGGTCGTGTGGCGAGCCGGTCTAAGGTTTAGGAAAAATCCCCACCACGCGCGGCGCGGGAAGATTTGGCTCGGGAGCCGCGGTCTGAGCATTGAATCCGATTTGACGTAAAGACGGGGCAGTTACGCCCTCTTGGGCACGATCCCCACGACCTCCGCTTCGGCCGTTGTCTTCTTTTATAAGGTAGCACTACGCAGGTGGAACTTGTACTGCAAAATCATCCCCTCTGCCTCTGTCTTCATCTTCTCCCTTTGCCCCCTGCCTTCCTGCCTCCTACCTTCCGTCGCCATGGTTGTCATTGGAGAGAGCGTTCTGATGGTGGAGAGGATGGGGGAGCTGGAGAGGGACGGCTTCGTCAAGCCCGGCTCATGGAGGCTTCCTGGCGCGGACCTGGAGCCAAGGCCCAGGCTGGACGAGTTAGTCTGCTTCGAGAGCTCAGCCATTTGCGGATTTCGCATGCCGGAATCTCAGTTCATCACGGACTTCTTCGCCTTTACGGAGTTGAGGCCGGAGAACTTGTCTCCGCAATCCTACGTCCACCTATCCATCTTCGCGTTCCTGTGCGAGGCGCACTGCGGGGTGCGGCCAACGGTGAGCCTCCTTCAGCACTACTTCGAATTGAAGCCCGTCGGCCACCGCGTGGGCAATGGCGGAGTCTTCTACTTGACCGTGCGTCGAGCTCGGGGCGGCCAGTCGTACCCGGAGTACGAGGTGAGAACGAAAGTTGATGGTTGGGCCCGGCGGTGGTTCTATCTGAGCCGCGGGGGCTCGACCCTGGAGTATTCTTCGGATGCGCCGGATACCCCAATCTTCCAGCGGAGCGAGCCCCAGCCGGAGGATCAAGTCACAGAGGGCGAGATCAAGGGGCTCGTTAAGGATGGTCTGACGGGCTATGAGGTCGTCGTTGGCTTAATTCGACACCGGATTAGCCCGTTGGGGCGCCGCGAGCGGTGCGTTAGCGATATGGATGGTTGGGAAGATCCAGACTGGGACTTTCATGAAGGTAGGCGCCAGCCGCACCCTTTCGTTCGATTTCAGGTCGGGGCATGTTTTGACCGTTAACGACGCTATGCAGGACTCCCGTCCCGCGCGGTCGCGTGGATTGCGGGGATGCTGCTACCACTAGCCAAGACCCCTCGCCGCATACGATTTGTGAAGGACAAGCTGTCCGAGGTAAGCGCCCGGAAGGTGTTTGATTGAATTCATAGCTGCGCGCGCCCTCGAGGCCCTGACGGCGGTAGCGGCTGCTGAAGCGGCGGAGGAAGAGGAGGCGAATGCGGTGGCGGCGCAGATTGCTGCTGACGCCGCATACGCTGCCGCACTGGCGGCGGAGGACGAGGCGCTTCTGCCGCACATCACGGCGGAGCAGGAGATCGAGGCTGTCGCGGAGGCCATCGTGGCGGAGCCTCCGCCGCTGCTTATGGACTCCATCAGTTACCAGCGGCGGCGGAGGCGCCACCCGAGCGCGCCAGGACCGTCTGAGCCCGCGCCAGAAGGGGCTGAGGCGACGGCGGGGTCGCCCGATGCAGACCGGTGGGTGTGCCTGGGCGACCCCAACCGCGGCCGACGGAGGCGCCATCCGAGCGCGCCCAGGCCGATTGCGCTCGCGCCGGGACCACTGTTGTCGTCGTCGTCATCGCCGGAGTCCGCAGCTCCGCCGGCTCGTCGTCGGTGTCGCCAATAGGAGCGACGGAGGCGTTGTAGGATTTTGGGGGCCGCCGTAGGCGTAGCAGTGTGGCGCTCTCTTTTGCGGTAGTCCAGGAGCCCGGCCTCCTTTTGTTCTTTGTGTAATCTTCATCCTTGTAAGGTCTTTCTGTGAAATGCAAACTTCTTTTAAGCAACTTTGTCTTGGTTAATCTTGTTCGTTCTTTCTTCCTGTGCGAATTTGAGAATCTGAAATGCAAAAACAGAGGAACTAGATGAACAGTAACGAAGTCCTGAGTAGAACTTTAGGAAATTTTAAGCAAACTGATTGCTTTTAGAAAGTTTGTTTTTGGTGCGCCTAATCATCTAGCCCCCGGGCCGTGGCCAAATCCAAGTGCGATCTCGGAGTTGGGCGCGGTCTAGAGACTAGAGTGATTTAGAAAAAATTCGCGCGAACTCCCAGCCCCCGAGCTTCGTTAGGCCGCGCGGTGATGCGGGCCTGGCGAAGTTAAGGACTTAGGAAAAATCTAGGCGCAAGAAATCCTTCAGCCCCCGAGCGCTGCGTGGTTCATGTTAGCCATACAAACAAACCTGACGTGGGCTTACTGTGCCTTTGGGCCGTGGGAATTCCACATTGCGCGCAGATTCACTAGGGTGTGAGAGATCGGCTTATCCCGTCATGGAAATGCTCCGTAATGCTTTATCCTTAGCCTTCGGGCTCTTGGCCACGGGCTGGCTTCAAATGGTCAAGACTTAAACCAGCGTGACTCGCGAATGGGGGAAGGGTTTTTTTTTTGTTTTTTTGAGTTGAAACGAATTTAAATGAAGGAAACTTACGACCTGACTAAGCGTAGAAGCGTCGCAGAAGGGAGATGTTCCATGAGCTTGGGAGCTCGTTTCCATCCTTGTCAGCAAGGCGTAATGAGCCCGTGTGCGCTGCGCTGACTACTTTGTACGGTCCCTCCCACTTGGGGCTGAGCTTGTTGGAGCCTGCAAGGTTCTGAATGCGTCGTAGAACCAGGTCTCCCACTTGCAGGGTCCTTGTGTGTACGTTTCGTGCCGCGTAACGACGCAGGGACTGCTGGTAGGCCGCAGCCCGGAGTAGGGATTGCTCGCGGCGCGCCTCAAGTAGGTCGAGGTCAAGCTGCCGCTCCTCGTCGTTGACCACGAAGCTGGCGAAGTCAACGCGATCGGATCCTAGTCTCATTTCTGTTGGGAGGACTGCTTCCGAGCCATAGACGAGTCGGAAAGGAGTTTCTCCTGTAGCTCGGCTAGCTGTTGTTCGAACTGCCCAGAGGACTGACGGTAGCTCGTCAACCCAACCTTGCTGTTTAGCCCTGAGGGCGTCGAAGACCCGCTTTTTGATGCCTTGGACTAACGTAGCTCGTTCGGCCGCGCCGTTGCTCTGTGGGTAGGCCACAGAGGCCAAGGCAAGCTTCATGCCGATTTTCTCGCAGTAATCGTTGAATTCCCGGCTCGTGAATTGGGTACCATTGTCAGCGATGATCCTGCTGGGCACACCGAATCTCGCAACGATGCTCCGAAAAAAACGTACCGCGGCAATTACAGTGATGTTGGAGACCGGCTCGGCCTCGATCCACTTGGTGAAGGTATCGATGGCAACGAACAAGTACGTTTTGCCACCCAGACCTTTGGGGAAAGGCCCTAGGAGGTCCATACCCCAAACCGCGAACGGCCACGCTAGTGGAATTGTTTGCAGCTCGTACGCGGGCTGATGCGTCATCCGCGTATGATACTGGCAAGCTTCGCAGCGCTTAACCAAGGCTTCTACGTCGCTCATCGCAGTGGGCCAATAATAGCTCATGCGGAATGCTTTGCCGACGAGGGTTCTATGTGAGGCGTGCGCGCCACAGATGCCCTCGTGAATGTCGGCTAAAAGGTACTTACCTTTTTCTTGGGTAACGCACTTACAAAGCACGCCATTAGCACCCCTTCGGTACAGCAAGCCCCGTGCAGCCGGTAAGCTCGGGCTCGCCTTTTTAGCTAGGAACGCTCAGCGGTGTCCTCGGGCAATATCCCCTGCTCCAAGAACTGGATGAATGGCGTCATCCAGGAGGTGCTTTGCTCGAGGAATGAAACAGTACCGGATGTCTCGGTTTGGAGGGTAACAGACATCCCCTTGGCCTCCTCTCCGGAGGGAATGGAGGGCTTTAAAAGGTGCTGCACTAGCACCCCCGGCGGGGCCGGTTCTTGCGAGGATCCGAGCTTGGCGAGCTTATCGGCTTCGCCATTCTCTTCCCTAGGAATGTAGCTAATTTCGAAACTCGTGAAACGCTTCTCCAGTTTCCTCACTTCCGCCAGGTACCGCGCCATCGAGTCGTCAGTTGCCTGAAACTCCTCCCTGACCTGGCGGACGACGAGCTGCGAATCCCCTTTCGCAACAAGCCGTTTAATGTCGAGCGCAGCGCATGCTCTTAGGCCCGCAATTAGGGCTTCATACTCTGCGGCGTTGTTCGTAGCCGCAAAGTGTATTTGTATGACGTGCTGGAGTCGCTCTCCATTGGGGGAAATGAGAACGAGCCCGCATCCTGATCGCCCGGACTGGTGTGAACCATCAAAGTACAGAGTCCACCGAGCTTCTTCCCCGTCTTGACCTGGAGAGCTTGACCTTTGCTCATCCGGCCTGGTCAACTCTGCGACGAAATCAGCCAGGGCCTGGGCCTTGATCGCGGTTCGAGATACGAACTGGATGTCGAACTCACCCAGCTCGACTCCCCACTTCGCGACCCGGCCAGTGGCCTCCGGGTTTCGGAGAATGTCCTTGATCGGGTAAGTAGTCGGGACAACGACTTGGTGGGCTTGGAAATAGTGACGCAACTTGCGCGAGGCCATCAGCAAAGCGTAGCACAGTTTCTGAAGGTCGGGGTAGCGCTCCTTTGGCCCGGTGAGTACTTCGCTCACATAGTAGACGGGCTGCTGCTTCCCTTCTCGTTCTACTGCCAGCACCGCACTTGCGGCGTTTGGTGTCACCGAGAGGTATAGCAGGAGGGCTTCCCCGAGCTTGGGAGTAGTGAGGACGGGTGGCGAGGCGAGATACTGCTTGAGTTGCAAAAGCGCGGCCTCGGCTTCCTCAGTCCACTCGAAACTATCGTGCTTGCGCAGGAGTTTGCAGAAAGGCGCGCTTCGGTCTCCAAGGCGGGAGATGAAACGGCTTAAGGCCGCCATTTTGCCCGTGAGGGACTGGATGTCCTTTACACAGGTCGGCGACCTCATCTTTTCGACGGCCTCGATCTTTTCGGGGTTCGCACCGATGCTCGCCCCGCCGATTACGTAGCCCAGGAGCATGCCGGACTTGACACCAAAGACGCACTTCTCAGGGTTTAGCTTGACCCGGTGCTGTCTCAGGCTGTCAAAGGTCTCAGCTAGGTCGGACACATGGTCACGGGCGTCTTTGCTCTTGACTACGATATCGTCGACGTAGACTTCTACGTTGCGCCCTATTTGATCAGGGAGAGTTTTTTGCATGAGACGCTGGAACGTGGCGCCAGCATTTCTGAGACCGAAGGACATGGTCGTATAGCAAAATGTGCCGAAAGGCGTTACAAAGGCGGTTTTTTCTTCGTCCTCTTTACACAACGCGATCTGATGGTAACCGGAATAAGCATCCAGGAAACTCATCAAAGCTGAATCTGCCGTAGCGTCAACTAGCTGATCTATGCGTGGAAGGGGAAAGTTATCCTTGGGGCAGGCGGAATTAAGGTCGCGGTGGTCGACACACATGCGCCACTTGCCACCTTTCTTCTGGACGACGACCGGGTTCGCAAGCCAATCGGAGTGCTGTACTTCACGGATGAAGCCCGCTCGAAGCAGCTTGCCGAGCTGGTCTTGGATGATCTTGGCCTTCCAGTCGGGAACACGCCTCTGACACTGCCTTACTGGTTTCTTGTCAGGCCGGACAGCTAGCCTGTGCTCGATCACCCCCCTTGGGACACCAGGCATATCGGACGGTTCCCATGCAAACGCGTCCTTGTTAGCCCAGAGGAAGGTATTGAGCTCGAGTTCCTATTGAGGCTCGAGGGTTGTCCCCACGTGGACCACCTTGGAGGGGTCTGACTCCGTGAGGACCACGGTCTTGGTGAGCTCCTGCGGCTGCAGTGCCACCTTTGGACGCGCTGTAGGTCGATCCTTGCCGCTGGGACCACGGGTAGGGAGCTGTCCTACCATGGCCAGCACGGTCTCGTCGCAGTCGAGAGCCGTCTTGTGGTTGCCCCGGACGGTGATGACTCCCTTGGGCGCCGGCATCTTCAGGCAATGGTAGGCGTGGTGGGAGACCGCCATGAACTTGGAGAGCACGGGCGCCCCAAGATGGCGTTGTAGGGGAGCTCGGTTTCCACCACCTCGAAGGTGATGTACTTCATCCGGAAGTTGGCGGAGGAGCCGAACGTGACGGGCAGCACGACCTGCCCGACGAGGCGAAGCGACGATCCCGGGACGATTCCGTGGAAGGGGACGGTGATGTCCTTGATCTTGGAGCGCGGGACCTGCATGAGGTCAAGGACGCACGCCGTGATGATGTCCAGCGAGCTCCCGCTGTCCACGAGGACGCGGTCGACCCTGGTGTTGCCAATGGTGGGGCAGAGCACCAGCGGGAGGCGCTGCGGCTTAGAGAGCCCGGCCGAGCAGTCCGTCACCGAAAAGGTGATGTCTTGGCTAGACCAAGGCAGGGATTCCGCCGCGGGCTCGCCGCGGGAGATGTGGAGGACCTCTCGAGACGCGGCCTTGAGCTCGCGCCGAGATGTGTAGGCTGACGTGCCACCAAAGATGACGGCGACGTGGCCACGGGCCTCAGAGAAGCCCTGATCCTGGCCGCCCTGGGGGGCGGGTGCCGCGGCCGTGCCCTTGGGCAGCTCGGGCATGGGACCGCGACCAGCGTAAAATTCCTCCAGCTGGTGGGCCCATGTGCGACAGTTGCGCAGTTCATGGCCGGGGCGCTGGTGAAGGCGGCAGAAGAGGCTAGGGTCATGGAACGGGTCCTCACCTCTGTTCTGCTGCTGTGGACAGGGTGGCCGGCCCTGAGGAGGCCCCTGGCCGCCATGCGGTCTGCCCCAACCTGGGGAGGTCGCGGCTGCACCTGACGCTGCTGTGGCGGGCGCGCCGGCGGGAGGCGCTGCGGTGGCGGGCGCTCGGGCTGGTTAGGCTCGACGGCGGCGATGAACTTGGTGGGCTGCTCCTGCCGCTTCTTCTTCTTCTTGTCCGCCTCGGTCTTGCTCGGGCCGTCGCCGGCCTTGGCCTTCTTCTTCGCACGGCCTCTTTTGCGCTCCACTGCCTCGGAGGCGTTGACGTAGAGGGCAACGGTGCGGAAGAGCTCGCTTGCGGTGTTGACTAGGTGGAGCTCGAGATCCTCGGTGTAGCGCCGGTCCCTCACACCATCCTTGAAGGCCTCGATGATGGCTTCATCTGAGATGCAGGGGATTGTGTTGCGGGCTCTGACGAACCAGCACACAAAGTCCTGGAGACTCTTATCGCCTCGTTGCACCACGAGCTTGAGGTCCTGGGGGCGCCCCGAGCGGGCGTAACACCCCTGGAAACTGGTGCATAGGGCATCCTGCAGCTAGGACCAGCTACGGATAGAGTCAGGCCGCTGGTTGAACAGCCAGGTCCGAGCCATGCCTTCGAGCACTGTGGGGAAATAGTTGACCATGACGGCTTCGTCTCCCCCCATAGCTCGGACGGCGGTGGTGTAGATGGAGAGGAACTCCTCGGGGTTCTTGCTCCCGTCGAACTTCTCGATTAGCCCGGGCTTGAACCTCGGCAGTCACGGCGCTTCACGGAGAGCGCGGGAGAAGGCGGGGCATCCCGACGCGGCTTTCGGGGGAGAGGCACCCCGACGCAGGCCCAGACGGGAAAACACTTCGCCTGGGGCACGTGACGATCCTCCGGCGGAGGAGGCCGTCTGGGTCTGGCGCGATCGACTGCGGCAACGGCGGGAACGCTCCTGAGCGCCGTCCTGGCCGGAGCGGTTTTGAGCGCCGCGGCGGTCGGACTCGTGCTGGTTGATCGCCGCCAGTCTGCTGCTCGTGCTGGTCAATGCCGCAGGTGATGACGCCGACGCCTTCAGCGATGGCCGGACACAGGTCCGCCATAGTGAAGCCGCGGGGGTCCTTCTCCAGGTCACGGATGACCGTGGTGATGGCGCGCGCTCTCTGCTGGCTGCGCAGGAGTGGGTTCATCATGGTCTCCACGAGGGAGTCGACCGGCTTGCGGCCCTGCGGGGTGTGTAGACGACGGTCCTCCTCGCAGATCCCGTCCATGACGTGACGGACAGCATCGTTGAAGAAAACCCGGGCCGCAGCTGCTCCAGGGCCTCCCTATCTCCAGTGTCTGCGTCGACCGCAGCTGCGAAGACCCAGTGGGACGTGCGCAAAGCCGGGGGAAACGTCCCAGTGTTGCCAGCGGAGGTGACGGAGTCACCTAGCAGCTCGAACTTCATCGGAGTCTCGCTGACGTGGGTGACAGAGGGGTCCAGCTCAGGGAGCGACTCCTCGGGGCGAAAATCTACCCCTGGGGCGAGAGAGGTGTCGACCTCCATCTCGTCAGCCCCGGCTTCGGCAAGGTACTCCTCCCGCCTGCCATCGTACGACGGGACCAGATCGTCCAGATCGTCGCACTCATCGAACTCGAGGTCCAGAGCCTCGTTGTTGCTCGGAATCTCAGGCATGTTCGAGGGAACGGAGTGCTGAGGGCTTCTCATGTCAGGCCCCACGGCTGGCGCCAGCTATCGATGTCTGGGAATCGCGCTCCTGAAGAGCAGCAGGACCACGGACCGGCAGACGAGTTTGTAGTTGGTGTGAGGCCCAACGACCACCCTTCTCAGCAGCTCGGGGCAGCGGCCAAGCCTACGGGGGCTAAGGCCGCGCTGACTTCCCGGACAAGGGCCTGGTGCGACTTGATGATCTGGGTACAGATCCTTCGTACAGAGGGAAGAGAAAGGAGAACGATACAAACCGTGAAGACACAAGTGATTTATCCTGGTTCGAGCCCTCACTGCAGGGTAATAGCTCTACTCCAGTTTTGTTGATTATACGGTGGGAAAACAGTACAAAGGTGCCGAGATCGGGCTTGAAGGCACCGATCCCGAGCTTACAATGGTGGCGGCTAAGGACTAAGGCTACTGCTAAGGAAGCTTCGGATGCGGGTGTTGCTAGGACTTGAATCAGGTGGAGTTTTTTTTGGGGGTCCCCTCGAACATCCAGGAATCCTCCTTTTATAGGCGCGGTGAGTTGCCCGGAGCTGATCCGGCGGGCCCCGCGCCTATCTCTGCTTTAACGGCGGCTCCCTTGTCTCATTCCAGGGCTCTTGTCTGGTCCGGAGTCTGCAGGGAGAAGCTGGTCAGGTTAGTACTGGGCACGTGTTTGTCTCGAGGTGCCTATTCGGGGAGGAAACCTTCTTTACGGAGAAAGCACTTTCCCTTTATCCCCGATATAGCCTTGACTGGACCGAGCCAGCCTCGCGCCACCCGTTGGGGGGCGTCACGTAGCGTAACAACCATCCGCTGCCTGTCAAAGAAGGCAAACGACAAGACGGGCTGCCCGCGTGCTCTTCCCCGGGCTGTGGGTTCCTGTGGAGACACAGTTCGTTCCGATCAAGGCCGGAGAAAGTATGGTGGGACACGAGTACACGACAGTTGTCGCCACCTGCCCACGGATAGGCGGATCACCCGAGGGATCTTCTCCCGGGCTAAGGATAGCCCGGGAGGCACATGGTGCCGCACAATTTGACATGGTCAAGCCCGAGGCAGCCGCTGGCGGATTAGGCGCTTCCTTTAGTACGGCCGGGAACGGCCTCTTGGACCCTCTGCTTGTGCGATGGGCCGATACGGAATTGGCCCAAGGCCCGTCTCAGGATGGACCGTTTACCAATCACCAACACATGGGGATGAGGAGAAGCGCCGGCAGGAAGCCGCTCTCAGAAAACCGCTGGATATGGTGCTATTTATACAAGAAGAGTTGTACAAGGAGGCGGTGCGGCAGCTGCCCATGGAGGAGATGCCGGAGCTGGGCGGCTGCATCGGCATGGGCGGCCACGGCTTCGGCCTCGCCGACCCCGTCACCAACATCATCCTCAACACCATCGGCTTACTGAACCTAAAGCAGAACCAGAAGCCCCAGCCCCAGCCCCAGCCCCAGTTCGCGTGGATGCGGTCGTTGGTGTTGCGGTTGGGGCCGGCGCGGACGCGGTCGTTGGGGTTGAGGGCCTGCTCCCTGACGGTGGCGAGATGAGGGCTGCCTTCATGGCGGTTACGCGCAAGGCAGGGCACCCTAAGCCCCACATCCTCGCGGGCCTCACGACGGCGCAGTATGCCTCGCACCTGCTAGCTCCTGTCTTGGCCATGCTACGGGGAAGGGAGCTGCTCACCACGCGGGACGTCTGCAAAATCCGAGACCTTCTGGCCTGCCAATGGCTGCCGAACCCGCCTCCCCCCAACATTGACTTTTTTTTTTTTGAGAACCCAACATTGACTTCTGGTGCCACCCAAATTCGAATGGCCCTAGCCGCCCCTGTAGTCTAGGCGAAGATGGCAGACTGCTGGTCTCAACCTGCCTTGGGGAAGGCCTTGTCGCCCAAATCACCATCGTGAAAACCCAGGATCACTTGGGAAGCGCATCATCCTCTTATCCTCAACGACTCCAGTACATCTCAGACCTGGTTTTCTGCAGTGAAGGCATGGAGGCTAAGCTATCCGCCTGCATCCAGGCGGCACTCCCAACTTTTGTCGAATCTAAGAGCATCCGTAGCAGGCACTCTATAATACTGTAACTCTGGATAGAGTGTCTGATGTCAGAAAGGAATCTTTTAGAGTGCAGTGTAAAGTCTGAAGGAAATTTAGAGGGAAGGATAGAGGGACACTCTAATAGTGAAATAGAGGGTGGGGATAGAGTAGCAGATGTGGATGCTCTAAGGCGTCACCGAGCTACGACGACGACTCGACCGCCTAGTGCGAGCACATACAGTCCTTGAGGCTGTGCCAAATCGACATAATCCATGTCTGGTACATCGAGTCGTTCGCAAGACTACCCAGCTGCCCCAATCTCCTTCGTGCTCTCCTCGTGGCTGGGCATTGCTACGGCCCCTTGAAAGACCCTGTGTCCAACATCATCCTCAACACTTTCTGGTTCGGCACCTTCTTCCCGCTAGCACAAGTTGCTCGAGAAGATTTACCACAAGGCATCCTCAACACCATTCCCATGGCCCGTTTGGAGTGTCGTTCCCTAGATGGCCTTGTTGCTGCCATCTTGGAGCGCACGACCTTCGAGTCGAAGCACGAGGCTTTGGAGTACCTCAACTTTGATGGCTGTCATCTCTTGAGATCTAGTATCATGCAGGAAGGCTGCAATGTCCAATTTGCTGATGTGGCCAAGGCAGCCAAGCACCCCCAGCACACGGTGTTTGGATCATTCCTCATGTCCCTGGACCTGACCACGATATCGCTGCTTCGCAACTATATCTACAGTGCTAAATGGGAAGAACTAATCTGCATACTCCGCTTGGAAGCAGACAATGTAAAGCCTGTGCCAACAGAAAAGGAGAAGCCCACTTCCCGCCTCGATTTCTCAATGCTGCTAATGCAGGTATCTGCAAGGAAGTCGGCGTTCAATAACAAATTGAACTTCATTCGCACTAAGTTGAATAAAGTTCTATGCAAATACTGCTACCAGCATCCTTGGGTAAATACCCCTCCAACACATGGACAAAACAGCTAGGACCTCCATTCATTTTATTTTACTCACATCTGTTCAATTGTAGGCCCATGCTAATGTTATTGTCATCTTTAATTACTCCATGCTTTATATCAGAGAATCTGTCATCAGCTCGCACGTCAGCAATATAAAGATAAAGCTGGTGGTTAAGATCTCTCAATTCTCCAGATTCAAAATCATTAGGATAAAGTTCAGCTAGGTTTATTAAATATTCAACACTTAAATCATGAAATGAATCTCTAGGACTCAAGACAGATGACCAAATAAGCAGGTTAGAGGCTGTCTCACTGAAACGACTATCAAGCTCTTGTAGTAACCAATCAATAACATCATTAAAGAAATCAACTTGATAATGATGTTTGTTGGTAATACCAGTTTTTTGTCGTTGCTTTTTTGGATTGACATAAGCTTCTTCCATTTCCAGCTTGACAATGTCATATTTCTCACAAAAGGCATACACTTCAGATATAAGAGACTCCCACCCATCTTCTCTCAGCTTCTCCAAGTATAATCTAGTTGATTTGACACATTTAATGGCATTCACTATATCTTGATCCTTCCGCTGTAGTGCTAATGACAAAGTGTTTGTGATCCCAAAAATAGTCAACATGAGATGCAAATAAAAAACAAAATCAAATGATTGAAAGTACACTAGAAGGCCCAATGCTTGATCTCTACTGGATCTGTCTTTGTCTTTTTCTTCCACAAACTCTAATATTTTAATAACTGCCGAAAACAAGTGAACCAAATTATGAAGAGTCTTATAGTGAGAACTCCAACGAGTATCTCCAGGCCTTTGAAGGCATTGCTCTTGATTAAGCCCTGTCCCAGTTTGCAGCATCCCGCAATCTAAAGCCTTTTCAACCTCTTCATAATTAATATTACGAACCATATCTTTTCTCTTTGATGATCCACCCATCACATTCAATAAGATAGAAATCATACTAAAAAAATTGCTTATGCCCTTGTGCTTCCTTACAATAGCAACAACTATTAGCTGAAGTTGATGAGCAAAACAATGGACATAATATGCCGTGTTGCTTTCTCTCATAATCAAAGATTGCAATCCATTAAACTCACCTCGCATATTGCTAGCGCCATCATATCCTTGGCCTCTAAGTTGCTTTAAACTTAGCCTATGTTCTGCAAAAAGAGAATTAATTGAAGACTTGAGGTGGGATGAGGTTGTCTCCTTTAATAGGCATTCTTAGCAGCCTCACTCTGTTTATGGAAGGTAACATCAATATGTCGCTCTCATTTTAACAGCTCATCACAGTTTTTCAAAGCTTGGTTATGAAGACTATTGACGCCACCTACATGCTCTTTTAAGGCAACACTAACACAAGTTTCAAAAGCCAATAAACCAAATGATAGCAAAGATGTTTCCTTGTCTCCACCAAATGTATATCAGAGAATCTGTCATCAGCTCGCACGTTAGCAATATAAAGATAAAGCTGGTGGTTAAGATCCCTCAATTCTCCGGCTGCATTATTACCTGGTTCATACTTCCAGTCATGAATTTCCAAGAAATTTCCTTTGTTAAATGACCCCTTTGACTCATCGTGACCTCGAAAAGGTAAACCTTGCCTCAATAAGAGCCTAGCAACATCAATCGAAGCTCTTACTCGAGCGAAATAAGCATTCTTAGCAGCCTCACTCTGTTTATGGAAGGCAACATCAATATGTTGCTCTCTTTTTAACAGCTCATCACAGTTTTTCATAGCTTGGTTATGAAGACTATTGACGCCACCTACGTGCTCTTTTAATTTTCCTTTTTTGTTCCAACTGTTCCAACCATTTATAACAAATGCCTCGTACCCAGCTTCTTTCTTGTTGCGGTCTCTAAATAGGAAACAACAAAAGCAATATGCTCTATCCTTGGACTCGCTGTACTCTAGCCAACTACCAAATTCATCAAACCATTCTGCATTAAACCTTCTATTTTTATCCGAAAACATTGTGTATGGAAATTCACAAGTGCGAGGTTGACAAGGTCCATTATCCAAGTACTTTCTTCTTACCATGTCTTTATGATTAGGATGGTATTCATCTATTCTCTTCCTTTTTCCTGGGTCAAATTGAATTTCTTCTTCCCAATTCATGTCTTTAGGAGGTGGATTCGGGACAATTGCCACATTGGTTCTTGGGCGCGAACTCCCGGCATCTGTACTTGTACCAATACCACTCTCTGGAGCTTTCCTTTTTAGAAAATATTCCATAAATTTACCTGCATAATATAGAAACATACATATTGTCGGCATCTCATGTTTAATAGTTTAAGAAATAAAATATCATATACATTGATGTATTAAAAGTAAGAATGGCACTTACTTGAACCTGACATTGTATTGTATAATCTACTAGCCTTGTCTTGGTCTCATGGAAAACCTAGGTTTGACACTCTCTTAGCCTTCACCAATCACCAGCCAGCAGTATGGTTTCATGTTTCATTCCTATAATAGATTATTAGTAATCTAAAATCTAAATTGGAGTTCGCCGGATCGGACTAGTATAATTATTAATTAGTATTCAAATAGATTGAGTATTTACCTCCGTGCACTGTTGACTGTTCGTCAGCAGGCGATGCAGGCATCCAGCGGTTGCGTACTTGCGTAGTTGCGTCGAGCAGCCGGCGGCAATCACCGATCGCCGATCGGGCAGGGCAGGCCAGAGCCAAGCCCAAGCGCCAGCGATCCCAGTCCCAGAAGCAGGAGGCGGCGGTCTAGGCAAAGCAGCGTGTGCGACAGTGCGAGGCGAGGTGACTTTTCACTTTCCAATCGGAATATTGGATCGGGCGGCACTGGATACTCCAAGTCTCCAATCGATGGCAGCAAGTAGCAAGCCACGTTGTGTGCTGGTGCTGCGTTCATGGGCTTGGGCTGGGCTGCCTGCGTATAGGACACACAGCACCGGGTTCACCAACTTTGGGGATGGCCTTCGGGGTTCACGTGCTTTGGGCTGGGGGGTGCACAAATGGCCCATAGTTGCTAATCCTCACTAAATTTTTTTTTTTTTACCGGGTGTCCTGTGCACCCCCCCCATGGGCCATGTAGATCCGCCCCTGCCTTTGTATGATCACCCTGTGAGTACTGGTGAGCCCTCCTTCCTACAACTGAAAAGCATCGGGTTTTTTTAACATGATATGTGATATGCCACGGTTTTACTAGAAAAGTGAATCATGGTCATGGTAAACAACCATTTAGTAATACTAGCATGGATGAAGTTTGGTTTATTAGCCTTGAACCATGGTTGATGAGGGAATGTTTATCATAAATCGTGTCGAAGGCCTCCTTAGCTAGCATTTAGATACAATAACCTAAATATTCTGTAGGGAATGAGTTATTGATTCTATGGTTGCTGATTTTTTTTTTCAAACCAGTAGACTTTTGATTCTCAATTTCTTTGCTTACTTTCTTTTTGTTGGGGGTGGGGGTTGTTGTTTTGATTGGGAACAGGCCGTTGCTCTATCTGCGAGAAGGAAGAAAGAAAGGTTATACATCCGCCATATGGAGGTCATTCTGGAGATTTTGTTGCCACCAATGATTTATACGGTCCTGTACGAGAGGCGCATAAGGATGGTTTTGAAGGCTTGCTGGAGCCGGACTTCATTTATTTTGATCCCGAGAGATACTCTTGTGATAACATTATTAGCGATTTGGGTGATCCTAAATACAGCACCATGTGTTAGATATAATCTTGACATCTACTAGAAGATTGTAGGAGTAGCTAGTTGGTAGCCATATAGAGATGCTAGAAGCATCTAGATGAACTAGATACTAGAAACATCTAGCTATTACTAGGACTAAAATATTAATAGCTAGATGTAGAATGTTCTAGATATATGGGTTGAGCTAAGGTTAGTTTAACTTAGCTTATAAATAGAACATGTAGGAGTACTTGTAAGTCAAGCTTGAGAACTAGTTCAGCTATAATATAGTGAACCTCAATTGCTTCCTAAGTGATCATTAGTGTGACATCTTGTGAGAGTTTTGTTTGCTATTCGTGTGAGCTCCTGGGCCAACACCATGCGGCCTGTGATGCGATATTCTTAACTAGGAAGTGCCCGCCCAACGAAAGCAGAGAAGAGCCTTGGGAGGCATGTGTCTGTTGCTGTAATATTATAAGCTCATGAAGGTCGTCTGTAACCTGTAAGATTGAGTAATATATGTAGCATCTCTTGAACCAACTGCTATAGGTAGTATGTATGTTAAATATGTAGTTCGTACTAGTACCTGTTGCATCATCACCAGCTGTAAAAAGGGTACTATTATATGTGTTATTTCATTTTAGATGGGCAAAACAACTAGGCATCCAAAATGGCCTCCAATTTAGTTATGAGATTACGGATCTAATGATTTAGCAGAAAGGGGAGAAGAGACTACTTACCGTGGGATGTATATGTATATATCAGTGCAATTCGAAGAGATGGTTGTACATGATGAACTAAGAACGTAGCAACGAGAAAAAAAAATATTAAACTGGATCACAGAATTAAGTACGGTCTCAAACATGTAGAATGCAACAGAAAGAAATTAATCTCATGTTTGAACCACAAACTATTGTTTTGTAAAGTAACAACCTTTCTTTTGACAAAAGAGAGACAGTGAACTACAAATCGACACTGAGATTGAATTAAAATTTAGAGACTACGGGATAGGTTTGTTCATGCGGCCTCCTTGTGGTTCAACTTCCCTACCTAGTTCACTAATCCTCATCTATTGACATAATGTAATCTCCGTCTTCATCATAATTTTCATCTCCTACATTCTGACATGGTGGAGGTTGTCATGGCATGAAGCAATTGAACCGAACCCCAGGAAGGGATTCTTGACCTGTTAACAGAAAAGAAGATATTAGTAATTGTCACAGCAATTAATGTATGTCTACCAATTTACGAAAATATAAGTATATATGGAGTACATGAGTGATTATATGGAGTATATCGTACCATGGTGACCCAGGAATCTTCCACTGGTTTAACGCAGGACAAGTGTGCTTCATCTGGTGGATAGTTCAAGCACAGTTGCGTAACATTTGTTAAGCTCCATTCAAGCTTAAGGTTAAACATGTCATTGTTACTGTCGAAGTATGTTTTCGTTTGATAAGCTGCCTCATTAGAAAAAAACTTGAGGTACAGGACCACCCCTCCTATGCCATCTGGGACAGCTCTCATATACTCTAAATTGGCGTATTTGGCCATGTAGTTTCTCACGGCCGGTAGCACTAGATCGGGAGACAACTTCTTAAACTGACCATAGTTGATAACCTTCAGAGTCTTGATGACTACCATCTGAAAAGGTATATAAATATAAGCAGGTGATAAGATATTGGTATGGAGTACACTAAGATATTTAAATAATGTCACAAGGGGTATATATCTTTGCATCAAGCTAACAAAGAAAACATATTAATACAGGCAAAAAATTATCATGCCACGAACAGGAAAAGTACATAATTAAGAGCAGGTAATAATTTGATAAACAATTAGCAAAACAACAGTACGTTCTAATGTAATATTTTCAAAAACATTGCATTAGGGGCGGATCTGCAGCAGAGCCATGCCCCCCCTCCCAACACAAACACAAAAGCAGAATAAAAATAGCTTAGGTTCTACTATGGAAGTGCTTTGCTTAAAAACCTACTATGCAAGTGCAATTTTAGCCCAGTTATCCACCCTCCCCAATTCACGGGCCTCTTCACGTTGGTGACGACATGCATGTGTTTCTTACCTCCTGTCCCTCTCTTTCGTTCACCTCCGGCTTGAAAATTTCAACTCATTGCTAGCATTGCATTACAGAGGCCTGCTCTTGCCACCATGCTATTGATCGCAGTGCTCATATCACCAATATAATTTTTATACGTGGTGAAGTTCAGGCATAATTTAATCAAACCCATTTTTTTTCAGCCGGTTAGGAGGGCCTCAATGATAAAAGAATCCATGATTTGTACAATGGTTTGTGTGTACAGCCATTTTATATGTTGTACCGTAGGATACATTTTATGCTTAGAAACCGCCTCACATAATGCATTATAAGTGACACTTGTATTAAACAATCCTATATGAACAATGATATAAGACACCTCGATATTTATAAACCGTCTCTTACATTGCAACACTGTAACATAAAAGAGTTCATTTATGGTCGTCAGACATGGGAGAGATTACATATATGAATTTCATCCCTTGAAAAGAAAAGGGTTATAGATTGAGTGTTAATGGCGACCTCTCTCTCCCTCAATCACTGGCCAGATAATGAAAAGAAAAGCAGCAAACATGCGCAATGCCAAAGAACCTCACTATGACAAGGTAAATAGGAAGCACCCCTGCTGATCATTGCCACATTGCAACATGACTAGCTAGTCTGTGACTCTGTACTATACATGTCTCCATTATCAATTGCAGGTGCTAGATGCTAAGCTGAAGACGCTATGTTTGTGCGATCGATGGTGGGATTACTGGATAGAACAACTTGGCTGTATGTCTATGCTAATCCAATGGAGTACATGCATCGATCATCTACAGCATCTCTGAACCACCTCCCACCATGATCAAATCAAGAGAACAAACAACCATAGCACAAAGGAAGCGCCACCAGAACCAGACTAACGGAGCACATGTACCGAGTACAGGCGTGCATGCAAGGCAGCAAGGGTTTGATGGGGAGAAGAAAGGCGCGACCTTTGACGCGGGCGAGGTCGCCGTCGACGACCGCTGCCTTCAGGAGATGGTCACACGGACAGAGTACAGGCGTGTATGCCAGGCCAAGGGGTTGACGGGGAGAAGAAAGGCGCGACGTTTGACGGGGGGCGAGGTCGCCGTCGACGAACGCCGCCTTCAGGATAGGTGTGAAAACGGATATGAGTCTTTCCGTACCCTACCATATTTTTTTCCTCCGGGTATGGGTACGGATACGTGTAGTTAAAAACCGGGTAGGGTAGGGTACGGATACGGGTATTTACGGACGGGTAGAAAATGGTTTTCGGGTATAATATGGACGGGTACAATACGGACATCGGATACTTAGCGAGTAGTACATGAATTACCTAAAACAAAAAATATGATAAAAATTTTCATTTTACACACATGGTTACACAAAATAACTTTATACATAGGGACCAATTAACATACAAGACAATCCAATTTCATGCAACACATAGTCCAATTAACATACATAGTCCAATTAACATACAAGACATAAATTAATTTCATGCAACACATAGTCCAGTTAACATAAAGACATAATACAATTTCGATACACATAAAGTTCAAATCACACAAAATAGTTCATGTAATCATGCATGCTCGAATATATCAAGTCTCAACATCTTCCCACATCCCCGTAGCATTCATCGCATCAATAATGGTTTCAATAGCCTCTAGTTCTGAAATTAACACACAATATAGTAGTAGGTAACAATAAAAACATATTTAATGCATAAATAAATAAAAAGAGGAATTAAAACAAACCTTTTTCCGAAGCAATCATCCAATCCTTGGTACAAACCAAAGCTTCAACAATTTCAAGAGCAAGTTGAATACGAAATCCATCAATAACGCGCCCACCGGCGCTAAATGCTGACTCCGAAGCAACCGTAGATACTTGCATAGATAACACATTACGAGCCAAAACAAGAAAGAATAGAAAAATTTATCATTCACCCTTTCCACCATGATAGGATATCAAATGCCGCATCACCTTCATTGATCTTCAATGGCGCCTCATTCATATACACATCCAACTATGACAAATTGCTCATATTATTTGTGGATTGATACAACACATCAATATCGACCTCATCATCATCATCATCAATATCTTTTGAATTAGAAACCAAACCACTCTCGCGCCCGTGGCTTACGAAGAGCAAGCGCAGGGTGCTGAATACATGCTCGCTGACATGGATGGCCCATGAGAGGGCGCATGCAAGTGGCCCACGCAGCAGGTGGCGGGTAGGAATTGGCTAGAGGTGCATGGAGG
>SPJY01010914.1:3744191-3783036 GCA_005191435.1 Raddia distichophylla | reverse complement strand
CCGAGCTTTTACCGAGCCGAGCCCGAGCAGTTCGCGAGATTCAAGCTAAAATTCTAGTCCTAGTCACTAGTCCGGAGAAGCTGAGTTTGAACTTCTCGAGTGGGGACATGGGGGACGAACGTAGAACTCGAGCACATATATACTCCGCCACGTGCTCCAGGTACTCGACCTCCCGCAGTCAGAGCACATCCTTTCTCTCAGCATACACTGTAGCAAAGTTTTTGACCTCCGACAACAATGGACTGACGCGCTCCTCAATGGCACAGGGCATCTGAGCGTGGCGCAGATGACTGGATGTGCTTGTACTGGGATTTTTAACCTTGTTGAGCTCGCCGCCGTTAAAGACATTTGGCTCGCAGTTTTTTTCGAAGCCTCGGACGGCTACAGCAGCGCCACGGCCAACTCCTTGGAACGCAGAGTCCACAGTGAGTCTTTACTCTTTAGGGAGGGGATGGATGAAAACCTATACCGTTCGAAAGCTTGAAAAGGGTATAGCGTTCTCTAGCATTTCACTTTATTAAAGCTAAGGGTTAATTTGAGAATGCTATAAACTAACGTGGTGGTAGATCGAGAAACAATTAATTAATGATTATCATGATTCGGTCTCTCACGGTTGTGATACAAACCCCAGTCTAAAGTATTATGCATATGAAAACCGGTTACAACGGTGTCCTCTCTCTCTTTTGAAAATGATAAGGTATTTATATTTACATATATAAGGAGGTAATGATTGTAGCGCAGTAAGAGCATCTTCAACACTACTAGAATTTCCTAAAGTCGCGAGGACCAGAAAATAAACGCGAGGTTATAAATACAGCCATCGTGTTAGATGGAAACACACAAGGGCTGCAGAAAGCCCTCATACTAAAATACTCCCTCCGTATCAAAATATTTGTCACTTTTGACTTTTGAACAAACGTTTGACCATTCGTCTTATTCAAAAAATTAGCACAAATATGTATAAAAAATAAGTCATACTTAAAATATATTTAGTGATAAAACAAGTCACAACAAAATAAATGACATTTACATAAATTTTTTGAATAAGACGAATGGTCAAACGTTTATTCAAAAGTCAAAAGTGACAAATATTTTGATACGGAGGGAGTATAAACTAACGAGGGCTACATGCCTGCCCTCGTAACAAATGGTGGCCCCCACCTAGTCACGAGGGCTAACTGTTAGCCCTCGTCACTAATGGCCCCAATAATTGCTCGGTCCCACAACCTGTGGGCATGTGAGTGTTTTTACTGAGGGCTTACTGTAAGGATGGGGAAGACATAGGTATCTTGGAAGCATACAGAAGGGCAATGACA
The DNA here is from genome assembly GCA_005191435.1 of Raddia distichophylla. NCBI lineage: Eukaryota > Viridiplantae > Streptophyta > Magnoliopsida > Poales > Poaceae > Raddia > Raddia distichophylla. Next base: position 3,781,720 of record SPJY01010914.1, on the reverse strand, counting down.
CCGAAGGAACAACGACAAGCTCCCGAGCCAGCCATGGCACCACATGCACAAAGGAAGATTATAAGTGCAACTTACATCATTCATATATTGTTTATCCCTACTTACCATTCTAATATCACTCGGCTTGAATGTTGAAACAGTGCGTGGAAGCGTACAAGGAGACACACGATCCTGATAGCGACCCGTATGCGGAGAAGGAGCTAGACCCTGAGGTTATCTACAGCCACATGGGGCTTAAGTCACGGGGTCGCTACAGGATGGGCTCGGACCACATCAGGTGATCGACTTTGCTTTTTATTTGTTCCATGCCTTCGACTGCCACGTTACCCGATTTCTCCATACTAATCACACTTTTCTATTGCAGGTCTGGTGGATTCATGCGCGATGCAAGGTCCCGCCGTGCCGCTAGGGAAAGGGTTGCTGAGAGGGAGCTGCAGAGGGAGAGGGAGAGAGCGAAGCAAAGGGAAAAGGAGAGCAGCGACACATGAAAGAGCTCCAAGACTTAAAGATACAGATGGAAATGACCTAAAGAGCGGCTCAGGAGCGGTGGGAAAGAGAACAAATGTAAAGGTGGATAGAGTTCAGAATCCGCCATTCAGGGGGCAACTTCAAGAAGGTATTCCCTAAACACAATTCATACTCTCGTTTATTTGCATTAACACTACATTGCTCGCGAATGTGCAGGGTGGGTCGAGCAGACATGTTGGTGAAGGTGGCGTTGGTTACACACCTTATGTGGTACCACATCCCTTTGTTTAGCCTCAAGATGCGGTAAATGTTGTTATTTCATCATTAATTTAGGTAAAGTGTATTTTGAATCAAAGGTCATATTCTAAGTGATTGCAGGGCTCCGCTCCTTCAAGTCAGGCTCAGGGAGTCGATCAGGAGGATCAGCGCGAGTGGGCGGGACGCGGGAGCAGGGACTGACGGGTTTCTAAACCTAACTATCTACCACCCCTTCGCTCTTCCCTGCACCGGACAATGCTCTTTCGACCTTCCCTCCAACTGACGGTATTCTTTTGATCTTCCCTGACCCAGATAGAGCCCCATGACGGATGGATGGATGGATAAATGTGAATGTGTACGTACGTCGATGTGGATGTGTATGTGAACTAATTGTGCGATATGGAACGATGTGTTTGTGCGATGTGTATGTGTGATGTGATACATTGGATGTGTTATATGAATGTGCGATGTGGAACTGAATCTCTGTGTGTGTGTGTGTGTGTGTGTGTGTATGTGTGTGTGTGTGTTTTCTGTTTTGTAAAATTGAGAAATTGGAATTTGAAATGATTTTTTTTCTAAACTAACTATATCCCGAGGGCTGCAGGGGCCCTCGCAACAGATGCACCCAAGGCCAATTATTCGCGAGGGCTACGCGGTCCTCGCGATAAACCAGCGGGCCAATTATTTGGGAAGGCTACGCGGCCCTCGCGATAAACCAGCGGGCCAATTATTCGCGAGGGCTACGCGGCCCTCACGAGTAAGGGGCAGCCGTTTGCGCCCCATGCCGACGCCATATGGGGCACACAGATAAAGCCGCCACGCCAAGTACACGCGAGGGCTGGTTGGTGGCCCTCGCGTTTAGGTATTCGCGAGGGCCTGTACCTCGTGTTACTTTGTTATTTGCGGGGGAGCAAATGCGAGCACCTTTTCGCGCGGGCTGGCCCTTGTGAATAGCTAATCACGAGGATTGCTGCCTTTGTAGCGAGGTTTTCAGCTCTCGGGATTAATGAAGATTCCTGTAGTGCAATGGTGTTATGTCAGCTAGCTATAAGGATTACAACTCAGTTTTTTGCTTATGTGGAGGAGTGAATGAGGCTGTGCTAGCTACTAACTAATTACATCTATTATATAGCTGATTTCAATTCACTTACTACTCCCTCCGGTGTCAAAAAATTAGTCGTTTTAGACACTATTTAAAATACCAAGACATCTATAAAAGGCTAGTTGATTCATTAATTGGTAGCATTGAATTTATGAAAACTTTTCTCATGGACTAATAGATGCACCTGCATGCCTCTCTTTTTGGCTTCGCAAAGGTCTCATCTAATTACTACTCTAGATGAAAGGCTAAAACGACAAGTTTTTTGGCACTTTGGATAAAAGGCTAAAACGACTAGTTTTTTTACACCTGAGGGAGTATTTATTACATGTGAACCCATATTCAATCTTATAGAGAATGTTATGACTAGTCTATTGGAGAGGCGGGCTATATGCTACGTAGATGACATGACACTTGTTTAAAGTTAGCAACTATCTACAACATTGGAGATGCTCTAACGCCGACATTCACTGGCGTGGTAGCAACGCTGCCGTTCGCACGCGTACTAAAAATACACGTTAATGCTAACCCACATTCGTATCGTGGGCAACGGCCTTTAGAGATCGTTTTCGCGTTGTTATCATGGTGTTTGGCTCAGCTTCTCTGCGCACAAGGCATAGGCTTATACCCTTTGCCGCTGTTGGTTGGCCACCTGCAATGCTGCCCTCGCCGAAATAAAAACGAAAATTTTGAATTCAAAAGATTTAATCAAATTTGATCCTTATATACATAAAAAGAAGGCATAACTTAACTCTTCCCAACCTGTCTTGTAGCCTAGTGGGTTCTTCTTCCTTGAACAAGAATAAGATCTTAGGTTCAGCAATTTTTTTTTGAAAAATTTAAATTCTGTAATTTTATTCCGACAAAATTTCGCTGAAATTTCGGACATTTCGCTGGGATCGAAATTTTTCTTCAACCGAAATTTTTATCCCTGGCCCGGTGCGTGGATGATAACCAAAGCGTCTAGTTTGGATTTCTTTTTCTTGCGCATTCATATTATCGTGGACAAGAATGGTGCCTCCGTCAACTTATAATCAAGTGCAGTACTCGATCCATATGCCAAGCGAATCATTAAAAATGGCATGAAATGAAATCGCATACTTTTATAGTTTTATTACTTCCAGACTCCAATCAACCGCAGCGCAAGTGATATCTGAAAACTATATAATTGCTCACGATCGATTAATTTGGATGTTTTCTTTAGAGAGACGACGCTGGATGGCGCGATATCGTCTCATCACTTGACGAGGTTGGTGATGGCCGTGCAGACGGCGGCGATCCGCACAGCGTCCGCGCTCTGCTGCCCGAGCGGCGACGGCACGCCGGCCGCGGCGAAGGCGCCGTCGCACCGGCGCGCGAGAGTCGCGGCCTCCGCCGCCTTCCGCTTCCCCGCCGCGTAGTCGCGGGCGCCGATGTAGTCGTACGCCCCGGCGAACGCGTACGCCATCTTGTCGTACATCTCCAGGCATTGCTCCAGCGGCGGCCGCGCCTTGCTGCCCGGCGCCGCCTTGGCGAGCATGGCCCGGATGTCGTAGACGGCGTTGTCGGCGACGCCCATGCCCACGTCGGCGGACACCTTGGCGAGGCCCCATGTGTCGGCGTCTGGGCTGTCGTGGTGCTGGCTCAGCTTCTCCACGCAGAAGACGTAGTCCACACGCTTGTCGCTGTCCGCCGCCGCCCGGCAGGTCGTCACCACCGTCGCGTCGACGCTGCTCGTCAGGGCGAGGGCGACGACCATCGCCGATGCCGTGGCCGCGAGAAGGCGGGCCATGTATCTTTCTAGTTTTGTTTCACCAATCACCAGGAAAAAGAGAGAGGCGTCTAGCTAACATATACACTCGTCTTCTCTTACTACGAGAGGACTCGCTCGCTACCTTTTTATAAGTCCAAATTTTGCTACACGCAAATATTAGGTTAGTTTTAAACCAATGATTACGCTTTGATAGGTTTCTTTATACGAATGAAAATATAAGAATGTGCTTGCTAGATCATACGTGTTGATCAGGCAAGGCTTCAGGGAAAACAAAAGAAGATATAGGCGCTCTTTGATTCACGGCTATGATTTGGTTTTGATTTTAATTGAAAAATTTAAGTCTTTTAAAAAGAGACTAAAAAAAGCTAAAATATTCATGCTACCATAACCGCAAGTGGTTAACACCACTTAGGCCATGTACATTTCAGTTTGGTGTAGCGTAGCGTTTTATTATAGCAAAATTGAAGAGTTTTTGCAAATAGGTTTAAATATTAAAAAATAATTAAAAAGTAGTTTTACGATCTTTGTGATGACTATTAAAAGTTTGAAAAAATTCATTACAAATTGTTACACCATATAGGCTATATAAAAAAGACAAATTTTGTTATAGTTAAACGGTACGCTATGCTAAACTGAGGCCTTCTTCGATACGTTGTTCTGTGCGGTTCTGTGCAGTTTTTGTTGACCGCAACCAAAACATTTATTCGCCTGTGTGGGGACAGCGGGGAGTTACTCGCTGGTTGGAACCTGGTAAACTAAAACCGAACTGAACAACGACTGAACGGCATACCGAAGAAGGCCTGAAAAGAATAATGCGTAAATACTACTAGTTGGGTGCCCGTGCTTTGCTACGGGACATATGTTTAGATGGTAATTAAAATAAATCAGTCAGCATGTATGAATAACAAAGAAATATACAGTGCGCGTCTTATCCCGACGATGCAATTTTCCAGCTGTGCCTCAATTCATTATGGGTAAACCAGGAATCATAGGTGATTAGCAGGAGCGCCTTGGTTTCCAATCAAACAAAGACAAAAATATAACGAATTATGATGGAAACGTTGACGGAATCCGTGTAATCACAAATTCTAACTTTTTAATTTAATATATCTATCTATTTGATTTACCGTTTGTAAATCAAATCTTATTACCATTACTATCATTAAATAAGTTTGAATAAAATAATTGTTCGATGTTCTAGTAATTGCTTTAATCCTATTTTCATTGAAATCTTTGATGTAGCGCCGAATACTTTCACAATCGCTAAGTAGGCTAGCACGGAGACCTAAACAGCAAATAAATAAGTAGCTAGCATAGACTGAAATAAAACAATTTACCTTCCAACGAATAAATAACAAATGACCTGTACGCCATTACGGTGGTTTACAGTGGCTAACACTAGAGAAAAAAAAAGTTATGACAAAAGGGTAGGCTGTTACTCCATATTCCCATAAATTCAAATCATACCAAAAATAAACCTAGTCTCTGTTAATATCAAAAAGGCGAGCGCCAGCGTCCGGACGTCCATCCGGACGCTGGCGCGCCGGACCCGCCCCAGCCGTATGATCGCCGGCTACCGCACCGATCCAATGCACGCATGTGCTCCCACGTACGTGCCCTTTTCTAGCGAACTAGTTAGTCGTCGTTTCATTAAACTTCGAATTAAACTTTTGATTTTTGTACAAAATTCAAACAGTGTTCAAAATGCGTGAAATAAATTTCATAATTCTTCTAAAATCGAGAGCAACCCATTTTAAATACTTTTTGAATTTTTGAATTTTTTTCACTTTTTCAATTTTTTGATGTGAACTAGAAGACACTTATGAAACTTACATCTATACTAGCGAAACTTGGCCGTGTTTTGATGAAACTTGGTCGTGTTCTGATGAAACCTGATGAAACTTGGATGAAACTTCGATGTAACCTAATGAAACTTGGGTGAAACCTGTTGAAACTTGATGAAACTTGAATTGACCTGATGAAACTTGGTGAAACTTTAAAAAACTTGGATGAAACCTGATGAAACTTGACAGTTCGATAAAGTTTTACGAGTAAGAAACCCAAGTTTTACTAGGCGAAACCCAAGTTTCAGTAGGCGAAACCCAAGTTTCACCAGGTCAGTTTGAGGAGTTATATGGCAACATATATCTTGTTTTGTTCGAAAAAATACGGGGAACACGTTGGCGCAAACGGTTTGTGGATTGGAGCATCCAGTCAAAAAATATGGCCATTCAAATGAAAAAAAGTGCATTGTACAGTGCGTTTGCATGCTGCTGTGTGTTCGTGTTGTGCGTGCGTGGCCATGCACATGCGGGCATGCGGCATGCAGGCAGCAGCTTGGCACACAAAGCCGTGGTGGCATGGATGCGTGCGGGTGCGCTCGCCAGGCACGAGCGCACGCTGCATGCGCGAGGCGCTGCGTTCGCGCACTGCATACGCGCTGCATGCGTGAGGCGAGTCCAGCGCGCCGGAAGGCCGGATAGAAGTGTTTTCGTATCAAAAATCCTCCCCGTGTAATTTGATAGGGCAAGAATTATGGTATATTCCAAGTAGTACAAATTGCTTTCTCAAAACAATAGTACAAATCCCAGGTTGGATTCGAAGAAAACAGCACAATTCACTGTTCGCTTCACTGAACTGTCAACACCCACTTTGTTGGAACACAATTACGGTGGTTGACAGTGGCTAACACTACAGAAAAAAAAAAAGATATGACAAAATTGTTTCCCACCAAGCGTGCGTAATTTTTTGCAGGAACAACTCACCAGCTAGATGCCTCTGCAATTTGTATTTCTGCATACCACTAAGTGGTAGCTGGTAATATAAATAGTTCTTATGAGAGTTAAATAGTTGAAGATAAATCGATTTCAGAATATCTAACAAAAAGTGATTAATAGTACGTCTGACTACACAATGGTTCCATACACATTATTTATTGTGAAATAGGAAGAAAGCAACATTTCCAAAGTTTAGCGATCACTCTGTTCCGCACATGAGCATTGAGGGGGATCATGACAGCTACCCTAGAAGTTGGGAACCAGAGCAGCTGCACTTCACTTGCCCTTTCATACCGCTAAAACCTTTAATTCAATATAAATAGAAATTCTGGAAAGCAATATTAAAACAGTCATATCTCCTAAATCTCTCGACCTATTTTCGCGTTCTTATGTCCAAAACGAAGATAAAGTCGGTACGCTCTACTTTTATAATAGGATCAGGTCTTGATTTCCACCCTTGTAATGCCAAAATCGCCATATACGCTGCTGCATATGCCTCAATCCTAATAAACTTCATCTTCTAACAATCACCATCACTAACACCTCCAAACAAGCATCTAGTGGACAGTAATTGCACTGAAAAAATCTCCTAATCACATCCTATGCAACAAATAAACAAGAGTGGATCAAACCCTAGTTTCAATTTGTACCTTCCTCCTTCACTACCACCTCTCCCCTTTGTCTCTTCCCGTCAATCTACCACCGACACCGAGACAGCAGGGCAGCGAGCAAGGCGTTGAGGCGGCGGCAGCACGGCCACGGCACGGCGTCGGGTTCCAACCCCCCATAATCCCCCTCTAAGTGGGCCGGCTTGGGCTAAGGCCTATATGGGTATCACAGACACACCTCAATTTATGGGATGAAAGCATTGGTGGGTGATTATTGGAGCAAAATTTAATGGAAAAGCTGTAATTGTACTCGTCAACTATGGATGGTGGTACATTTAAGCATTTGACATGACAAATCAGGTATTGAGTATTTACTCGCGCATATATATATGCTAGGTGGTGAAAATAGTTCCTCCTTGCTGGCTTTGAGGGCTGATTTTATAACGAGGACCGCTCGTATGGAGATATTCGCAGCATAAACAACCCATGCGACGTTTTCTTTTGAAACCTATTCTAATCGTGGGTTTCTTAGCGTTACCTTCTTCCTCTCTCCCCCTTGTCGCTCTTCTCGTGACTCTTCTGACCTCATCTCTTCCCTCGGCCATGCACCTCGATCGGTGCGCGGGAGCACCGTCGTCACCTGGACCTCGCGCCATGTTTTATAGAAATGGATCACAAGAAGCTAGATCATCACTAAACATGACCCTCATGCTCAAGCCCTGCCTCTGGCTCTGAGTGCCTCGTACTCGTACGGGAAAAGAGCAATAGCGAGAGACTATTGCACAAAAACCAGCATGTGTCCGGCAACATTCCAAGGAGAGAAAATCACCAAAATCAAAATATATAAAATCATGCACTTTTATTCCTTCTCTAGACAGTACGTACGCAGGTAGCTGATCAGTGATCATTTATATCATTTGATGAGGTTAGTGATGGCCGTGCACACGATGGCTATCCGCACCGCGTCCGCGCTCTGCCGCCGGAGCGGCGACGGGACGACGCCGGCGTTGGCGAAGGCGCCGTCGCACTGGCGCGCGATGGACACGGCCTCCGCCGCCTTCCGCTTCCCCGCCGCGTAGTCGCGGGCGTTGATGGAGTCGTACGCCCCCGCGAACGCGTAGCCCATCAGGTCGTACAGCTTCTCGCAGCGCTCCAGCGCCGCCCGCCGCGGCGCGCCGCCGGCTCGCCCCTTGTCGAGCATGCCCCTGATGTCGTACAACGCGTCGCCCGCGATGACGACGCCCACGTCGGCGGACACCTTGGCCAGGCCCCACGTGTCGGCGTCGGGGCTGAGGTGGTGCACGCTCAGCTTGCCCACGCAGAAGGCGTAGTCCACGCGCCTGTCGCTGCTCGCCGCCGCCCGGCACGTCGTGACCACGGTCGCGTCGACAGCGCCGCTCAGCGTGAGGACGACGACGGCCATCGCTGCCGCCGTGGCTGCAAGAAGGCGAGCCGAGTACGGCCCCATAGATCGATCTTACTTTGCTTCGCGAATCGCAACGAAAATATATGTGTGTGTGTGGTGAGTGGTGACCTGTACCATGGGGGCTGCCACTCGGTGCCTTTTTTATAAGCCGATTTGTACCTGCTCTCGAAGATTAGGCAAGTTTTACATGAAAGAAAGACATAAAAACAAATAATGTGGGTTTCTTTTTATGTCTATATTTAACTACTACCTCCGTTTTTTTTTATTTGACGTCTTTGACTTTTGATCATGTCTTTGACCATTCGTCTTATTCAAAAAATTAGTGCAAACATGCAAAAAAATAAATAATGTTTAAAATATTTTCATTGATAAAACAAATCACAACAAAATAAATGATATTTACAATACTTTTTTAAATAAGACGAATGATCAAAGATGTGTTTAAAAGTCAAAAGCGTCAAATAAAAAAGAACGGAGGGAGTAGCTTTTCTGGGTACATTTTGATTATACTATATTGCTAGCTGTTGGGCTTGGGTGCATGCGTTTATTGCATTAGTTTGGAATAAAGAGAGAAGCTTGTGCTAGCTAGCTAGATCAGACATGTTGACCGTAGCCAATAAAATACAAGGTGATCTACGTTTAATTTGGGAGCTTCTGGGTTACATGATGACATTGAATTTCGATGACACTGTGGAATGCATTGGCACGCACAAATGAAATGCAATAATCTCATCCTACCTTATTGGCTAGCAACGATTAGAATGCATGCATACGTGATTTAATTTCATTCTATTTTTTCAGGTGGTTGTAATGCGTGAGTTAACTGCATTCCGTTTGTGCGTGACAATGAATGAATGCATTATAGCCTGTTGGGTTGCCTTCTCTCACGAGCCTTTTCCGTCGGACTCAGCCAGGCTGGTGAGATATACGGGATGTGCAGATGCAGAGACAGTATTTGGTTGAGTATTTAGTAGGTGAATATTTTAAAATTTATATAGCGAGTGTGGTCAAGTTTTGTTTGAAAAAAAAGTTAGAAATCCATTTTTGGAATCGGTTCCACTAAAGGAAACGAACTCTACGTGGGCGGCCAGAAAAATCAGTGTCTGCGGCCAGGAAGCCGCCGACAAACTAATGTCGGCGGTAACAATAAAACCGCCGACACAGGCATCGTAATGTCAGCGGCCAAGTCGTGTCTGCCGACAAAGGATCAGCCCCCTCCCGTCACCAGGTTGAAAATTCAAATTTGGAGCCCGCCCATTACTCTATGTCGGCGGCAAAAATAATACCCCCTGTCGGTACAATTAATACCGGGGTACGAAGAGTTCGAAAGAAGACCAGGGCCCCAAACGTCAATCGGGCGATCAGGCCCCAGCGTGTGGGCAAGCTCCTCAGCGCGCCAGGCGAGGGCCCCACACGTTAGGCGGACGATCAGGCCCCAGCGTGTGGGCGAGCTCCTCAGCGCGCCAGGCGAGGGACCCACACGTCAGGCGGGCGATCACGCCCCAGCATGTGGGCGAGCTCCTCAGCACGGCAGGCGGGGGCCCCACACGTCAGGCGGGCGATCAGGCCCTAGCGTGTGGGTGAGCTATGACGACGCCCACGTCGGCGGACACCTTGGCCAGGCCCCACGTGTCGGCGTCGGGGCTGAGGTGGTGCTCGCTCAGCCTCCCCACGCAGAAGGCGTAGTCCACGCGCCTGTCGCTGCTCGCCGCCGCCCGGCACGTCGTGACCACGGTCGCGTCGACGGCGCCGCTCAGCGTGAGGACGACGACGGCCATCGCCGCCGCCGTGGCTGCAAGAAGGCGAGCCGTGTACGGCCCCATCGATCGATCTTACTTGGTTTCGCGAATCGCAACGAAAATATATGAGTGTGTGTGGTGAGTGGCAGTGGTGAGTGGTGACCTGTACCATGGGGGCTGCCTCTCGGTGCCCTTTTTATAAGCCGATTTGTACCTGCACTCGAAGATTAGGCAAGTTCTACTAAAAGAAAGACATAAAAACAAATAATGTGGGTTTCTTTTTATGTCTATATTTCTGGGTAAATAATGAATTATCGCTAGCTGTTGGGCTTGGGTCTATGCGTTTCATGCATTAATTGTGAATAAACAGAGAAACTTGTGCTAGCTAGCTAGTAGATCAGACGTGTTGACCATAGCCAAAAAAATACAAGGTGTTCTACGTACGTTTAATTTGGGAGCTTCTGGGTTACATGACGACATTGCATTTCGATGACACTACGGAATGCATTGGCACACACAAATGGAATGCAATTATGGTAATTAACTAATTCATTCATTAGCACGCACAAATGGAATGCAATTAACTCACGCATAAACGCGTTATAACCACCGTGTGGAAAAATAGAATGAAATTTGTGACATCCTCTATTTTGTCGTATGTCACTTGTATATTCAAAACCCTACAAATAAAATAAAAATAAATTGTTATATACAAAAACCCAAGTTTAAACTACTTTAAATTAGGTTTAAACCAAAGCCCTACAAAACCTTTTAGAAAAATTCTGAAAAAATTCCCATAAATCTTAGAAGTCATTATTTAGATACCTTCTAAATTTCAATTCCAAAGCCCAATGCTAGCCCGTGATTCCGTAAAGTGTTGTCGTTCTGCCGGGAGCTCGTCAAACCCATAAAATGATGAGCGAACGTGGTAGAACCAAGCCCAAACTTGGCGGATAGTTATTTGAGGCCCAAACATGTCCCAAGCCAGAAGCCCAAGTCGAAATTCATGAATTTGTGAAAATTCCCAATTTGGGGGAGTCCTAAACCTACGAATTTAAGCCCAATTCAATTTTTACCCACTAAGGGCCTGACCTAGGTCGACCAACACAGTATATATACAGGTATCACAGACCCCCCCCTAAACTGCACAGCTCGTGCAAACCCCAGATACAAACCCTAGCCGTCGAGAACCCTAGCCCCGAGGTGATTTTCGAGATAGATCTCTCTGTGCCATGCCCAAACCCGTATGTATCTAGCCTCCATGGTATAGAGCTCGTCAAGGCGGTCCAGATGGATACCTGGTTCATCGGTTTTGGTGGAGAAACGCTTGAGAAATAGGTCGCTGAAGTTTCGGTCGCACCGCCGCCGACATTGCATGCCGTCGGTCCATCGGCCACCGCGCCCTGCCCCGCACCTCCCGCGCCCAACCGCGTGCCGCCACCTGGCCCCGCCCGCCGCCGCTTCGGCCACACTCACGCACGCGTGTCGCCCACCGCGTCGCGCCACACATCGGTGTCGTACTGGCCGCCGCCGCCCAACCCTGCCACGCCACATTTCGCCGTCGCTGCTGCCGCGCGCGCCACACGTCTGATTCGGTCTGGTTCGGCCGGTTAAACTGGTTTAATCTTTTCTGATTTTCTCTATACTTGCAAGAATTGTTTAGGGAGCATCCGAACTCCAAATTGGATGATTCCAGAGGCATTAAATCCCATAAATAGCCTAGAATTTTATATATTTATTTGAGGTATATATTCTATTGATGATTTTTCTGTTCTTATACATTTACATCTACGTGTAAATCGTCCGTGCTCGCGCTGTTCGGCGTTTTTCCAGGAGCTTTCCGAAGGAGGTTCGCAAGACCCGGAGTATTACCAAGGCAAGATAAATTTCATCTTGCTTTCCTATTTTGCAAAATTCACCCGTTAATTGTTTTATTTACTTTTCTCATGCATGAAATGATGGGAAGGGTTAGGATCCTATTTATTCACACTGAGTCATCTACCTTGTGAATTTAGTTATTTATTGCTGCCTTTGTTATTTTTCTGGCCTATCCTTGTGCATAGATACTAGTGCTCCTGAGTTATTAGTTGTCAGGTTATTCATCATTTAATCTTGTGACTTGGTATAATTGGAGGTGCTGACTTACTTTTAATAACCTAATCAACTGAAACCTATGTGGCATAAGTTGACTAAAGGTGGCAAGTCGAGTGGTTTTGTGGAATGAGGATTGTGGTGGTGATAGTCACCTTGGTCTAAGGACTCTTGACGTGTGCTTATTCTGCCAGACCATACAAATGCAACCATAAGTGCTAGCTCTAGCATGTCGGCCAACATGTGCTAGTCCTGACTTAGTAGTTAAGAAAAACTATTAACACACTTTACTTTGAAAAGATAGGGTTGCAGTCCGTCAGCTCAAAGGGGGACCCGAGTTGTTGAAACCTTAGAGGGGTATCGTCTTGTATCGTTACTTGGTCTAGGCTCCAAAGGAAGAGTTAAGATGCAAAAGTATCACTAGGGTTATGGGTAAAGTGTGTTACACTCTGCAGAGGTTAAAACTATCTTGTAGTCGTTCTCACGGTCATGGGAGGGGAGGAAGGTCATACATGGTAGTCTCATGTGTTAATCAATAAACTGATGGGTTGGTTTTGTTTGAGTTATTCGAGACTTGTGCAGTTCTACAGAGTGGCTTTCGAAGCCGAGCTCTGTGTGTTTACTTTGGGAATTTATTCATTATTATTTGTTCAACAAATGCTTCTGTAACACTTTAATTAATTTGACTAGAATATGTGTTTATGCAAATTAGCCATCCTGTTCTTGTTATATCCTTGCATTCATTAAAAAATTCTTACTGGGTAGCCGTGTATTAACTATACAAACTATGGATATATCTTTGTTTAGGAGAAGACACGGGTTCGGTTTGCCCACAAGATCAAGAGGATTCTGTACCGGATTTGATCAAGATTAGCTTTCGCTCAAGGGTCGGATTGGAGCATCATCATACTCTATTCCGCTGCATTATTTGAATTTTCGCAACTCTGAACTATATTATTTGGTCTTTATTCAAACTATTGTAATAAGTGGTTGTGCTACATTACTTTTGCATTATTATGTTAATTTCATAGTTAATTGTGATTGTGTGATGATGTTCAATAATTATCGCTCATAAGTTACTAGCGTTGATCTCTAGGGCTAGCAATCGATCATGAGTGGATCCCGTTGAAGCCGGGGTTGTGCCAAAATTAAATCACGCATGCATGCATTCTAATCGCGTTGGTTTTTGGGAAGGACAAATTCCACCCAATCAACTAGCCTTTGAGCCTAAGGCCTTGTTTGTTTCAGATTAATGTTGAGTTGTGTTTTTACTGTAGCAAATTTGTGATCCACCCGAAAAACGTTTTAAAAATTTTAAAAATTATGAAAAAATTATTTTGTGAACTTTAAAAAAACTATTTAAAACCCTTCAAAGATAACCACAAAATATTACAACATTCGGGCTATACAAAAAAAAAACAAATTTTCATTCACTTTAATTTTATCCGAAACAAACAAGGCCTAAGTGTTGTCTGTCCATATGGTAGCTTATATAAAATCCACCCATTGGACCGGTGGGATTTATGATCCATCAAATAGAATGACAAGATTTATGACCCGTAAAAATATAAAATGGAATAAACAATTTTATTTAAAATACTTCTATTATTTTTACGTAAACTTATCCCTTTTAAATATTTCTGAAATAAGTTCATAAAACATTTTCCATTAAATTTATCTTTGCTTATTTTAAAAAAATATTTTTGAAAATATTTGATAATATCTTCAATAAATCCATCTTTTCCAATATATTTTAGAAAAATCAATAAGGATATATCACCAAATCCTATATAATTATACTTCCATATTAGTTTATGCCGAAATCTTTTATGCGAAAACTCCTTATCTCAATTTATTTATGTCAAAATTCTCGCCTTTACTCTACCTAAATCAAAACTTCTAATATTTAAAATAAATTCTTTAAAATATTTTCATGTCAAAAGACTACCCCAATGGCCGAAGAAACGAGTCAAACCCCAAGTCAACCATCGGAAGTCACTTTGGCACAAAATCTAGCTGCCATGAAAAGGAACAGAAACGAAGCTACGGAAACATAAAATCAACTTCTACGGCAAATAATCGAAAGGTTGCCAACCAGAAGACCCAATGACATGATTGGATTAGGAACAAGATGGAATGATTTTCAGAAAACTAAGCCAACAACCTTTGCATCTGTCATAGACCCCCTACAAGCTGATGATTGGTTCAGGGATATAAAGGGAAAAGACACCTGTAGGGTATGTCCACCTGGACACTACGCGCCTCTCACAACACCCGTGCACCCAGGGGCGGAGCCATGTTGAGCTAGCAGGTGTCACAGGACACCGGGTCTAGGTAATTTTTTAGCCTATAGCAGCGTAACTAGTCCATTTGTGCACCACCATACTGAATATTGGTGAACCCCGGGTAGGCAACAAGAGCTTACCAAGTTGTAATCATGCAATGCCTCATTTTCCTCTCAAGCATTATGTTTTTGACATATCATTAAGAAAATAATAAACATCACACAACTTAGCTAGCCAAAACTGGCAATAATTCCTTGTCAAGAAAATATGTCGTTTAATTTAGCCAACCGTCTGCTTGCTTGTAAGAACTAGGATTTCATAATCGTTTTATGAAATAATGGACAAATTCGTTACAAACAATTTGGAGGGAAAGTGGCGATTAATTGTATCCATTTGTATGTATACAAATCATCGTCTGACCATTGTTATTAGTAAGCTATTTATATTAGATTCTTTATCATTATAGATTTCTTTATGCTAAAAGATACTTCCTCTATCCCAAAATATAAGGCGTAGTTTAACTTCAAAAAAGTCACTCTTAGTAAACTTTGACTATAAATCAAATTATATACATCGTTAGTATACAAAAGTTATACCAATATGTTCATCTTTCAAAGTGCTTTTGATACAATATCCTCTTCGTAGAAATTCATAATATTAATATAGAAATTTAACGGTCAAACTCAATCTTGAAAGACTTTCTCGAAGTCAAAATACGCCTTATATTTTAGGATGGAGGGAGTATAAGCAAAATTAGTAACCAAATTATTTATGGATCACAATCTAATAAAGAGAGCTTCAAGAAGCCGACTCACACCTCACTCAGCTAGCCAACCCACCCGCGCATGATCTCTATTTAGATAGGGGGGGCTTTCCTTTTATCTATTTGAAAAATGGGCCTTTAGAAGCGGTTCGAGGCACGAACCGCTGCTAAAGCCCAAGCATTACAAGCGGTTCGTGTCCCCAACCGCTTGTAGTGCTTTAGAAGCGGTTGGGGGCATAAACCGCTGCTATTCCTTGACTTTTAGAAGGGGTTCGTGTCCCGAACCGCTTCTAAAGATGCTCTTCTAGCTTTGTGCCTAATAAACCGCTTCTAGAGGCTGACTTCGGGTTTTTTGAACCGCTTGAGAAAGCTTGTTCCCTAGTAGTGTGCACGGCGCGGGGGCATGCATTTTTAAAATTGAAATTGTAAAATTCGAATTTGAATCACAAAAAGTTTTGCGTTGGATTTTTTTAAATAAATTCGTATCAAATTGAAAAATTATAAAAACACATTCAAAATTAAAATTATTTTTTCAATTTGAATGCTAATTTTAAGATCAATTTCAAAATTTGGATTTTTTGAATTTATTTCTAAAGTATTTTTCTGTAATTTTTTAGGTAATGTGGATGCCATCTCATTGAAAAACACTTTGCGTGTCAGTCTTCTTAGTAGTCAACGATCACTTAATGGTTGACCTAACAAATATAGGGCTATGGTGCAAACAAAGCAAACTTTAATGGGGCAATAAAGTAATTTTAAAGTTTAAGTGGCTAATTAAGACTTCAATTAGGGATGAAGATGGTAGGGATAATTTTCCATAGTCTGAACTGATTTGGATAATTTTATGCTATATCAATCCGCCTAGGCGGATACAATATACAAATAACATCCAATGGCTATTATCCGAGCTTTTCTCGATAATATCTAATGGATATTATCCAAACAGTGAAGTCCATCTACAAACCATCTCCATTATACTTCTATAGGACGAATAACTAACGCTTATAACAGTTAGATGTATATGGTTTTATTTTTTCCATGACTATGAGCTATGAAGTTGATGCACAATACTTAGATACCAACAATTTCATAACTATGAGCCATATAACTAATGCACAAAGAGAAAACTAAATGTCTTTTTATATGCTTATTTCTCTAAAATATGTTGTCGCATATTATCCGAGAGAGAGAGTATCTATGTCCAATCTGTATTTGTAACCGATATTATTCGTATACTTCTATCAGGTTTTTTCCGTGTCCGAATCCATATCCGATAAAATTATATGGATCAAATACAATATGAGTGTTTTCTTTTCCGTATCTGATCCGTTTCATCCCTAACTTCCTTATATCTTTAAGAGGCCAAAGTGTAATTTACTTTCAAAAAAATTCAGGACCTGCGTAGGATTTTTACTCTAAGGAGCTGCTAGCCAACGGGTAACCGGATTCAGATAGTTTCAAGTTTTCAAGTTGTTTTCGTGTGTTTTCGTGTAGTTTCATTGATAGTTTTACGTATTTTTCAAGGTTTAATGTAGTTTCAGGAAGTTCACATAGTTCAAAAAAAGTTTTCGGCATTTTATAAAAATTTTATGTAGTTTTATATGTAAAAATTTTTATGTAGTTTCATATATGGTTTTCTAAAGTTTCGTGTTGATGTCATCATAAGACATATTAATGTTAGTCATACAACCATGTGTAAATTAGTTCATCCATTGGAAATGATAGGAACATCCGTTCACAACATTTCTGTTTACTTTAGTCCTAAAAATCTTATTTTTATGCTGGTTTTGGACATTGAGGCCCTAAGGCTTATGGGTATTATGGTGTCCGAACTTGATGCACGTAAACTTGACAAGGAAAGCGATTGGAGTAAAAAAAGTGAGATAGAAACGCTCCTCAGCTCATTAGATTCTGTTAGGTATCTTAGTATCATTTCATCCAGCCATAGAGTAATAAGGAAACATCAGACATACACTCAAACTCTGTAGCGTACAACGATAAACATATCTTAGGGATACCAGGGATGTGCATGCAGAACCTCTAAAATGTGAGGAACTAAACTTGTCAACGGAGTGGAAATCAGGCACCATTCATCAGCGGGTTCTTCATCTCCCATGCGGTCAGCTCCGACACCTTGATATCCGCCTCCCCGCTGTTGAAGACGTAAAGATGAGCGTTTTGCCCTATCGCGATGGAGGGGTACACTCTTGACAGGATGCAGGTCTTGCCTCCAGCGCCGAAGCTCTCAACCACGGACCGGTCTATCTACGCATGAAAGACGGATCACGGAAACACAAACAATAGCAATAATGAGTTCCGAATTAGCGGTCTGTAAAGATTTACTACTCAAAAATATGCACGGGACACATACCAAGCTCCTCAAAGAGATCTTCCTGGATGAGATGTCAAAGTCGACGAAGCTAGCGAAAGTGGGGGCCCGCCTCCATCGAGAAGTACGACGGCTCCACCAACCCCGACTAGTTTTTGCAGATCTACACCACGGTGATGCAGCCGACTGGAGGGTCGGGAAAAGTTCTGGCGAACTACTTCCCCGTAGTCCTCACCGGCGGAGCCCGCTCGTGGCTCATGAACCTGCCTTCGGAGTCGGTGGGGTCATGGAAGGAGCTCTCCGAGCTCTTCATCACCAATTTCCAGGGCACCTTCGAGCAGCCCGGAGTCGAAGACGACCTTCACAGCGTGGAGCAGAAGAAGGGAGAGTCGTTGCGCGACTACATCCGGCGCTTCAGTCAGGTTCGCAACACCATTCATGACATCTCAATCGACGCCGTCGTCACGGCCTTCAGGAGGGGCGCCCGAGACCCAAAGGTTAAGGAGAAGATGTCCACCCGCAAGATCAAGACGACGGAGGAGCTCTTCACTTTGGCCCACAAGTGCGACCTGCAGGCAGAGGCCCGCTTCCGTCCAGCCGGAAGGGCGGGGGCCGCAGCAGGTGGCGAGGCTGGGACCTCCAAAAGTTCCGGCGAGAAAGACAAGAAGAAGCGCAAGGCGGCCGAGACCGGGCAGGTCCTGGCCGCCGAGCGCGACGACGACAATGACGGCGATCGCCAGCCGCGCGATGGGCGCGGCGGGCGGAAGAATGAAGGAGGTCGCTAGCAGAAGCATCTTTGTCCGGTTCGGCGTCGCCAGCAGAATCATCACCGACAACGGCGCTCAGTTCAAAAGCGCTGACTTTCAAGATTGGTGTGAAGAGCTGGGCACTAAGCTGTGCTTCGCCTCCGTCGCGCACCCGAAGAGCAATGGGCAGGTGGAGCGGGCGAACGTAGAAGTTCTCAGAGGCCTCAAGACAAGGGCATTCGATTGTCTGGAGAAGCGCGGCAAGCGCTGGGCTGAGGAAATCCCCACTGTGCTTTGGGCACTAAGGACAACCCCCAACAGAGCTACCGGCGAGACTCCTTTCTTCCTGGTGTACAGTTTGGAGGCAGTGCTCCCATCGGTGCTCGCCTTCAGATCCCCGAGGGTGGCGGCGTTCAGCGAGGACGGAGACCCTGACCGGCGTCAGGATGAAGTAAATCTCCTGGAGGAGATCAGAGATAGAGCGACGATCCGGGCCGCCAGGTATCAGCAGGCCCTGCGCCGTTATCAAGCAAGAAGGGTGTGTGAGAGAACACTGGCAGTGGGCGACCTCGTCCTGCGCAGAATACAGGCGCAGGCAGGCCGCAACAAGCTATCTCCCCCGTGGGAGGGCCCCTTCAAGGTGGTCTCAGTATCCCGCCCAGGCTCAGTCAGGCTCGCCTTCGAGGATGGTCGCGAGCTGGCGAACACCTGGAACGTCGAGCAGCTGAGGAAGTTCTACCCGTAGGTAGCTGTTTCAGGAGCTTTTTGGGCCTTCCTTGGAGCCGAGCGGCGAGGTCTTCTTCCTTCCCCGCTCGCCTCGGGGGCTACGATGTACAAAGCCATCTGCAATATAAAGATAAGTTTTGTCTCTCTATGAGCATCATTTTTTCGCCTTAAAAAGTCTGTTAGAAAACATTTGTTGAAAACTGGTAGCGAGAAAGTACTTAAGGCTGATGGCCCCTTAGTTGCAAAGGCGAACGCTTAAACTTGCGCTAGGCGAGGCGAGGCGGACGGAAGGCGTGTTCTAGCCTGGTGTGTCTGCTCGGTCTGGGCTCTGCGCCAACGACGGCACCAGTGTCTAGACCACTTCCGGAAGCTAAGTTCTCGCCACGCAATGTTCAAGTCGGTTTGCGGAGAGGCCGTAAGGGTTGAAGTAACCAGATGCCTAAGGAAAAAGCGCTCACTTTCAGCAGAACGTTCTATCTAAAGCTTTTGACGGTCGTTTGCCTAAGTCCTTTTTCTCGCAAGTAAGAGATTGCATAAAGGATTAACGAGACTTGTGGCAGGAAAAGCAAAAGTTTGCATTAACAGGTCTTATGTACAAGACAAGCAGTGGCGGAGACCGATCACTCCTCTTCGTCGCTGTCTTACTGTTCGTCTCGGTCCAACCGGCGCGGAGCTTCCCCTGTAGCGGCGTCAAGGTCGAACGCGCCGTTCTAGGCAAGGCAGTTGCCCAGGATGAACCGCGCTGCTCCAAAAGCGCCGCGGCGACCATCCTCGATCACCCGCGCCCGCATCACCACCGGCAGGTCCCCAAGAGCCTCGGCGGCGCGTCCCACTGCGCCGGCATACTGCGCAGCCGTCTCTTCCAGCGGGGCGTAAAGGGTGACTCCCAACGTGTTCAGAATGTCCGCGAAATCGCGGTAGGCGGTCCGTAGCATGGCGGTGAGGACCCGGAGGTGCTCAGAGTGCGCCGCGCGGAGGTTCGCAGTTTCCTTGGTGGCAGAGGCGGCGGCGGCTTGCGCTGCCGCAGCCTCGCGGGTCGTCGCCTCCTTCGCAGCGATCTCCCGGTCAAGAGTCTGCCGCAGGTCGCCAACAGCTCGCGCCGCCTAAGCCAGCGCGCCCTCTCGCACCGCCCAGGTGTGGGCGAGGGCATCGGCGGTGATGGCAGAAACGGCGTCGGTGTCGGCCGCGGCGGCAGCCGGAAGATCCTCCATCGTCAACGGCGGCGTTGCGGTGTTCTCCGTGGCCGGAGGCGCCGTCTCTGTTGGAGGGGTCGGGAGCAAGGCGGGGGCAGGCGGAAGGTGCGGGCCGGAGCTCGAAGCCCCAGGATCCGGCCTGTCCCGCGAAGAAAAATCCGAAAGGGGTTCAGGTATGCGAAAAATATACAGCATGCTAACCCTAATATGAAAACACATGTGTGTAGAAAAGTTACCTAAAGCGGGGCCCTCCGAAGACGAAAGCAGAGGGGGGCAGCCTTAGGCCGCCCAGCCGCGGAATCGTCGTAGCCGCTCCTCCTCCCGATGAAGGAGGCGGGGGCGGCGGCGGAATCACCTCGGGCGGCGCCATCAGAACGGACGCCGGCACAGGAGCCGGCGCGCCGAGCACCGGCGCAGGAGGTGTCGGCGTGACGGACGCCGGCGCAGCAGGGGTCGGCGCAGGAGGCACCGGCGCAGGAGAAGCCGGCACAGGCTGCGCCGGCTCCGGAGGAGCCGCCGCGCTCTTGCCAGGCGGCAGAGCGGCGGCGTCTACAGCAGCGCCCCCACTGGAGGGGGCCAAGGACAGCGGAGGCAGCCCTGGGCTCGCGGGCCAAGGCCTTTTCGGGCTCTCCTCTCCATCATCGTCGTCATCGTCTTGGGAGAGAACGAGGCGGCGCTTCCCGAGAGCACGGTCGGCATCGGTTGGCGTGGGAGGCGCGACGGCCACAAGAAAGTGGCGGCTGCAGGAGCTTCTGTGGTCATCGGCTGTGGATAGCGGATTTGCAGGGGTCGCTGGACCACCTAGACCCGGGACCAGAAACCTCCATGGGAGGCAGCGCACGCAAGTACGGGTCGCGCTCCCGTGGCTCCCAGTCGCAGAGGGGGTGGATGCTCGCGGACAGAAAGATGTTGCCGGCTGGCGTGGGCAGGAGTCCCGCCAGCCATTGCCGAAGCACCTCCTCTGACACGTTCCCCGCGGCTGGACACACAAAAAAGGAGGAGAAAAAGAAGAAGCCGCAAGTTGGCAAGGAACCAAGAAGCAAAAGAAAGGAAAAGACGTTCCACAAAATCAGAAGACCCGAAAGAATGCAAGAGTACTCACCTCCAGGGGCAGTGCGGGTCCCATCATCGTCGCCGTAGAACTGCCAGGCGGGGCGCGCCCTCATGCGAAGCGGGCAGAGGCGGCGCCGCAAAAAGTCCGCCGCCACATGGGTTCCGGTGAGCCCATGGTGGCGGAGCTCAGCAATGTGCGCCAGCATCGCTTCCGTCTCCGCCGAGTCGTCGGGCTGAGACCCCCAGCTGGCGAGGGATTCCACAGGACCCTCGGGGAAGGCAAGATCGTCGCAACCGCTGGAATGCTCCACATACAACCACTGTCGCGGCCAGTCCTTCCAGTTAGACTTGAGCGCGAGCGGGATGAAGGCGGTGGCGTCGCGAAGCGAGAAGTAGCAGCTCCCAACGGCCCTGCTCGAGCGCGAGCTCGCGTGCAGCGTGAAGAGCCAGCGCCAGAGCGGGAGGCTCGGCATCGCCCCCACGAATATTTCGCAGAGGTGGGCGAAGATGGCCAGCATCACAATGGAATTGGGGGGAAGGTGCGCCGCCTGGATCTCGTAGAAGGCAAGCACCCCCAAGAAGAACTCAGAGTACAGCGGGACAAGCCCCGCCAGCACAGCCCAGGTGAAGGTGATGATCTCCCCGGCGTGGGGGCTCGGTGCCATGGTGCCGGCGCGGAACCTGGCGGCGGACGGCGGCACATGTCGCTGGAGCCGCGCAACTGTCTCCTCATCGGCCACAGAGGAGGGTAAAGCAGAACCAGGCGGCGGCGCGGCCGGAGTGGCGTCCCCACGGCGACCCTTGCTGCGCTTCGGAGCCATAGGAAGACGGCGGTGGCATTGGCGAAAAAGATCAACAGTGGCGGCGAAGAAGGTGGATGGCAATTTAAGGATTTGGCGTGCGAAAGAACTCATCGCGGCGCAAATAAGTGAAGCATTTATAGGTGGAAAGAGCGAGTGCGACGGTTTGGATTCCGTCCCCGCTCGCGCGCGCGGTGCCATTATGCCCCGCGCGCCTCGGCTTCCCGCGAAAAGCGGCGCGGTTCCCCAAGGAAGATCGTGCGCAGGTGGAGAATCGAGCGTACGGCCGCCGCAGGGGGTGGGCCCCCCACGATTCGTCTCCCATCGCACGAGAAATGGAAAAATATCGGCGCGACGGTTCGCATATCATGGTGGACCCGGGGGCTACCGTCGGTACAATTAATACCGGGGTACGAAGAATCCGAAAGAAGGCGCAGGCGGGCGATCAGGCCCCAGCGTGTGGGCGAGCTCCTCAGCGCGCCAGGCGAGGGCCCCGCACGTCAAGCGGGCAATCAGGCCCCAGCGTGTGGGCGAGCTCCTCCGCGTGCCAGGCAAGGGCCCCACACGTCAGGCGGGCGATCAAGCCCCAGCGTGTGGGCGACCTCCTCAGCGTGCCAGGCGAGGGCCCCACACGTCAGGCGGGCGATCAGGCCCCAGCATGTGGGCGAGCTCCTCCGCGCTCCAGGCGAGGGCCCCACACGTCAGGCGGGCGATCAGGCCCTAGCGTGTGGGCGAGCCCGTCAGCGCGCGCAGGGCAAACGCGAGAGGGCCCCTCACTGCCAGGTGGGGCCCACGTGGCAGGAAGCGTCCGTGAGGGAGTCTTCCGGGCGAAGGCTCTCCCCTACTGCGAAGGACAGGCGCATTGAATGCGACATCACGCGCGGATGGACCGATGAAGAGATGATTACCGCCACAGTGACCTCTGCAGATCTGATGAACTGTCACTGTGGCGCTGCGGATTTGACCGGCAGAGAGAGAGAGAGTTTTCCGTCATCAGGTTGGCCGCCCGCGTCAGAAGGAGCAAGCTGGGTCCCTCCCGTTCTTTCACCGGTGTGTTCACACGAGTCAGATGCCACTTGCGATGCACGCGTGGGCGGCGCCGCTCGGCACAGTAGCAGCACGTTTTCGTCTCTCCTGTCTTGTCCCTTATATCTTATCAGTGTACTAAGTGTACTGTACTACTATCCCCCTCGGCTCTCTCCGCCAGCCCACGGCTTGTATAAAAGGAGAAGAAAGAGAAAGGAGGGAAAAAATTTGGCATGGTGTAATCATTCCCACACAACCACAACAAGAGAAGAGTTAAGGCTCGGTAGGAGTAGGATTGTTACCCGCGAGGGGGTCCGAACCTGGGTAAACTCTTCGTGTCGCTCCTCGCCGCGCCCGACGCTCGAATCGGATCGAGCCCGGGCTGATCGGCTAGCAGAAGCTGAAATCTAATATAGGTGTGATTCACTATGGTTCGGTGAAGAACACGCCGTCACCCCCGACATTGCCCCTCCCACAGACGGAGGAATAATGGCTTGAACGGCAAGACGTCAAACTGGTCCCACGCGTCAGTTAGGCGACTTCGCTGCCATGCGAGGCTAGCACTTGGCTGCCATGGAGTGGCATCAACCCTCTATGTCGGCGGTATATACAAGGCCGCCGACACTGAAAAAAGTTTTATCAGGGGCGCGGCGGGGCTCGAACCCAAGACCTATGGGGAGCCCACGCCACGGCGCGCGCTGATAACCGGGTGAGCAGACATTTTAATTCGACAGACTACAGCTGCAAAATGTTATTAATATGGCGCTGAAGCTTTTATCTCGGCGGCCTCATGCTCTACCGCCGACACAGATTTAAACAATATCGGCAGCTCTTCTTAATACCGCCGATATTGATCTATCTATTTCGGCGGCTACCTTCGACCGCCGACACAGTTGCTCCCCCAAGCCCACCTTCGTTCCGGCCCTCACCCGGTCCTACGAGGTGTAGGCTAGGCGCCAAGTGCCTTCCTAGGTCATGCAATGGGCATAAGGGCTCATTGGGCCGGGTAGTACCGTCTCGGCCGAAGCTGTACGGCACATTCCTTTGGATCCGTAAGCTAAAGATTAGGCCCCCGAGAAACCCTCCCCCTCAAGCCCCCCTTCTCTCCGACCGTCCCCTGGGCCCACGGGGGTCTAGGATAGGTGCAAAGTGAGTTCCTAGGTCACGCGACTGGCATGAGGGCTGATTGGACCAGGTTGTGCTGTCTCGGCTGGAGCTGTACGGCAAGTTCCTTTGGAACAGTTAGGCGATCGAGCCTGAAAGCTCATACGACGTTAGGGTTGCAAAGAAACTTGTGTTAGAGGTCGACCCGAGACGGCACTCCCCGGTCCAATGATGCCTTATGCTAATAGCATGACCTAGGAAGTCACTTGGCACGTACTCTAGACTCCGTGGGCCCCGAGGAGGGCCGGAGGATAGCGGGCTTGGGGGGAGGGTCTTTATCGGTGGCTCTAGATTGAACCGCCGATATAGATCGTCCCAATGTCGGCGGCAACAAACATAGCCATCGACACTGGGATATCTATATCGGCGGTCCAATGTTCAGCCGCCGAGACAGACCCTCCCCCCATGAGGCGAGACGGCACTGCCCGGTCCAATGAGGCCTAATGCTAATAGCTTGACCTAGGAAGTCACTTGGCACGCACCGTAGACCCCGTGGGCCCCGGGGAGGGCCAGAGAGATGGCGGGCTTGGGGGGGAGCTGTGTCGGCGGCTGTAGATGTGACCGCCGACACTGATTGAGCAATCTGGTCGGCCTGTACGTGGCCGCCGACACTGAGCTAGGAATATAGGCGGCATTAGTATAACTGCCGACATTTCTTCAAGTCGCTGACGTTTGGGCCCCACAAATTAAAGAACTCGTAATTTATTCAGTGTCGGCGGCATGGATAAGTAATGTCGGTGGCTCCAGCCGCCGACATTGTTCTTCTATTTAAAATAGAAGTGGCCCGTGCGCTAAGTGCCCTAGCACTTAGTGCACAAGCTACAGCCCGCGCCGCACCGCCGCCAAGTACGCAGTGATCTCCATCACCACGCTCTTTCCTGTCCACCAAGCCACCAGGGTTGAAGCCTCCATGACCAATTACAAGCTATTACTCCTAACAGCTAGTAATCAAATGTACATGAGGATTCAAGGCATCACATGCCGGCACGCAGGCCGTTATACAACAACAGGACAGCCTTCGGCTGCAATTAACCATGACACGCAGGTCAAGAAAATTACAAGCAATCAACACAAAGGGTCCATACAACTCACATCATTCCCTGAAAAACAAGTTAGGCGCAGAATCGAATTCTAACGCTCGCGATGTGAGTCAGTTTTAATTAACAGGCCTATGCAGATTATCACGGCGGTCCCGCTAGCCGGTTAGCGGGCGGGGATCGAAGGGGCAGCGCCCGTAGAAATTTTCAGGGAACATAGATCGTATCTATGAAAAACGCTATGGAAATTTCAACCGGATTGATCAAATCAAACCGATCCCGGGCCATCGCATGTCCCAATTTTCCATAAGGTCGATCTCATCAACCCAATCGCGCGAGGTCCCCTTGAGAAGACGGCGACCGCATGTGATCTCGATCTGTTGCCTCGATTTGTTCATCGCACACGAATCCCAGATGGTGTTACCAGCCGGTATGGGAGTTGTGTGTCTTGAATATAAAAGAGGGCGAACTAATCTTTTTGTCACGTGGTGCTATCAACTCATACCTCTAATACCCCGTGATCATATCAACCCGTGAACAACATCAGCAACATATCAAATATGCGCCAGATCCAGATCCGAAACTACACATGATCGCTCTGATACCACTGATGGGGAACGCGCAGGCTACGCTAGCCGAAAATCAAAATTTTCGCGCACACCCAGGATCAACATGTAAGTAGGGGACCATGGATCGTTACCCTCGACGCGCGGATGCAGCGGAAGAAGACTCGCGCACGTAGAGGAAGTAGTCGAACACGCCCCGATCAGTACGCCGACTGCTCGCCGTGGGGTCGCCCGTGCTCGGGGTGAGGTCGCCCGGCTCGCCGCGAGGTCGCCCGTGCTCGCCGAGGGGTCGCCCGTGTTCCAGGAGAGGTCGCCCGTGTTCCAGGAGAGGTCGCCCGTGTTCCAGGAGAGGTCGCCCGTGTTCCAGGAGAGGTCGCCCGTGTTCCAGGAGAGGTCGCCCGTGTTCCAGGAGAGGTCGCCCGTGTTCCAGGAGAGGTCGCCCGT
The DNA here is from genome assembly GCA_005191435.1 of Raddia distichophylla. Classification (NCBI taxonomy): domain Eukaryota; kingdom Viridiplantae; phylum Streptophyta; class Magnoliopsida; order Poales; family Poaceae; genus Raddia; species Raddia distichophylla. Next base: position 3,755,369 of record SPJY01010914.1, on the reverse strand, counting down.
GTTCCAGGAGAGGTCGCCCGTGTTCCAGGAGAGGTCGCCCGTGTTCCAGGAGAGGTCGCCCGTGTTCCAGGAGAGGTCGCCCGTGTTCCAGGAGAGGTCGCCTGGCTCGGGGAGAGGTCGCCGATCAGCAAGCACGTCCGCGAAAGCGGCAGTGCCTCTAAGGTATCCACACGTCCAGGGGTGGAACGTCGCGCGCCGGTGTGCTAGCACCACGTCGCGCGGCTAGGGTTTCCTCAGGAGCGGGAGGGGCGCGGCGGCTAGGGTTTTGGTGGAGTGCATCTAACTCATGTACCGCGCCGCCCCTGGCCTCCAACTTATATAGACGTGATAACGGGCTTCTACACTAGAAGACCCGTTAGGACTCTATCTCCTACGTGGATCCATATCCACGCGCCGAAACCCATTAACAGAAGTGAATCCGTTAAGCATGTTCCAACCCGTTAAGTGTGTGACCCGTTAGGTTCATGTGCAAGTCGGCCGCGGACCCGGAAACCCGTTTCCAGTCCACAGATCAATAGCGGTATCTAGCAACACATATTGACCCCCGAATGCACAGAATGATCTCATCGGCTAAACCTTGATACACACGTACATACCGATCCCTTTGCCACACGACACCAGTCAAGCTCAAGGCAAGATGCGTGCCACCCTTGTGATAGCTCGACCCATTCACTCGTTCCGTGTAATGGATATAAGATGTGACTAACAATTAGTCACCTTGGCACGGCCGCGCACTTTCCTTATCCATCCACACCGAGGGGCCCAGAGGTATCTCTCCCGTTATCGAGGAGGGGCAAATTCCATCTTGATCTATCACACCCCTACGCCATGTTTCGCGGCATACCCGTAAGTTACCTTTATAACTACCCAGTTACGGAGTAGCGTTTGATAACCCCAAAGTATACAACTACGCATGCTGGGACTCTATGATGATCTCAGGTCTAAGGACCATATAGGTGTACCACTCGAGACAACAATCTGATGGCACTATTAAGATAACAATCTCAGCAGTGTCTCGGAGTAGGTCAATCCAACCATCCGTGTTCTCTAACACGTGTCCACATTATTGATTCGATATCCACAATATCTATGGTATGTGAAACAGTACCATCAATCAATACATGTGCCGATCAATCATTACTGCTCCTCATAATGATTCTGGATCAGGGATCAGTTTAGAATAATGTCATACAAACAATGTGTCTCACAACCAAGTCGTACTTGATGAACAAAGTTATGACCATTATTCATGGAACCTGATAAGCTAGTTATCGAAAAGTACATGAACAAAGACGTATTACACAATCATCTCATGATTGATCTAGGGCATATTCCCTTCACTAACACGTGCCCAAGTAAGACAGATCCTAGTGTGAATGAAGGAAAAGTTGAAATTCCCAGATGGTTATGCGACGAGCCTTCGTCATGCCATTAGTATGGACCAATGCAAGTTAAATGGAATGAAGGCCCACGATTACATTACAAGTCTTCCTAGAGCGTTTATTCCCCGTCGTATGGCGTGGATATGTTGAAGACGCTATTTGGAGAACTTTGTCGGAGCTGAGCTTTTTCTATAGAGAGCCGTGTGCCAAAGAGATATCCGCCTCGAGGATGGAGGAATTGGAGGATGGAGGAATTGGAGAAGGAGATCGCCATAGGGCTATATGTTCCTGTTTTTTTCAACTGCATGCAACATCTATTGGTGCACTTGCCATACGAAAAAGCTCGAAAAGCTATATGTTCCTGGTTTTTCAACTGCATGCAACATCTATTGGTGCACTTGCCACACGAAGGAAAAATAGGGGGACCGGCACAGTACAGGTGAATGTATCCTGTTGAACGGATGATGAAAAATTTTAGATTGAAAGTGAAGAACAAAGCACGAGTTGAAGGAAGTATTGCCGAAGCTTGGATCACCTAGGAAATTGTATATTTCATGGATAAGAACTTTGCGACAAAGAACAAGGTCCATATGCCACAACCGAGATATAAGAAGGCACGACGTATAAGTAATTCCGATCTTGATGTGTTCAATGATCAAGTTGGACGTAACGTTGGTAAAAACACAACACGTCAATTGGGTGAAGATGAAAAAATTATGGTTCGCTGTATGTGTACGACAACATGGATGAAATGAACGTGTACATCGAGTAAGTGAAAACATTTCTCAATTAAGTTATAAACACATAGTTATATTTTTCAACAAGGGGGAAGATCCCCGATTTCCATTTCATTGAAACGGAAACATGTTTACATGGTTTTCATGTTACAATTTTTCTACCTCTTTAACTATGGATGCTAAACACATATCCCTCTTAGTTACATCTCTCCAGCTCCAGGTACATCTCCTACACTTAGTAAAATTCTTAAGTCTTTCATGCTTGCACCACACGCCCCCACGTGCAGCTAGATCCTGCTTCTCCTTGCACCGTTCTTCTCTTCTTCTTTTTTTTCATCAGCGTACACTCCCATGTGCAGCTCCAGATTCAGCTAGTTCCTGATTTCTCCTTGCACCGTTCTTCTCTTTTTTCATCAGCGTACACTCCCATGTGTAGCTCCAGCTCCAGATTCAGCTAGTTCCTGCTTCTCCTTGCACCGTTCTTCTCTTTTTTTCATTAGCGTACACACTCATGTGCAGCTCCAGATTCTAGCCTTTTGGTTTTTGGCTCTCACCGGCTGCCTTTTGTCCTTCCTTTTCCTTCCACAGAAAGCCTTTTCCTGCCCCTGCCCTGCGCTTTTTTCCCTGTGCGTACGCGTCATGCACCGGTGAGAACCCGGGGGATCGAACCCCCGACCAGCACGTCGCTCAACTACGAACGTGCCAGCGAGCTACAGCTCGGTTCTCAAACACATAGTTATATTTCAAATTAACTAATTAAACACTTACACTTGTAGTCAATTTATTCAAGAAGAGTGGAAAAAACCAGGTCAGCCCTGGGGAAACAAATTGACAACCTCAAAGGCGAGGGAGTGGACCAAACCATCCTTACATGGTTCTTTTATCACGTAAGTTTTTTATAACACACCATGTAATTACCTAACCCAACAGTACATGTTTCAATGAATCTTTTTGTGCATGCTTGTCCTGCAGTGTCAAAGACATTCTAGCGTGCACAATGATCTCCGATAAATGTCACATGGATGCAGTCGTATAAGTAAGGTTCATAGATACTATGATTGCCATGGATATCGATATCGGTCCGAAGCGGCCGAGTCAGTCTGTCCAAATGCAACCACGGTGAATAGCGGCATCGTGAGTTATGTCGCAGACGCTCTTGGTGGTCCAGATGTAGAGTACTATGGGGTTATTGAGGACATCCTCGAAATGTGTTATGAAGGCAACAACCAAATTTCGCTCGTGTTGTTCCGGTGCAGATGGTTCGATCCGGAGAGTGGGGTACGACGTACTCCGAAACTAGGACTAATTGAAATCAACCATAAGCACCTTTATCAAAGGCCCGACGTGTTCATTCTTCCCGAACAAATTGAGCTAGTGTTCTATCTGCCGTATGCCTACCCCAAATACAAAAATTGATGGATTGTTCATAAATGTCATCCAGTTGGTGGATTGCACGACCTCACGGAAAAAGACCACGAGCCGAACGTAGACATCGAACCATTCCAAGAACAAGAATTATTAGGGGAGTTGCACGTTGATATTGGGGATGTGCTAGTAGAACCAGATGAGGAAGTAGAAGAAAATGAAGAGGAAGAGCAAGGAGAAGAGGGAGAAACCGAAGAGGACAATGAGGAAGAGGAAGAGGAGGAGGAAGAGGAAGATGAAGCCGAAGATTTTTGAAGCATTCAATATCTGGTTTTGTATATTATATCTGTCATTTACTTCAATATCTGGTTTTGTACATTTATATCTTTAACTAAGAGTCTAATACATTTATATCTTTGACATTTGCAGGATGACAGGTCCTATGACGAAGGCTTTGTAGAATGTGCGGGCGGGGCGGAAGAAAATCTTTAGGAGGAGGGGCACGAGGAGTCGACAGCAGGAGCTTGCCGAGGTGGCGGCCGCCGACCCACAGCAGGAGGAGCTTGCCGAGGTGGCCGCCACCGACCCACAGCTACAGCATGTCGAGGTGTCGGCCACCGCCTCACAGCAGGAGGGTGCGGAGGTGCCCACATTAGGTACTAGCCGGAGGAGGCCCCTCGTTCTGGTGCCCGATGACGACAATGCGGGTTTGCCAGAGGACTACGAGGATGAGACAAGCTTCAAGGGGAGTGGGCTGGAGGAGTCGGATTCGGAGACCGACAAGGAGCTGGACTGTCGGGCGTTGCTGGAGGAGGAGGAGGAGGAGGAGGAGGAGGATGGGGGCGACGAGGAGGTGGCCGAGGATGAGTGGGAGGCTCTCGACTCTGGAGCGGAGTCCTCTAGCTCCAAGAGATTTCGGGGGCAGAACAAATTGTCAAAGCCCTCCAATTCACTAGATGAGAGGGCCATCGTACACATTGCAATGGGAGTAGGTATGTGTGTTAACCACAAACCTTTTCATTTCAATGTATTTCATTTTGATGCATTTCATTTCAATGTATTCTATATGCAGTGGGCTGAGGTTTGTGAAAACAAGGGGGCTGCGCCTGAGCCGGGAAAACAGCTTGTTGTGCTTATCAAGTCGCTCTACCCGGCGTGTTGGCGAGAGCGGGAATAAATGCCCCACGCTAAGTTGGGCCGACTACGAGCTCATGGGGTACGAGGATGGAGGAACTGTCGCCGAGGCAGTCGTCGACGAGTTCTGGGTAAAATATCAAATTTCATTTATTACTGTCGATGTTCCGTGTTTAAACCTTTACGCATGGATGCATTTATTTAATCATGCGTCTCTTTTGTTTCAGACGAGGTACCAGCTTTCCCCTAGCGAGGACTACGCCCGGGCTCGGGTAGTCATCGACAGGATGGCTACGAAGCTCGTGAAGGAGGCCCTCTGGCTTGCCCGTGTAGATGCGGTGATGAAGCACTACCGCAAGAGGGGCAGAAAATGACTAGAAAAGCAGCAGGTCGGGAGTACCTCACCGCAGACAAGTACCTCCCATGGCGTCCAGATTGGATGGACATGTGTACACGTGCTTGAAGGGACCTGTGTACCATGTGGGTGTCCCAGGTGTGGATCAATATGTCTAGGAGAAACAGGGAAAACAGGGACGCCGGCGCAGGTTTGTGCAACACGTACATGGGAGGCCTTGGCATGGGTCACGTGGCACGAGACCTAGTAAGCACACATGTTTTATCCCCTAGAAGTAATTACATTGCATAACTATATCTAATTAGGTCGTTATTTAATTCCACGCAGGAGTACCAGACGGGGGTTGAACCCTTGGGATTCACGGTTTGGACGGCTGCACACACGCCCCGTGTGCGGCCAGACGGGACCCAGCCACCGATGCCGGCGCCTGCTCAGGAGCTGATTGTAAGTGCTTAAAACTTGTTATTTCAATTCTTTAGACAACCGTCGTTCTCGAATAAATATCACACATCTCAATTGTTGGCAGGATACATATACTGGGGTCTTGAGGGAGAAGCACGGGGAAGAGGCTGACCCAGCGGAGATGCCCGTTGACCCTGTGCTCCTGTACTACCAGTTTGGTGGGCGGGCTCACGGCAGGTACGGCGGTACGAACGCCGTCGTGCCCCCGACGCGTACAAGCCAGAGGTCAGGAGACGTCGACGACATGCCTCCGCAGCTCAGAACAAGCACATCGCAGAATTGAAAGAGCAAAACCGGCAGCTTCGAGAGGAGAAGGCGCAGCGAGATGCGGAGTGAGAGCAGGAGCGAAGGGAGCGAGAGGAGGAGAGAAGGAAGCGGCAGGCGGCCATGGAAAATGTGGAGGCCATCCAAGAACAGAACCTGCTCCTTCTGCGGCTGTACCAACAGGTAATTACACATGCATTGCTCGCAAATTTGCCATTTCAGCTAAGTTCATTTGCTAACCTCTCCTATTGATCAGCATAGATTCCAATAGGCGGGGACCGACACCTCCAGCCAGCCGCAGATGCCTGTGGTGATGACGCAGACGCAGGGGGCCCCAGCCACACACTTTGCGCCTTCTTTTATTCCTGCTTTCGTGCCGCCACCACATTTCCCGATGGCGTACTTTCCACCTGCACCGAGGCCTTCTCCAGAGGTAAGTTTGCGACCATATAGTTTCATCCATGTTATTTTGTCTAAGTCTGTATGCACTTAAAATAAATTGCCTCTAATTTTGCAACCATGTCATTTCATCCAAATAATACAATGCGTCTAATTTCAGAAATATGACATTTCACCTTCTTTTGCAGGCGTCCGGTTCGGGTACGGCTGCGCCGGCGGTGATTGCTTCGCAGGGGGATGCTGATAGTGGTACGGGGTCTCCGCTCGAGCAGTTTGTCTCAAACATCCTCAATCCGGACTACGACTTGAGTGGCGGCGGCCCGCACGAGATGTAGTTAGGGTATTCGAACTATATGGCTTATATTTGACTTTTGTTTGTGCTCTACTAACAATTTGTGAATTGTAAATATGTGTGGATCGATGATTTAGTTTTTGCGATGATATGGTTGCATTTATCGATTATTTAGTGTTTATAGATGATGTGGTTGTATTTGGGCTCGAAATTGTGGTGGTCAGCTTCTAAATATGTGTGGTTGTGAATATGTGGATGGAAAATTGAATATATGCGGGAATTTGGGTTATTTTGCAGGTTGAAGTGAATTTTTAAAAATTGGCAGCAATATTTGCTGCTGCTAGGATACCAGTGTCGGCGGCAGTATCAGAACCGCCGACATAGATCAAACTCAATGTCGGCGGGTATAAAACAGGCCGCCGACATTGATCTAGATCTGTCTCGGCGGTTCCGATACTGCCGCCGACACTAAAGCGTATACTGCCGATATAACATGGGGCCAGAGGGGTGCAGATGCTTAGCAGCAAGGATCTGTGTCGACGGCTTTTAATAATACCGCCGAGATAGAGGTGACACGTGTCGCGACCTCGATCGTGACGTGGACCCCACAAGTCAGAGCGCCGTGACAGGATCAAACACTATATCGGCGGTTAGGAAGGCCGCCGACATAGAACGACCGCAGAAAGCCCTTCCCATATTTCCGTTTTATCGGCGGGGCCGCCGACATAGTTTGCCTATGTCGGCAAGAAAGACAGCGTCGGCGAAGTTTTGTCGGCGGCTAGCCACCGACAATGGTTAATATCGGCGGTATTTGTACCTATGTCGGGGGCTTTAACCGCCGACACTGATACACTTTCCTGTAGTGCATGCAGGCGCAGGTAGCTAAGCTGCAGCTGCAGCTGTGACGAGTGACGATGAGGACGACGACTTGCAAAGTCTTTGATGAAATCTAAGGGACAGTGACACGAGAGATTCTTCTTTGTTCATGTCCTGCTGCTCGATCTGCGAGCAGACATGCATGTACACTACACCACGCGTACAGTACAGTGCACCAATTGTACCTGCAGGATATCATGGAGATCCTGCCGATGTACGTCCATGCAGTACGTGTATTGTCCAGCGAAAGAAAGCTGGCCAATTGTAAATGTATACGTACGCATATATATTCATGGAGACCACACATGCATATATCATGCATCGATCATCTCCAATATACTACTCACGTACGATTCTGAATTCTATTCTTTTCTTGACTAGCCAATCGTTTGCGGTGGCTCGCCAATGCCCACTCATGTATGCATGTATGATTCGGCCAGAGACCAGCTTACATTTATATGCGCCATATATATGCATGCATAAGTAACTTGCTAATTATTAGAGTCGTTTCTATGCTATTAGCACAATTCATTAGTCATATGCATGGTAATTAAGTATTTCCGCCATTGATTTTGTTGTGGAGATTAATCTTTACTGGTTGTAGCTAGAGACAATTTTCTATATGTCCAATTCGTTATAGTTAATTCTATCATGTCTAATTAAAAGAGAAATTTATAGTAACTGCATGATATATTCAAAAGCAGAGCAAAACTATAAGCGTTCTGAAATTAAATATAGCAAACACGATTACAAATGGAGCCTTAAGTGGTTGCTAGCTGTCTCCGGAGAATGAAACTATATACGCAGAATGAAATTAACTTTAATCCACAAAATTACGAAGAATCAGTTTGTTTAATTAATGTTGTGGCCATTAGCCCATTACATACTAAATATGTAAACCTACATTAATTGTTCTTGGGTACCTTTCAGCACAATATATATAACTAATGGAATAGTACTTTAGTTAATTAATGATAAAAAAATCATACTTATTGTATCAGATCATGATGAATATATGCTGGGTTACGTGATATATAATTACCGTAGAAATGCTCATCCATGCCTTCTCATCACTAGCGAATGTATCAAAAACCATTAGTGATGAGGCACCACACCCTGCGTCTTTCACACCAAAGAACTACCAGTAATGACAACTAGTGAGAACATATTATCCTTGTTGTTTTTTTAACAGAACAGCTAGTGATGCTTCACTGGCAGGTCCATAAACGACCCGCTAGCGGTTCTATAAAGTGATACTAAAAATATTATCACTACCGGTTTTTCAGTGGAACCGCTGCTAGAACTGCTAGTGATACTATTTTCATAAATTACTCTATTTTTAAAATTTCATAACTTATTAATATGAGTATGAATGGAAACAAACTTTGTATGTGAATTGTAGCTCTTTAAAAGATCTACAACGTTGTACGGTTGACAACATTTCCATTTGAAGCAATTTGGATGCTCAAATATTTTTTAAAATGTTAAACAATTTATAATTTATTCAAACAAAGTCGGATTAAAATAATATATGCATAAAAACTGGAGCTACCGAGAATAATATCTACAACTTTATAGTTGAATGTTTTTCAGTTTGATACCATTTAGATAATGAAAAGGTTGTTTAAAGATTTACAAAGACAAAGCTTAAATGATATGCATATCCTGTGTAGGTTTGATATGATGTATGGGTGAGATGTTAGCTAGAGTGGGTTCCAATGAAAAGGTCATCTGTTCAAGTCCTACTATGTGCATATTTGTATTTCTCACAAAAAAGTAGCGAAGAGGTCATCAGTTCGAGCCCTGCTATGTGCGTATTTATTTAATTTCATCACGAAAAAGCATACTAGGAGTGTTGATACAGTGGGTGGTGCCTAGGTGGGCTTGAATTTTTTAATCATTTATTATCGCTCAAAGTCGTGTTTTATAGCTCGGAATGATAGTTGAGAAACCGCGGGTGTTTTAAACCGCGATTGACGTCGTCTTCTACAGTATTCTTCCTGTAATTAACTATAGATATCTCGACGATCAAAAAGGCCGGAGTCCGGAGATCGATCGATCCAATTGCATGCTGTATGCACGCACGTAAGTCTCCGTCGCGTCGCAGCAAATCTTTTCACCTTTTTGAACCATCGCATCAAATCTTTGGAGAGCTAGCTAGCTGCCACTACTAGCCGGGAACGTACGTACGGGCACTGTGTATATATAGCAACTGTACGCGTGCAGTTGGAGCCAAGTTCCGTTCTAAATTGTAGTTCACTGTTGAATTTTAAACACGTTTTTTTTTACCATTCGTCTTATTTAAAAAATTAATACAAACATGCAAAAAGATAAGTCATGCTTAAAGTATGTTTAATGATAAAACAAATCACAACAAAATAAATAATATTTACAAATATTTTTTAATAAGACGAATGGTCAAATAGAATATCCAAAAGTCAACAGTGAACTATAATTTAGAACGGAGAGAGTAGTACGTACGTACATAGATCAGTAGATGCATGCATGCATTTGTGCTCTGCATGCATGATTGCATCACGCATTCATTTTCTTTTTTTGAGAGCCACGCATGCATTCATTTTCATGCATGAAATGCAACGAGTGGTCAGTCCCACACTAGCGTTCGATTCTCTCAACCGGGTTGTCTCTGATTAATTTTATAGAAATCAATTTTTTGCCCTTGTGTCCTCACAATAAAAAGAAAGACAAAAAAGAAAGACAAAAAAGATAGAAACAGATGCGATGCTACAGAACTGGCCGGGGTATAAAGTAAGGGGGCTTCTAGAGTACTCTCTCTCAACCCCCATGAGGGTGAGAGTATTATTGACCGTGGATCGTCTGTCTTACGGTGGATATTGATCTCTGTGAAAAAATACACTAGGAATGTAATCCTGTGATATTTGGGAACGACGGTGTAGTTAGAAATCCTTCTCCCTATTTCTTGGTCATCTCCTGGGGAGTTCCATCACTGAATCGTATAACTTCGTATAATGTATGCTATACGAAGTTATTACGAGTCGGATTAAAATAATATATGCATAAAAACTGGAGCTACCGAGAATAATATCTACAACTTTATAGTTGAATGTTTTTCAGTTTGATACCATTTAGATAATGAAAAGGTTGTTTAAAGATTTACAAAGACAAAGCTTAAATGATATGCATATCCTGTGTAGGTTTGATATGATGTATGGGTGAGATGTTAGCTAGAGTGGGTTCCAATTCGTATAACTTCGTATAATGTATGCTATACGAAGTTATTACGGACGAGTGACGATGAGGACGACGACTTGCAAAGTCTTTGATGAAATCTAAGGGACAGTGACACGAGAGATTCTTCTTTGTTCATGTCCTGCTGCTCGATCTGCGAGCAGACATGCATGTACACTACACCACGCGTACAGTACAGTGCACCAATTGTACCTGCAGGATATCATGGAGATCCTGCCGATGTACGTCCATGCAGTACGTGTATTGTCCAGCGAAAGAAAGCTGGCCAATTGTAAATGTATACGTACGCATATATATTCATGGAGACCACACATGCATATATCATGCATCGATCATCTCCAATATACTACTCACGTACGATTCTGAATTCTATTCTTTTCTTGACTAGCCAATCGTTTGCGGTGGCTCGCCAATGCCCACTCATGTATGCATGTATGATTCGGCCAGAGACCAGCTTACATTTATATGCGCCATATATATGCATGCATAAGTAACTTGCTAATTATTAGAGTCGTTTCTATGCTATTAGCACAATTCATTAGTCATATGCATGGTAATTAAGTATTTCCGCCATTGATTTTGTTGTGGAGATTAATCTTTACTGGTTGTAGCTAGAGACAATTTTCTATATGTCCAATTCGTTATAGTTAATTCTATCATGTCTAATTAAAAGAGAAATTT
>SPJY01010914.1:3693718-3743721 GCA_005191435.1 Raddia distichophylla | reverse complement strand
ATGTAATTAGTCCTTTCTTTTGACTTGCTACTTGGCCGTAAACGATCAAGCAGTAAGTCGGGGGCTACACTAAATAGTGTGCGGAGTCAACCGCACCCTATCAATAAAAGTTGTTTTTCCTTTACATGTGTTAATCGAATTCGGGTGTTACGAAAATTCTTGAGTAATGGCGCTTTTATATCCACAGCCGCAATGATCTAGCTACCCCGTAGTCGCACGGGAAGAAAGCCAAGTGCTATTTCCTGGCACTGGGGGCTGGACCAGTCGGCGGATGCATTTCATGAAAAAGGATAAAGTGTTCGTATAACTTCGTATAATGTATGCTATACGAAGTTATTACGCCGGATATTGTTCCCTGTCAGCAACAACGCCGCCGAGTACGAGGCACTCATCCACGGGCTACGCGTCGCCCCATCGCTTGGCGTCAGGCGGTTAATGGTGCATGGGGATTCCCAACTCGTGGTCAACCAAATCCAAAAGGAGTGGTCTTGTATCGGCGACAATATGGCGGCTTACTGTCAGGAGGTACGAAAGTTGGAGGACAAATTCGACGGCTTGGAGCTTACACACATCCTCCGTCGCGACAACGAAGCAGCAGACGAGCTAGCGCAGATGGGATCCACTCGGGCTCAGGTCCCGAGTGGTGCTTTCGTCCAGGAGCTACGTGCACCGTCTATCAAGCTACCATCTGCACTGGGGGAAGATGAAGAGAAGCAGCCAGAACCCGATGCAGAGGTATTCACAATTAACCCTGGGTGGACTCAGCCTTACTTAGATTATCTTCTTCGTGATGAGCTGCCTGAGGATCGAAGCCTAGCCGAGTGCATTACACGCCGAAGCAAAAGCTACAAGGTAGTCAGGGACGAGCTTTTCAGGAAAAGCAGTTCCGGGGTACTAAGGCGTTGCATATCCGAGCAAGAAGGCAGGGATTCGCTCAGTGAAATCCACTCGGGAGAGTGCGGGCACCACGCGGCTGCCAGCACTCTGGTGGGCAAGGCCTATCGGCAAGGATTTTTCTGGCCAACCGCGGTCACGGATGCGGAAGATATAGTATGCAGATGTGACGGCTGTCAGTTTTTCGCACGGCAAATCGACATGCCGGCCCAAGATCTATAGACGATTCCGATCTCTTGGCCCTTCGCCGTCTGGAATTTGGACATGGTGGGCTCCCCTCAAGCGAGCGCAAGGCGGGTTTACCTATCTCTTCGTCGCCATCGACAAGTTTACCAAGTGGATTGAAGCCAAGCCGGTTGCTGTCATCACGGCAGCCAAAGCCCGCGAGTTCTTTCGGGACATCGTTGTGCGTTTCGGCATGCCTAATCGCATCATCACCGACAATGGCGTTTAGTTCAAAAGCAGCGAATTTCAAGATTGGGGCGAGGAGCTGGGCATCAGGATCTGCTATGCCTCGGTGGCCCACCCACGGAGCAACGGACAGGTTGAGCGCGCCAATGGATTGGTTCTGCAAGGGCTCAAAGCCTGAATTTTCGATCGACTGAAGCCATACGCTACGCGCTGGGTCAAGGAATTGCCTTCAGTGCTCTGGGGGCTCAGAACGACCCCAAGTCGAGCAACCGGGCAGACACCCTTTTTTCCTAGTCGATCTACGGCGCCGAGGCGGTTCTCCCGACCGAATTAAAATTCCGGTCCCCTCGGGTCACCGGCTTCGACGATAATTAGTCGGATGAAGCAAGACGTGAAGACCTCGATCGGCTCGAGGAAGCCAGGGAAGCAGCATTGATCTAGTCGGCAAAGTACCAACAGGGCCTGCGTCGCTACCTTCAGCGCATCGTACGGGGCCGTGCGTTCTCCAAGGGAGATATGGTCCTTCGAAGGAATCAGAAGCACGAGCACAAGCTCTCCCCACTCTGGGAAGGCCCCTATGCGATCGTTGAGGTGACTCGCCCGGGGGCTTACCGGCTACAACGTGAAGATGGATCTGAAGTGCCCAATACCTGGAACATCGAGCAGCTACGTCGTTTTTACTCTTAATTTTAGTACTCAAGCAGCATAATGTAATTAGTCCTTTCTTTTTGACTTGCTACTTGGCCGTAAACAATCAAGCAGTAAGTCGGGGGCTACACTAAATAGTGTGCGGAGTCAACCGCACCCTATCAATAAAAGTTGTTTTTCCTTTACATGTGTTAATCGAATTCGGGTGTTACGAAAATTCTTGAGTAATGGCGCTTTTATATCCACAGCCGCAATGATCTAGCTACCCCGTAGTCGCACGGGAAGAAAGCCAAGTGCTATTTCCTGGCACTGGGGGCTGGACCAGTCGGCGGATGCATTTCATGAAAAAGGATAAAGTGTATTATTCGGATAAACCAGATTACCGATATCGGGGATCAACAAATTGTTCTGTTACAAAAACATTTACATGTCCAGTTGGACGGCAGTCGGCCGAACCTCTTCCAGCAAAGCAGCGGCCTTCTCCTCCGTACAAGCAAACCCGTCTTTCACGGCTTCGCAGTCTGGACGGGGGAAGTTCGACTTCGCGATGGCGAGGCCCTGGCTGGTGCATGTTACGGCGGCCTCCCGAGTGAAGGCCTTGGTCTCCTCGAGGAGGGTGTCAATGTGGGCCACCAGGAGGTCAGGGTCATTTGGCGGCTCTTCATCCGGGTGAAAGCATCGAAGGACCGGCGTTATCCCCACTGAAACTCGGCGGCGAAGCTCTGCGAAACCAGTCAGGTGGGGTGCATTAGTCGGGCTCTGTTGAGGTTGAGTCAGGGAGTGCCAAAGGGGAATGTTACCTTCCAATCCTCGGGCAGAATTATCTGCTCGAGTGTTGGCTCGATGGACTTCATCTTCCAAGGCCTTTTGCCTCGCCTCTAGAGCTGCATTTGAAGACAAAGATTGGAGATCATATTCCAGAAGACAATCTTTATAGAGATTTAGCACAAAAAGAGGTTTGCACCTCGGATAGTGTTGGACTCTTCCGCGTGGCGGAATCGGAGCTCGGTGACTTCGCGGTGGAGTTCGTCGATTCGGCCGCGGTACTGCGACTTGACGGCATACAACGCGTTGTCAAACTCGTCGCGTTTTTCAGCTCGCCTACCGTCTTCTCCATGCATTGAGTCTTCTGCTTCGACCTCTCCTTCAGGCGCTGCGTGGAGAAGCGAGGGAGATTAGTGGGACCCTCCTATGCTGGGTAAGGAATCACAGTGGGAAAGAGCTTTACCTCATATATCTTGGCTTGAATGGCATTCACCTGCTCCAGCACCTCCCATTCTTCGGTCTCCTGCCCGTCGTCGACCTCGTAGCCCTCCATCTCCTTCCTCCATTTCAGTCGGAAGGGTGGAGCATGAGCTTTAGGGGAGGGGCGAGGAATCTCCTCAATTTTTGGCTCTAAGCTCTCTGGAGCTGGAGCTGGAATTTTCCCCATCGCCGGCGAGGATTGGCGGTTGGTAGAGGATGGGGCGGAGTCTTGGTGGGGCGCGGCGGGCTGAGCCGAGGCTGGCATTCCTTTGCCACCTGAACTTGGCGGTTCATCATCATCATCGATCGGTTTCCTGAAAGCTTTCGGAGGCTTATCAAGAGACACATTTCTGCGAATGGTGAAGTTACAACGTCGCAAAGGAATACATGTGCGATGGGAAGTACTTCATCTTGAATCGACCGCCCGAACCACTCGGGCGAGTTCCAGAAGACTTCGTCCCCCCTGACGCAGCCGTTGGATCGGCTGTCGGGGGAGACGGAGAGCTTGGAGGCGGCTCAGTCGGAGCCGGAGATGGCCTTGGAGCTGAGCGGCGGCGAAGCCAAACCGGGACGTCATCTTCATCTTCATCCTCATCCGAGTCCCTTGAAGCGACCCCCTTGCCTTTTTTGGCCGGAGGAGCACTCGTCGAGCCCTCAGCGGGGCGTTTGCGGGGTGCCTCCTTGGAATGAGGAGCTTCCGGGACCGGAGGGGTGGAAAAGAAGGCTTCGCGCCCCTGCGGCGTGACAGTTCACATTAACTACAGCTATATATCCAAGAAAGGCAGCGGTTAAGTCTAGGAGAATCTTCGCCTTACCGCTGGTGGTAGAAACCCCAAATGGTACGGAGCCGGGCAATCTGCGCGAGCTATTTCCGAGCCCGGGGCGAAGAGCTCCACTATCCGGCCAGCGATTTCCTTCTATGAGAGGTTTTCATTGGATTCCCGAGTGGTATCCTGAGCCCCCGAGTACTCGAAGGCAGGATGCACCCTCTCCTTTATAGGCTGGATACGGCGCTGGGTGAAATTCCAAACAACCCCAATGCCGGTCAGCCCAGCAGCTTTAGCTCAGTGGAGGAGAACCAGAAGTTCCTTTACTTGGCCTCCCTCATCATCGGCGAGAAGAGAGGACCAGGAGGGACGGACTGTGGGGCACTCGCCGGAGAAGGAAGGGAGGACCGGAAGAGAATTGGCGCAATAGAACCATTAGGAGTGCCAGTCCTTGTTGGAGGTTCTTAAAGGAAGATCGAAATAGTACTTCCGGACCCCTTCTCGCAATTGGAACCCCGCGCCGCCGCCGGCCTTGGGGGGGTCCTTGTTGGGATAGGGTTTGAGGAGGAAAAGAAATCGGAAAAGGTCGAAATGAGGAGCAATCCCCAAGTAGGCCTCACAGACATGGACAAAAATCATGATCTGAAAGATGGAATTGGGGTTCAAGTGCGAAACCTCGATCCCGTAAAAATGCAGCAATCCCCGAAAGAAAGGAGAACAAGGAAGGCCGAAGCCGCGGAGAAAAAAGGATTCGAAGACCACTACCTCGTCCGGGCGAGGGGTGGGGCAGGATTCGCCGGCGGCAGTGCGCCAAGACACGAAATCTTCAGAGGGGAGCACACCAAGGGAGACCAACTTCTGCAGCCTCCGTTCGGTCGTGATGGACTTCACCCATTTCTTTCCGCTCTGAGCAGCCTTAGGGGCGAAGGGAGATGGCGGAGCCATTGCGATCGGAGACGGATGGTGGCGGAGGTGGCGATGGAGACAAACCCTAGCGGCGGAGCTTACGGGAGAAGCTAACTGACTGGCGCAAAAAAGGAGCGGGGTGGATTAATTATGTTCTCCTGTTCCTAACTTATAGCAACAGGCAGAGTTTCGCATTCTGGGCCGGGCCTTGGTCTAGCGCTGGATGTGGCCCCTTTTGAGGAGGATGTGTTAAACCACTCGGCTGCCCGAGTGGTTCCTCCCGAGAGGCTTGCGTTAAGTGCCGACTGCTGGTCCGGGAGAGAGCAGCCTTAACTACTCAGATCAAGGACAAGCAATGTTGCAGATTCAAGACAAAGAGGAAGACGTCTGATTCTCCAAAAGATATTCATTAAAAGGCTCTTAGGCCCGATTACATATTCTTTGCGGCGCAGCACATCGAGCTAGGGCTCGTCGCTGGCTCGCGAAGACACCAATGAAAGATAAGTCACTCCTCCGACGACCACTTCACACTGAGAATGGAGACAAGGGCGTCCTTCATTGGAGTGCGCGCCAGGAAAAGTCGTGGATGGCCACTAACCAAAACCCTGATGGCTCTCTGGGCAACCTCTTCCGCGTGTTCCTCCCGCCACTGGTGCCAGCGGGTAATTTTAGCGGCGCGGGCTGTGGCGACGCGAGCGCGAAACCCGGCAACGGCGGCCTCCCACGGATCCATGATTCTCCTTTGAAGTTTCAACTAATCGGTGGAGGAGTGAGGAGAGAAGACAAAGACTCAAAAACTCGAAAGCCGGTGGTGAAGTAGTACTCTGCCCCTGAGATTTCTTTTATACACAGAGGAAGTTCAAGGGTCGCGCCTTGTAATCCGTTTCGAACACAGTAAAACCATCATGGCGATGGGACGGAAGTGGATAGGGATACGGTTTCCGACGGAAACGCGTATCGCTTCGGCTGTGTGAGAAAAGGGCGCAAAAACGCTTCGCCTCCCCCTCATTGGGCTCGGGATAAAACTGCAAAGGGCAACCCCCTTAACAGGCTTTCTTAGCACGCCGCTAACGGTGGCAATGTGTTAAAATCGAGCCTAATCCGGCCTCGGTGCACTATGGAGGGCATATCACCGGCAGCGCCCCAAAGTTAAAAATATTTCACGGCATACCCACGTTGGGTCACCAGCTAACTTCACATGCTCGAGGTTGGGTGTTGGTGAAATTTGGATTCAGTTTCTTGAGGTATGCCTTTTTAAGGTCGCCAGTTGTATACCGCTACCTGGATACAAATACCTCTCGGCAAAATTGCGTCCAATTGGTACGCCCTGAGGGGCCTATGCTGATCCCTTCCCTGGTGGGGACAGGTACCGCCCGGCTGAAAGGTGCGCCCCATGTTGGACCGAGCGCTGGCTCTTACAAGTTAAGACCAGGCGCCTGATGCTGATATTTTTTGAAACGCTAAGGTTATAGCATGCTGCAAGACAGAAGCTGTAATGGCGTGGCTTAAGGCATGCCCCATGATGGGTCAATAGCTGCTCTTGTATTGCAAGAGTGGGTGCCCAGGAGCTGAATACTCTCGTTGAGATAACGTGCCCAATGGGCCGAGTAAGCTGGAGTTTGGCATTGCCAATCTAGGTGTTGTCTCAACACAAAAACTTAAAATTTCTTGTGTTTTTTACAATCTCTTTTCAGATTACAGGAGATATGGGCAGAACCAGTTGGCCAAGCATCTGACTCGATCGTAATTCGGCCAATCGCTCTAGGTTAGAAGCAACAGCATCGTCCATACGGACGAGATCGACCTAGTTGGTGAATCTAAGGACCGTTGCTATAGCTTCGAACCATTCCCGACTCTGTTCTAATGGTCCTGGGACCCCTGAAGCATCCGCGTTCTGCCCGACAGGAGTCCGGTCACGCGGGGAGTTAACCCGAACAGGAAAAGCTTCTGCCGGGAGACTTGGCGTGGGTATGCGAGGGGGATCGCGACGCTGTCGCTTGCACCGATCGCGGAACCGCGCCACGGTCTGGTTGATGGAATCGTCGAAGCTGCGGCGAATGACATCTTGCTCGTGAGCAGCCAGCGCGGCCTCATCTTGCTGCCGAGCAGACTTAATCTGCCCGATCTCGCCGGCCGCTGCATCCGGTGCATAATCTCCGAAGGTTCCTGCATCGGCCATGTTAATGCTGCGGGGGCCGTCTCAAGGTACGGTAGACGGTGTCATCGCTGTGTCACCACAGGTAGAACCTACCGACATAGCCTTGGAATCCGATAGATCTAAACCGTCGTAAAGATCATCGGTTCCGTAGTCATCGTCAATGACGGGAGTGCGATCTGAGGCTATCTCCGCCATATAGGCAGAGACATCTGTCCCAGGCTGTACGTCGCCATGAGGCCAGGAGAGTCTCTTCGATTCGGCACCCAGGACTTCATCGCCAACGGCATAGGCAATCTTCACCTCTCTCCGTTGAGGGCCTGAACCTGTATAACCCTGTCTTGTGTTAACCATCTGGCTTAGTTCTTGATTAGCGTCCTGTCGACGGTTGAGATATTGATCCCATGTCGATTAAGGTTCTTTATGATGGAGATAGGAGACACGCCGAACAAGACGAACTACAACGAACAGGGAGACAGGGGTTTTTATCCTGGTTCGGGCCTCTCAGGAGAGATAATAGCCCTACGTCCAGCCTTTCTTTATATCAAAGAGAATTACTGGTGGAACTCAACGAGATGAACGGGTCTCGGCGAGTAGTGTGCGACAAAGCGAAATCTATTGGCCAGGGTCCTCTAAGAGCCGTAGGGGCCCCTGTTTATATAGTACGGACAAACCGACCTACCGAGGAATATCGGGCCGGGCTAACTACGAACACGTAACAAACTCGTACCATGCCAAATATATCCTACAATAGATAAGGTATACTCCTAGTCTTGGGGATCACGACTCCTAATCCAATCCGGGAAACCAACGTCCGGGCCTTCACGTAGCCGTGCAGAACTCCTGTTCGAGACGGACTCAAACACGATCCCTTGGCCGTTACGCACCGTGCCAGCCAGGAGGCTGTTCGGCAAGGTGCATAACAAGAAGTTCCTGTCAACCCAATACCAGTCAACCTAGCAGACTTCTGTCTGTGGAGGATAACAAGAAGTTCCTGCACTTGGCTCCCTTCGCCATCGGTGAGAGGAGAGGACCAAGAGGGATGGACTGTGGGGCACTCTCTTGAAAAGAACGGAAGGACTGGAGGAGAATTGGCACAGTAGAACCATTCCGAGTGCCAACTCTTGTTGGAGGTTCTCGAGGCAAGATCAAAATAAAATTTTCGGGCCAGGAATTGAAACCCCGCGCCGCCGCCGGCCTTGGGAGAATTCTTGTTGGGAAAAGGCTTGAGAAGGTAAAGATATCTGAAGTGGTCGAAGTGAGGAGCGATCCCCAAATAGGTCTCACAGATGTGGATAAAAATGGCAATTTGGAAGATAGAGTTGGGGTTCAGGTGCGGAACCTCGATCCCATAAAAATGCAGCAATCCCCGGAAGAAAGTAGAGCAAGGAAGGCCGAAGCTGCTGAGGAAGAAAGATTCGAAGATCACTACCTCGTCGGAGCGAGGGGTGGGACAGGATTCGCCGACGGCGACGCGCCATGACGCAAACTCCTCGGAGGGGAGAACGCCGATGGAGACCAGCTTCTATAGCCTTCACTCGGTCGTGATGGACTTCATCCACTCCTTGCCGCTCTTGGCAACCTTCGGGGCGGCGGGAGATGGTGGAGCCATTGTGGATCGGAGACGGTGGCGGCGGAGGTTGCGACGGAGAAGAACCCTAGCGGCGAAGTTCGCTGGGAGAGACTAAAAGACTGGCATGAAAAGCGAGCGAGGTGAACTAATTTCGTTCCCCTGTTCCTAATTTATCGTAACGGGCGGTGTCTCGCATTCTGGGCCGGGCCTTAGTCTAGCGCTGGATGCGGTCTTTTTTGAGAAGGACTCGAATAACCACTCGGGTGGCCAAGTGATTTCTCCCGAGAGGTTCGCGTACGTGTTGGGTGCTGGTCTGGGAGCGTGCAGTCCTAACTACTCGGATGAAGCAATATTGTTGCGGATTCCAGATCAAAGCAAGAAGGAAGACATGCGGATTGTCCAAAAGATCTTCATTAAAAGACTTTTAGGCCTGATTACATAATTCCGCGGCGCATCACATCGAGCTAAGGCACGTCGCTGGCTCGTGGAGATACAAAAGAAAGGAAAATTACTCCCTCGATGGCCACATCACGTCGAGGATAGAGAAGACGAGAGCGTCCTTCAATGTAGTCCGCACTGCATAAAGTCGCGGATGGCCACTGACTAGGATTCTGATGGCTCCCTGAGCAGTTTGTTCTGTGAAATCTTCTCGCCAGCGCTGCCACTCGGCAGCTATGACGGCTGTCGCGGCGGTAAGGCGGGCATGTTCCTCGGCGCAAGCTGTTGCCCATGGATCCATTGCTCTCGAAAGGAAGAAGAAGGTGGAGGTTTTTGGGTTCTGCCAAGAAAAAGAGAACTCGAAAACTCGAAGGCTGGCTGTGGAGTAGTATTCTGCCCCTGGGATTTCTTTTATACAGGGGAAGTTCAAAGGGCGCGCCTTGTAATCCGTTTCAAACACAGTAACAGCATCATAGCGATGGGACAAAAGTGGATACGGATACGTTTCCCAACGAAAGCGCGTGTCGTTCCGGCTGTGTACGAAAAGGGTGTGAAAACGCTTCGCCTCCCCTAATTGGGCTTGGACTAAAATTGCAAAGGGCGATCGCCTTAACAGGTTTTCTTAACACGTCACTAACGGTGGCAATGTGTTAAAATCGAGCCTAATTCGGCCTCGGTACACCCTGGAGGGCATGTGACCAGAAGCGCCAAAATTAAAAGTATTTCACGGCATACCCCATGTTGGGTCACTAGCCAACTTCGCATGCTCGAGGTTGGGTGTTGGTGAAATTTGAGTATAGTTTCGGAGGTATGCCTTTCCTATGGTTGCTAGTTTTATACCGCTCCCCGGATACAAATGCCTCTCGGCCAAACTGAATCCAATCGGTATGCCCCTAGGAGTGGATAACATAGATCCCGGGTACCCACACGGCGTGCCTAAGAGACCACCCGACAGGGGATGGACCAAGTCGGGTGGATAAGGACGTGTACCACTCGGACTCTAGAAGGCTTGCCCGGCAAGGAAAGAAGTCTATTCCTAATTAATAGGGAAGATATACTTGTAATCCTGGATAACTATATATTTGGTTAGAGGATAGAGACAGGAATCCTACCTCGTAACCGACTATGACTCCTACTTGTAACCCCACCCCCTCCAGTATATAAAGGGGGTAGCGGGCCATAGTTCAACATCTCACAATACAGAAGCATCATAGAGCATCCCTAGGTTGATCATCATCTCCACACCCATCAATGGAGGGACATCTCACTTCACATTGATCATCAGATCACCATATAATCCCAGAGCACAGGAAGTAGGGTATTACCTCCACCATGAGGGCCTGAACCTGTATAAATCCCTATCTTGTGCTACCACCGAGTTTAGATCATGTGCATCGCCCCATATATAATCATTGCCGACGATAACCCCAGGTTAGCTACCAGTCGACAGTTGGCGCACCAGGTAGGGGCAGCGTCAAGATCATCTTCATCAAGCTTGATGGCATCGATCACCGGGGTCGCCATCATCACCGCCCACGCCCAGGTTTTCAGCTTCGGGAGCCGACTGCATCAGCGACGACTTCGGCGAACTTCACTTCCCTGATTTGGATCAGATCCAATCTGGGGAGAATGACAACAACACCTCCCGCTTGGGTTGGGGAAGGCCATGGCCATCTACTCATGAGTAGTACGCCAACGGCTCAATCCCCGACTCGGATACGGCGACGGCTCGAAGACAGATACTGGACGTCATCTTGTTTCTATAATTCTCGTTGATCCAGAAGGAATTTTGGGATGAGACAGGATGCGTTGGGAAAGCTAATTTCCCAGCAACCAGATCACCTTCAGCCCCGGCGACATAGCCACGAAGTCCGCCATCTCCCCAATCTACTAACCCAAAGGTCACATCAGGGGCAGAGAAACCTCCCGACTTGGGCCCGAGTGGTTCGGGCATCCGGTTCGAGTTCAAATCTTTTAAGTCGTCGCAAAGGTACTCCTTCATGATTTTTTCCCTTTCATGATTTGCAAGGGATTTGTGTTTTGAATAATCTCCAAATACTCTTTAGGAAACCTGTCGTTGACGATGAGCCGCGAAGCTCGCATGGTGGCGAGGCGCCGGCTTCGGCACCACCGCGATCTGATCGCCAAGCCAAGCCCCAAACAACAGGAGGCACGGCTCGACCTGCCCCACCTCGCCAAGGTTTTGGTCCATCTGCTACCACACTCAATCCTCGCCAGCAAAGGGGAAGATCCCAGCCCCGGCCCCGGGGAGTACAGAACCAGAAATCGAGGAAATTCCTCGCCCCCTTGCTAAAGCTCACACTCCATCCCTCCGACTGAAGTGGAGAAAAGAGATGGAGGGCTGCGAGGTCGACGACGGGCAGGAAGCCGAAGAGTGGGAAGTGTTGGACCAAATGACGGCCGCTCAAGCGGTGATATACAAGGTAAAACCTTTTTAGGCCCTGAATCCTCGCTTTACATAAGAAGATCCTGCCAATCTCCTTTCCTTTTCCATGCAGCGCATGAAAGAAAGGTCAAGGCAGAAATCTGTATGTATGGAGAAAACATTGGGCCAATTGAAGACCCGCGACGAGTATGACAATGCACTATACGCCGTTAAGTCACAGTATCGCGGCCGGATCGACGAGCTCCAACGAGAACTCACTGAACTCCGATTCCTTCATGTGGAAGAGTCCAACACCATCCGAGGTATGAATCCCGAATGATGCTAAACCTTTATAAAAAGAATGCTCCTTGGATGATAATCTTCGAGACTTGTATTCGAATGTAGCACTGGTAGCGAAACAGAAGGCCCCCGAGGCAGAAAACGACGCTCCACTGGCTCTCCCTAGATCAGCCTTACTGAAATCCGACTGATCTGTCAATCTTGATTGGTTGTGCACAGCTTCGGCAGAAGTTCAGGGTGCAACTCCAGGTCCTCGAAGAAGAGGTGAGGGCTGCCCATGAGCTCCGCCACCGTGCTCTAGTTGGAATAGTCCCAACACTTCAACGCCTTTATCCGGAGGAGCCGCCAAGTGATCCCGACCTCCTTGTAGCCCGCCTTAACGATGTTCCCGAGCAGATCAAGGTCTTCACGCGGGAGGCCGCAATAACTTACACCAGCCAAGGCCTCAGCATCGCGAAATCAAACTTTCCCCGCCTAGATTGCGAAGCCGTGAAGGAAGGATTTGCATGCACCGAGGAGGAGGCCTGCGCTTTGTTGGAGGAGGTTCGTCCGGCTGCTTCCCAGATTGTCGAAGACTTGGACTTGTAAATATATCTTTAGTCGAAACGCTCTATCGATCCTCGATACTGACTTTTATTGATAAGATAGGGTGCGGTTGACTCCGCACACTATTTAGTGTAGCCCCCGACTTACTGCTTAGTCGTTTACGCCTAAGTAGCTAGTCAAAAAAGGAGACTAATTACACGATGCTTGAATACAAGACTTTAAGAGTAAAAACGACGTAGCTGCTCGATGTTTCAGGTGTTAGGCACTTCAGATCCGTCTTCGCGCTTTAGCCGGTAAGTCCCGGGCGGTTCACTTCAACGATCACATATGGGCCTTCCCAGAGTGGGGGGAGTTTATGCTCGTGCTTATGATCCCTTCGGAAGACCAGATCTCTTTTAGAGAACGCACGGCCCCGTACGTGGCGCTGATGATAGCGACGTAAGCCCAGTTGGTACTTTGCCGACTGGATCATTGCTGCTTCCCTGGCTTCCTCGAGCCGATCGAGGTCTTCGTATCTTCTTTCATCCGACTGATTAACATCGAAACCGGCAACCCGAGGGGACCGGAACTTCAATTCAGTCGGAAGGACCACCTCTGAGCCATAGACTAGGAAAAAGGGTGTCTACCCGATCACCCGACTTGGGGTTGTTCTTAGCCCCCAGAGCTCCGAAGGCAACTCCTTAACCCAGCGCGTGGCATACGGCTTTAGACGATCAAAAATTCTGGCTTTGAGCCCATGTAGCACCAATCCGTTGGCACGTTCAACCTGCCCGTTGCTTCTTGGATGGGCCACCGAAGCGTAGCATATCTTGATTCCCAGCTTTCGCCCCAATCTTGAAATTCGCTGCTTTTGAACTGAACGCCATTGTCGGTGATGATGCCATTTGGTACACCAAAACATATGACGATGTCCCGAATGAACTCGCGTGCTTTGGCCGCCGTAATAACAGCAATCGGCTTGGCTTCGATCCACTTTGTCAACTTGTCAATGGCGACGAAGAGGTGAGTAAATCCGTCTTGCGCTCATTTGAAGGGGCCCACCATGTCTAGATTCCAGAAGGCGAACGGCCAAGAGATTGGAATTGTTTGTAGATCCTGGGCCGGCATGTGAATCTGCCGCGTAAAGAATTGACACCCGTCGCATCTGCGTACTATATCTTCCGTATCCGTGACTGCAGTCTGCCAGAAGAATCCATGCCGATAGGCTTTTCCTACCAAAGTGCTGGCCGCCGCGTGGTGCCCACACTCTCCCGAGTGGATATCACTGAATGGATCCCTGCCTTCTTGCTCGGATATGCAACGCCTTAGTACCCCGGAACTGCTTTTCCGAAAAGCTCGTCCCCGACTACCTTATAGCTCTTGCTTCGACGTGTAATGCACTCGGTGAGGCTTCGATCCTCAGGCAGCTCATCACGAAGAAGGTAATCTAAGTAAGGTTGAGTTCACTCGGGATTAATTGTTAATACCTCTGCATCGGGCTCTGGTTGCTTCTCTTGATCTTCTCTCGGTGCAGGTGGTGGCTTGATGGACGGCTTGCGCAGTTCTTGGACGAAAACACCAGTCGAGACTTGCGCCCGAGTGGATCCCATCCGCGCTAACTCATCTGCTGCTTCGTTATCCCGGCGGAGCACGTGTGTTAGCTCCAAACCGTCAAACTTGTCTTCCAACTTTTGTACCTCCTGACAGTAAGCCGCCATGCTGTCGCCAATACAAGACGACTCCTTTTGAACTTGGTTAACCACGAGCTGGGAATCCCCACGCACCATTAACCGTCTCACGCCGAGCAATATGGCGACGCGTAGCCTGTGGATGAGTGTCTCGTACTCGGCGGTGTTGTTGCTGACGGGAAACAGTATCTAAAGGACGTAGCGTAGCTTCTTTCTAGTCTGCGATATTGGCAAAATCCCAGCCCCCGCACCGCTGAGCATGAGGGAACCATCAAAGTACATTGGCCAGTACTCGAGATTCTCCTTTGCTGCTGCGGTATGAGCCTTTGTCCATTCGGCGAAGAAATCGGCTAGTGCTTGAGATTTGATGGCTAATCGAAGCCTGAACTTTATTTCAAAGGCTCCAATCTCGACTGCCCACTTTGCAATCCTCCCGGTGGCTTCCCATTATGATGTACGTCTCCAAGTGGGAAGGATGTGACCACCGAAATTTCATGCTCTTGAAAATAATGCTTGAGCTTCCGTGATGTGAGTAACACAGCATATAGAAGCTTCTGAACTTGTGGGTACCTTACTTTGGAATCGCCCAATACCTCAATGACGAAGTAGACCAGACGCTGTACCTTCTGGAGGGAGCCCCGCTCGTCCTGTTCGACCACCAGAGCGCTGCTTATAACGTGAGTTGTGGCGCCGATTTAGAGTAAGAGGGGCTCCTGGGGCATGGGAGGGCCAATACCGGAGGCGTGGTGAGGAACCTCTTTAGATCTTCGAAGGCATCTTGTGCTTCCGCTGTCCACTGAAAGTCATCTTGTCGGCGTAAGAGCCTGAAGAATGGCATGCCTCACTCCCCGAGTCGGGAAACGAATCAGCTGAGTGCCACGATGCATCCAGTGAGCTTCTGCACGTCCTTCTGACTGGTATGGGGCTTCATCTTGATGATGGCGTTGACCTTCTCTGGATTGGCTTCGATCCCCCATGAGAGATGATGAATCCGAGTAATTTACCAGACGGGACCCTAAAAACACACTTCTCGGGGTTTAGTTTCAT
Source organism: Raddia distichophylla (assembly GCA_005191435.1). Classification (NCBI taxonomy): domain Eukaryota; kingdom Viridiplantae; phylum Streptophyta; class Magnoliopsida; order Poales; family Poaceae; genus Raddia; species Raddia distichophylla. Next base: position 3,728,738 of record SPJY01010914.1, on the reverse strand, counting down.
CTGGTATGTCCTTAGGCTCTCGAATGTCTCGGTTAGATCTATTATGAGATCCCATCTGGATTTTGTTTTTATGACGACATCATCGACGTAGGCCTCCACGTTGCATCCGAGCTGAGTGTGAAAACACCGCAGTATGGTGCGCTGATAAGATGCGCCATCGTTTTTCAGCCCGAATGGCATTGTGATATAGCAGAAAGCACCAAAGGCGAAACGACATCGTGATGCAGTCTTCGTCCTTCAGAATAATTTGATGATACCCGAGTAGGCGTCCAGAAAGCTCAAGAGCTCGCACACGGTGGTGGAGTCCACCACTTAGTCCATGCGGGGGGAGCCCGAAGGGATCCTTAGGACACGCTTTGTTGAGGTCGGTGTAGTCGACACACATCCGGCATGTCTTGTTCTTTTTCTGCACCAGGACCGGGTTCGCAAGCCACTCGGGATGATACACCTCCTTGATGAATCGTGCTGCCAGCAATTTGGTGATCTCTTCCCGTATGGCGTCCTTCCGATCCGGTGCAAATCTTCGCAGCCGCTGTTTAATTAGCTTCTCCTTTTCGTCAACGTGGAGAGAGTGCTCGATCACCTCCCTCAGAACACCAGGCATGTCTGAAGGCTTCCGAGCGAACACGTCCTGGTTGGCCCAGAGGAAAGTGACGAGCGCGTCTTCCTATTTTGTTGTCGAGCCTGTCCCAATCACGGCTGTCTTGGCCGGATAAGACGGGTCCAACAAAATCTTCTTAGTTTCTTCGGCTGCTTGGATGGAGGTTTTGGCCTGCTTCTTGACGGGGATATTCCCTTCCTCCTGAAGGGATGCAACCTCCAGTCGGATCTTTTCCATCTCAGCAGATGAGTCCAATGCTTGCGCCATCTCGCAGCTTTCATTGTCACAGAGTAGGGACTGTTTAACGTGACCAGGGATGGTGATTACACCGTTGGGACCTAACATCTTTAAGACGAGGTAAGTTTAGTTGGGGATAGCCATGAATTTGGCAATCCCCGGCCTTCCCAAGATGGCATGATATGCCGTCTCGAAATCGGCCACTTCAAAGCTCAGACTTTCAGTTCGATAATTATTCTTGGTCCCGAATGTGACGGGCAGAGAGATCTGTCCGAGTGGTACCGCGGACATCCCGGGGATTACCCGTGGAAAGGAGACGATCCCTGTCGTAGCTCGGAACGAGGAATATTCATTTGGTCCAAGGTCTTGACGAAAAGGACGTTAATCCCGCTCCCGCCGTCGACCAGAACCCTTTTCAACATGCTTCCCCGAACGACCGGATCCAAAACTAGTGGGTACGTCCCTGAGAAGGCAATCTGATCTGGGTGGTCCGATCGGTCGAAGGTAATGGGCACCTCAGACCAGCGCAAGTACTTTGGGGTGCGGGCATGATAGCGTTGATCTCCCGAGTGGTAAGCTTTTACTTCCGCTTGGACTCATACGCATCAGAGCCCCCGAAGATGTAGCTGATCTCGCGCTCTGCGTCCTAGTAATGCCCATCAGGCTTCTTGCCTTGACAGCCTTTGGCCGTCGACTGCTTTGAGTTTTCGACGAATTTCTGCAGAATGAGGTACTCCTTGGCAGAATGTTTTCCTCACCGATGAAAGGGACATACCGAGTCCATAACCTTGTTATAGTCATTGTCGTTGGGGGGCTTAGGCCGATTGCGCTCCATATTGGCGACCATCTCGTCCCCCTTGCGTTTTTTGTCCTTGGGCTTGCCCTGTTCGTCGTTTGGCTTCTTCTTTTGGCCTCCGTCGTTGCCACCACGATGGTTCATGATGGCCTCCTCGGCGCTGGCCTCCTGGTCCGCCGTTGTGAACATGGCCTTGAGATTACGTGGGAGGTCCTGAGTCATCTGCCTAATTAACTACTTGGATTTGCATCCGGCGAAGAAGGCATTGATAACCGTTTGCTCCGAAATGTCCCTGATCTCGTTCTTCTTCTTGGTAAAGCGCTTGATGAACTCACGAAGAGTCTCGTTATTGCGCCGATGTAGCTGTCCAATCTCCCATCTCCCCGCGGGCCTTTCATAGGTCCCTTGGAAATTGGCGATGAACTGTTCCTGGAGGTCATCCCAAGACTCGATCAAGTTCTCCGGGAGTCCTGTTAGCCAGGTCTGGGTGGTTGGGGTCAAAGCGACTGGCAAATAGTTTGCCATGACGTTCTGATCACCTCCTGCCGCGCCCACTGCTAGGCATAAACCTGCAGCCAGTTCTTTGGGTCCCTCCCGCCATCGAACTTGTCGATGCCTTTGAGGTTAAAACCATCCGGCCAAAACACTCGGTGAAGATCCGAGGTGAAGGCCCGAATCCCCTCCAACGGTCGTGGCCGCCTCCGCCTTGGCGATGTGCTACGATGTCCTCGCGGCGGGTCTTGACGACGCTCATGACGGTGGTCGCGCCGACTGGCGGTGCTCTCGGCTTGCTCATCAACGCGTCGGCTGTGATTGCTTCGAGAGTTTCGCTCGCCGTCGGCGCGCTCATGTCGTTTACCTTCTATGTCCTGACGAAGGTCGTGGCCGGTCGTCTGGCGAGAATTGCCAGCCGCGGAGGCCCGAGCCCTGCACCGGTTGCGCGTAGATCGGCTGCAAGCCGAAGCGGTCTGAGCCGGACGCGCCTCGTTTTGTTGAATGGCAGCCATCTCTACCATGGCCGTCGCTCGAGCGAGGGTCTGGACAAGCGGGCTGCATTCTGGAAGTTGCGGCGCGATGGTCTCAAGAAGGATCTTCGAGGCGACGATGTTTGCATGGTGTGTTGTGTAGATGTCATGATCCCTTAGCTTCACCGCGCGAAGTTTATTCTGGACGTCGCGGCCGCAGATGCGAAGCTGACGTATGCCGTCTTGGTCCTCCACTCGGCGTGGGTCCTAGTCCCCCGCCACAGTGGCGGTCTCCTCGTATCCGACTAATGGAGAGGCTGAGTGATGATCTCCCGCGCCAAGGACAAAAACTTCGCGATAGTTGCGAACCTCAGAACTCTCATCAAACTCGGAGTCAGAGAGAGAGAGACAGAGGCTAACTTTTTCGCTCTATCCAATGGGTTGGCCAGCAGTGATGACACCCACGAACGTAGTTGGATCTGATCGGATAAGTCCGACTGGATCTGATGCACATCCCGACTGGTTATCTCCCGTCCAAATCTCGGAGGAAGTCCGTGCGAGGGTCGCAGCGGAGTTCTCGATTCCGAAGGGAAATCCAGCCAGTGGCGTTGAGTTGTTGTCGGGCAGGATAGGATTCATGCCCATGCGGTCGACCCCGTCGAGTTCTTTTTCGTCTTCCTCGGGGAGACGTGCGAGGTCGAACAGTGAGCGGGTCAACCTGCTGAAGGTACTTGCCAAATTCTCCAAGCCAAAGAGCAATGGGTCCCGTTGATTGCGCGTACCTTCTTGCGAAGAGATCTCTCCAGGAGAAGAGAGATGACGATTGCCAACGCCGTCGGAGGTGAAGTCCAGGGTGCCGAAACAAAGGGATTGCCCCAGCCTCATGGCGACATGCGGCGATCTTGAAGAAGCCATCTAGTCTTGAGAGATGATCTTGACGCTGCCCCCTACCTGGCGCGCCAATTGTCGACTGATGTTTAACTGGGGGTTACCGTCGGTAATGAATTTATACGAGGAGGCGTTAGCAAGAACCAAACTAGATGGTAGCACAAGATAGGGATTTATACAGGTTCAGGCCCTCAACCGAGGTAATACCCTACTTCCTGTGCTCTAGAATTATGATTGATCAAGATGCTGGATGCAAGATGACCTAGATGATGAAGTGCGCAGCGTGGTGCTGAGACTATGAGATGATCCTGCCTATGGCCTCTACCCCCTCCCTTTATGTAGTGTAGGGGGAGATAGAGTTACAAGGTAACACGTGATATACGGTACATAATTCTGTTATGCCGTTACATGTCATGCATGTGCAGATCTCCTAATTACATGGAGCTATATCATATCCTCGGGAACTTGGAGCTCAAGGCGCGTGTAACCCGAGTGGTCTTTATCCCTAATCAACCGACTTGGGTCGTCCCCCATCTGCTCCCTTATGGGCCTTCTAGAGGATACCCGGGGCCCATGTAGTCCACAAATCTCATCCCTGAGATTCCAGTAGTCTTTGGGAAAGATGAGAAGTGAGATGGACAAACAAGGACAAAGACACTTGTGGCTATTTCTTGGGTCTCTTTGCTTCGATCTTCACAACTTGAAGTTTTGGTCATCGGCTTGTTCTTATTGGTGTGCTTGATCCACAGTACCATCAGAGGTTGGATTATATCGTACTACAAAAAACACTTTTTGTGTCGTCAGTCATATCAACCTTTGTCGTTGGCAAAGGTACTGACAATATTATGTGCATTTGTGTCGTCGGCATAGCCTATGGCTGAAAACAAAAGTGAATGCATGCCGCCACGGTCGATTTGGAGGCTGTCTAGGAGTTGTGTCATCAGCCACCAAAAGCCGAGGGCACAAAATGGACTTGTGTCGTCGGCCAACAAAAGCCCAGGACACAAGTAGCCAACCAGACGGCCCACTAATGGCTCAAACAGGGTGGGCCCCACACGTCAGTAGGATTTTGGCGCCGTGTCGTGGGCTTTAAGTGAGCTAACGACACAAGCCTCATTGAGGCCCACCCCAAGGCATCTGACGGGCCGAGGACATTGTATTTTCAGCCTTTTCTCCTTCCCCTGGGAAAATGATTAAATTTTTTTGTGGCATTTAAAAATTCCAAAAAATCACAAAGTATTGTATGGTTGTTCTATTTCAAGTTATAGTAACTAGCAAAGTGCCCGTGCGTTGTAACGGAACAATAAAAGAGAACAGGTTGATAAACAAAGCTTATGACCAGTATATGGATAAAGAAGACAACAAAAGAGGACAAAGATGATTGTAAGACAGCGACCACTATGCTTCGGATTTTACTGGACAATGTATGAACAAAATGTTTATGTAATGAGATTATGCATTTGGGCCTAGATGTGCAGCATGAAAGAGGTCACAGCTATACAACCACCACAGATCAATGCATTTATGTGCTTTATCTGAATCAAATAAAAAATATTTGACATGATGCACTGAATTCATTCCTTCATGCTTTACAAAATTCACTGCACAAAGCAGTAGAAGTTGCTATAAAATTCATGATTAACAAAATTCATCCGAACGGTGCTAATTGCTATGAAATCCAGACAACTATTTGAAGGCTGATCAAAGGAATTCCATTTTGTTGTAAACATCTGGTAGGGTTCAATCCAGCAATCACGAGCTCCTTGTCCAGCATAGTTCGTCAGTAACAGGCCGGTTCCCCAGCAATCAGGGAAATGGTTTTTGCATCAGATTCAGGTTTAGAGAAGATCAGTCCAGCCTATTGCATTGTTATTGATCAGAACCCTGACTGTAACAATGGCATGATGTTAGCTTTGCATCTTCCACAGCAGTTGTAATCCCATGTCCTGTCTGTCAATGGAAGAGGCATATATTGTGAGTCAGGTCTGCGCATTCCAAGAGATGCCGTATTTTGCAGCTGCAGAGTTCAGAGGAGTGCACACACAAGATGTTATTGGATGGAAAACATACAAGAACAGCTGAAGAAGTGGCAGCTCTAAAACGCTGTAGTTCTCCCGTTGGTCTGATGCTGTGACTATATATTTAGATTTCTTGTGATTTTTCTGTTGTTTTAAGTGTACCTGCCAACTGCCCAATGGAAAGAAAACTCTTTTACAGAAGTACCAATGTGTAAAAGCATTAGGTTTGGATGAATCAAATGTCTATAAGTCGTAATGTTACATGCAAGCATTGTTACGTGCAAGCACGCAACATGGGGATACGGCCCTTGACGCTGGCGAGACGAGCTGTTGTCGAAGCTACCGTCTTTGGCTGTTATCGGAGCCACCGCCTACGAGATCTAGATCTTAATTTTTAATTCATTGTTTCGATGATAATAAAGAATACATGATTCTCCCTCTTATGGGGAGCAATGGCTTAGGCCCTAAGAAAGAGCCGACTTAACCCCTAAGAAAGACTTGATTTGGATGATAAGAAAGGAAATCAATCATAATCCTAACTTTCGAAACCACCGAAACCTAACCTCTAACAACCCATCCGTGCTACAGTACCTGTGGGTACTGTTCACTACCCTATGGGCCATATTGGGCCTTGTACATAACAGAAAGCCTTCAATGCATCTACTCTGATCAGGTGGTTACTTGTCTCTTTATCAACTAACCTGTCAATTATATGACAGCTTCTAATTTGCAAAGGCAGTTTTGATGACAGTATTTTGATTTTGATTTGCTTCATTTTGTCAGTGTTGTAATTTCCTAAAACCTGACTATTTATTAAATATAGTAAAGCATAACAGAACAACATTGTCTAGAATATTACTATGACGGTTCGTTAGGATGAGTTCATATTGCCTTCTGTCTTTATTGTGAGAGTTTCTAAGCTCATATTTGTAATTGCCTCTTCCTTTCTATATTTAGATCCTCAATGCTCTATTCAACCTTTGCAAGATTAATAAAAGAAGACAAAAACACGCAGCTGAGAATGGGATCATCCCTCACTTGATAAATTGTCATGTCGAGCGTGCGAGGTTTTTTATTTTTTTCGTCGCAACGCACGGGCATGTTTGCTATTAGTAAATCACTTTATTTTTTGGTTCACAATTCATATATTTACGATTCAAATTCAAATAGGCATGTTTGATGACCTTTTTATATGTGATTGATATTCACAGCCACATGCTTGCATTTTGTGACTATCATGTCATGATGCTTATGTGATTTACTACTTTTATTATTTCTTTCGATGGTTCCTAAATTTTGTCATAGTGTTAGGTGATGTAGTATTTTTATTTCATTAGTTGGTTCCATATTTGGTTACTGTGGTGGTTGGTGACCAATAATTTTTATGTCAAATAATGTTTCAACCTAAACGATCCAAGCTACAACATGTCACATGCTACACTCTAGATCTTTTCTGCAAATCACCCTTTATTATTATATTTTTGTCTACGAATTATGTTTTTCTTTCATCCCTTTATGGTCCGTGGCAGAGCACGGGCACCTTACTAGTATATATATATATGCCTCTCAAAACTCTAGATTGAGGAATGATATCGAATCAAATAAAGAAGTCAAGTAGATCTTTCCATAAACACAAGATCCGATGGGGCGGACTCATTAGTACCCCTCATCACTTGCACTTGTGTTTCTTCATTCCTTTGGCGTGAGTTCATTCTCTCCCTCATCCCTGGACGCTATTATTCTAATGACCAGATTGCAAAGTGGTGCAAAATTCCCTAGGATCTATTTTTGACTTTACAAAACTATACAACCTAAGTGGGCCGCATTTCCATACCTATGAGCTCCACATAAACCTTAGAATAGGAGGAAAGAAGGCCATCAACAAGGAGGCCTGGGTGAGGATTAAATACCACCGAGAGATCTGAGACTAATAATGAGGAACTAACATTTTGAAAAGAAAAACCCCGAGACATAGCTTGAAAAGGGCTGAGTTGACAAAGTTCTATCAAAGTTATTCTATCTTTCAACCGCTAAAAGAAAAGGGGAGATTTTGAAAACCTCGTGAGTTTGACAAAAGTTGGGGTACACTTGTATGAGTTTTTGTCAACACATAATGTGGTACAACCTTGTATACTTAGTATTTATTGAATAATAATATTGATGCAATCCTGATCCACCGGGTTCTCATTTGAGCTCTTTGCTCGAGGACGAGCAAAAGTTCAAGTTGGGGGGTATGTTGACGTCAAATAAACACCAATTTTATACATCAACATATTCCGGAATTCCGGCATTTCAGAGGGAAAATAAAGGTTTATACTAACATTTTATTTATACTAATAAAGTTCCCCAAGTTTTGGTGAGTTTTGGGTCTACAGGTACAAAAGGGGAAGAACCGGAGCCGAACCGGACAAAAGGCCAGGCCGGCCGACCCACCCTAGGCTGGCCGATCTGGCCACGTTACCAATCCGGCTCCAGCTTCTCTCATGTGGCACAAAAGCACAAATTGAGGACATCTACACCATCAAATGGACACGGTTGCTTCACAAATGAGCATAGGATTCCCTTGGATTCCTTTCTTGCGCATGTCAACTTGATCCACTGACTTAAGGGCTTAATCTCCACAATCAATGAAGCATCCTAGAAGAAATCCACGACCGGGAGGTGACAAAGGTGGGTCGGCCGACCCACCTATGCCGGTTGACCCCCTCTTGATGCTCCTCGGATCCCCCTTTGGAGGGTGGCAAGATGACAAGTGTCCCACGCCGTGGCACCCTCTCATTGGCTCCGAAACACTATAAAAGGACCCCTACACCTCACTTACAAGAGAACACAACACATTCAACACTCTTCATTTCACTCATTAGAGTAGCTCTTAGTCTAGTAGTAGTTGGGAGTTAGAGTCAAGTCGGGCTGAAGCTCGGAGTTTCGGAAGTGTCTTCGGGAATTCGGGTAATAGCTCTTGTACCCTTTCCTAATTGTTTCAATTAGTGAGATCACTTCATTCATTGCTTATTTGTTGAACCTTATTTGAGCTGAGTATATCTACATAAATGAGTTGTGTAGATTTGCCTTACCGGTAGTTTGTATTCATCTGGAATTAGTTTAGGTTCTCACTCATATACTGTAAGAGCCAGGAATTGAACTTAAATCAATTTCTTTTTGGTACTGAGGAACATTGGTTAGAAATAGTAGCAGACGTGGTGTCTGAGACTAGGACTAACTTGGTTTACACCCGGGCCCACATATATGTGGTAGGTGGTGACAGCCCTATCCATCTGTAGATACTAAGTATCTCGTGCGTAACCCACAGCGTCCGGCTTAGTAGAGCCCTATCGGAATGTTCATAACCATTCGGGATTCCAATTCAGGATAGCGGGTGGTAGTGTATGTCCGAGCTCCGACGACGACTACCATGTGAACCACTGTATGATTACCCCAAGCTCACTCAATAAACTGAATCACACGATTTTGAGAACTTATTAAACTTGTCTCGTTGTCCTCCCAACTGTCTATCTAGCTAGAGTAGCTTTCTCTTTATTTGTGTGAATATTTATCGTGTGTGTGTGTGTCACCGGTCCTTCTTATTTATTCCTAACCCCCATTACCTAGACTGGCTGGTATTTTAAATAATTAAGATATAGAGAATTGTCTCTTTGAACCCTCGTTCCCTGTGGATTCGATAACTCTAGGAATACTCTTGGTGAAAACTACAAGCGATATCCGTCCGCTTGCGGATTAATTTCTTTGAGCGTAAGTATCGCCAGCACTTAGCGACACCAACTTCCCACTCGTCCATTAGTTCTCCTTGACCTTCCATTGTGATTGTGGAGGATGAAGGAGATGAAGGGAGATGCTTGAAGAGGAAAAGGGGAGAAAGAACTTGAAGACTGGATGAGGCGTAATGCGCTGCATTTGGAACTTTTTATACACGACGAAATTCAAGAGGCGTGCCTTGTTATCCGTTTTGCACACAGTAAAACCATCATGGCGATGGGATGGAAGTGGGTGCGGTTGCTTTTGCTGGCGGAAGCGCGTGACACTTCGGCTGTGTGAGAAGGGCGTGAAAACTCTTCGCCTTCCCTAAAATGGGCTTGGGCCAAATAAACAAAGGACAGCCCCCTTAACAGGCTTTCTTAACAATGCACCACCAACTGTCGTGACAAGTTAACCTCGAGCCTAATTCGGCCTTGGTACACCCTTGAGGGCATATGACCGGAAGTGCCACATTGAAAAATATTTCACAGCATACCCCATGTTGGGTCACTAGCCGACTTTGCATTTTCGAGGTTGGATGTTGGTGAAATTTGGGTACTGTTTCGAAGGTATACCTTTTTTAAAGGTCGCTAGATGTATACTGCTAACCGGATACAAATACCTCTCGGCTAAACTGTATCCAATCGATACACATTTAAGAAGGTCGACAGCTGATCCCTCCTCCGGTCAGGACAGGTAGCACTCGGCTAAAAGACGTTCCTCATGCTGGGCCAAGTGCTGGTTCTCGCATGTCAAGACCAGATGTCTGATGCCTTACATTCTTTAAAGGCATGACTCATAGCATGCCGCAAGATGGAAGCTATGGCTGTGTGGCTTAAGGCACGCTCCATGATGAGCCGATTGCTGCTTTCGCAATGCGAGAGTGGGTTCCAAGTAGCCGAATTCGTCCGTTGAGCTGACGTGCCAAATAGGCCGAAAGGCTGGACTTTCGGTATTTCCGAGCCAGGCGTTGCTTTCAACACTAAGGACTTGAGATTTCTTGAGTTCTTTACAATATCTTTTTAGGTTACATGGTACCAAATCCAGTACATGGTATCCTCTAGAAGGCCCATGAGGAGGCAGATAGGGGGCGAATCGAGCCGGCTGGATCGGGATAGAGACCACTCGGGTCATGCATGACTTGATCACCAAAGATGCTCCTGACGATAGAATTGAGCTCCATGTAATTAGGAAAGTCAAACTTGCATATCATGCACCGGTATAACCGAATTTCATACCATGTACTTGATAGAACCATGTAACCCCATCCCCTCTACACTATATAAAGGGAGGGCTAGGGGGCATAGAATCACGCATCTCCCATCGAATAGCTACATCCGCGTAGACATCTCCATCATCTACGATTTCACGCAGAAACGTAATCTCAGAGCACAGGACTAGGGTATTGCCTCCATGTTGAGGGCCCAAACCTGTATAAATCCCTGTTTTGTGTTACCATCTGGCTTGGTTCTAGCGCATAACCCCGTAACAAATTCATTGTCGACGGTGACCCCCGATTAGCCACCGGTCGACAGTCGCCATTTCTGCCAAAGCTACCAGAAGGAGAAGACCGCACACCGGAGCAAGAAGGAGAACCACCGAAAGGAGGAGGAGGCACTGAAGCTATCACATATACTGGCTGAGGACAAACTGGAGGTGTCTCCGAGTTCTCATGTACTCTCTACAATCACTCTCCGCATTAGTGTACAAATTGTATGGATTGGTCTCTGGATGGTAGGGCATAAAGTGAGTGCTCATATACATTGTGGTTGCCTTCATCATTCCATGTTCTTCCTACTGATAAGTCTGATGACCAACCATAGTATCAATTTGTTGATGAGTGACTGTCAAATCTGTCGTCATTTGAGTCTTAAAGGAGTTCAAATCTTCCATCATTTCCCTCTGAAAGGAACTCTGATTAGCTCAGAGAGCTTGCATTTCATTCATGAGAGGACTCAAATTAAACCATGCTGGAGGAGCAACGGTGTAGCCATGGCCTGCCATAGGAGCATTTGGAATAGGAGGAGTAGGTGCAGGAGGAGGGACCGGTGGAGGAGCAGCCCCAGGCCCACCAATCATTGGTCTACAAGCAAGAGCACATAAGAATTGTTTCATCTGATACTTCTGAACCTTCGCGCTCCACTGTCTAATTTCTGCCTCATTTACTCTGCCGGTTCTAGAAAACATAAGCCCGATATATGGAGCCAGAGGAAGTGGCCTGTCAATCTCCCTATAGATGGCATCATCAATTTCGCCAAACAGTGCGGCTCCAATGTTGATCAAGCTACCCCGAAAGAGATACATCATAAACCAGCTGATGATTGGAGAAATACGATCTCTGTTGCCACCCTACACAAAGAGTGTGCTCCTAAGAATGACATGCACCAATGCCGGCTCTGACTTCAGCTAATTTGACTTCTCAATAATATAATCAGGGCCCTCAGGGTCCATGTACATAAAGCGAATATCCTCCTCAGATGGATATCGATGGTCAATCCATGCACCTCGGTGCCAGCATCAGGAGTGCCAAGAGAGAAATTCATCTCAGCGATGGTGATGTTGTGAATCACGCAATCGATTGAGTGATAGTAATTGAATTCTGACTAATCATCGGCGTGTAAAACAGTAGCAAAAAAGTTACAGTGTCTGTCCTCCCCCCATTTCAGTTGTGTATTAGATACAAGATCTACAAGACTAGGTGTAGTATTGAAGTAGTTGTATATGTCAGGTCCCATAAAGGTCGTGATCTCATCCCAGTCAATATAATGAGGGTCCCTGGAGCCCTTCTTTTTCTTGGAGAAACACAAGAACAATTGTTTCTGGAATTTGGTGTAAAAGCGAAAATCATTTGTATCCTCTCTGTGGGTAGGAAACCATTTGTCATATATAACAGCTCGCTTCTTCCTCGTAACCTCCATACTTAGAAGGAGCACGTTATCATCGATGGGCTCATCCTATGGTATCACTGTCTCACCAGTGGTGGTGTCGTCCTGCTAAGCTTTATCATCATAATCCTCATCACTGTCATCATCGATTGTCACGATGGACTCTCCAGCAAGACTCTGAGTCCAGTTAATATCATCCCGCTGCTGCTATCACTGCTGCCGGGTGCTCCTCCTAGTTCAAAGAGGTGCAAAACTGCCCACTGAAGCCGTATCATTGTGAGAACCCCGGCCACCTTTGTCATTGTGGCCACCACTGCCCCCGGCACCCATTGCCCATGCAATTGAGTTGCCAAATTTCTCAATCTATGAGACATGTTTCCATTGTGCAGTGAACTTAAATACCCGGGTTCTCCAACCACTGCACGAGGCCTAAGACATGAGTGCGGCAAAACACGATTCGAACCCTAGAGCTTGGTAAAGGATGAAAGGGTTGAAATCGAAGTGCTTGTAGGGTGACTTACCGAGCCCTAGACAGAAGCCAACCCCTCTGTGCGTGGAGAAGATGTCCCCTAGGCCTCTCCCGGTAGGGGAGAGGAGAGGAGCTCGCAGGAGAGAACACGCATAGATCGAGCCATCGCTAGGGGATCCTTGCGGTGGGAATCGAAGAGGAGGGCGAGGGGAGGCTGGTGGTGGAGGGGATTGTCATCGGGAGTCGCCGAGGAGCCGCGCCGAAGAGGGAAAGGTTAGGCATAGGCAGCGGATGAGAGGCAAGAGCAACAAGTGGGGAGAGAGGGAAACAGACGGGTACGGTTTAGAAGATTTGGACCGCGTTCAATTCATAGGCCTAGGTCCGACGGAGCTGACAGTGAAGAAACGAGTGAACAATAAGCTCCATTGGATTGGGTCCGATAACCACCAGACTATGTCCAACAGAAGCGATGCAAACGAGCACTTAGCCAAAAATCAGGCCAAACTCCATCGGACCGGGTCTGATGACCACCAGACTGTGTCCGATAGAAATTTGTTTTGGCTAAGGCTTGGTGGACCAACCAGCCCATCGGACCGAATCCGATGTTCGACGGACTGGGTCCGATGGAGTGAAAACTCCACCAAATTCCTGTCTGACCCACATTGGACTTGATCCGAGTGACCAAGCGGGCCCAACCCATGTCGTGTAATGGGCTGACATGTGTTCTCAGGATGGGCCGGAAGCGAAGACTACAGGGGTAAATTTGTGAAACGTTCCGAGATAATTTGGAAAAAAAATCCGATTTTAAGTGGAAATTCGGCTAATGAGAAAACCCATTGCCAAACATAGGGGCATATGTTGACACCCAAATTTGGCAAGAAAATCGGATATTATGAAATAAATAATTATATCAGAATTATTGGGTCGAAACAGAAAATGAGCTTCATCGGCAAAGGAGAGAAGCATATTGAGAAATACCGATAGTTACAAGACTCCGGAAGAATTACGCTCTAATCAGAAGATATCTTCCATGACGCGGTAAAGTAGGGTGTAATAGTATAAATAGGACCTTAGGTCTCATGAAACATATATACATCATACACAAACACAACTACTTTTCTCGAATCCGATCAACCTCGGCTTCAACTCGCAGGTAGAGATATCTCGATGAAATAATCGATTCTCTTCTTGTAACCCGTATGCATGGCTGTATCATCTTGATCTCGTGTATACAAAGCATATTAAACTCTCTCGGGTTTTACCGATCTTTAATGTGTTCTCGCATGTTACACTGTCTCATTCAATCGATCTGTAATATGTGTTTATCTTGCAATACCGATCGTCAAATATCTTATGTGCTTTTTCTGAATCCGATATATGTAACTGCCTCGTTTAATCGATCTTGCATATGTTTGTCTTAGGATTTGGCATGTTTGGTAATTTACTGATCAGTATTGTACTTACCTATATTAGTTCTAAACTTTTAAATCGGTTTATCAGTTTACATTCAGATTGAGATTTGAATACTGTCTTGGCCTGACCAATCTAGTCAATCTTTTTCTTGATTTAATCTAATAAATTGATATGAAGATTTATTACTAATTTTACTTATAAAATACCAAAAAGAAGTAAAGGGATTTATGTTTGAATGCTTATTTAATTGCACTGCTCTATCAGGCATTAAGCCGATAGATTTGCAATCGGATTATTCAAAGCCGATTCACAAAATCCGGATCAGGCTATTTTAAAAGCCGATTAGGGCTAAGTCGCTGACAATTTATTCCTTGTCAATTTACTGGTCTAATTGACTGGCACGCTTGGTTCTTGGTTGCGACGCAAGCCCAGACTTGACGCTTCCGCACGTGTGTTCGCGAAAATCTCACTTTTTGGCATGCTCGGTGGGACCCAAGAATCAAAATCAATAAGATGACGCGCACCGATGCCGAGGCGGCGTTGGAGGCACTCAAGCTCGCTGCTGAGGTAGTGACGTTTGATGAATTGAGCCCTCATCAGAGAAAGGAAGTTGAAGATAGGCTCGCTGAGATCCATGAAGAAAACAAGAAAAGGATGCTTACTGGGCTATCGGAAAACTCGCAGTGGCCAAATTACGAAGACTTCTATTGGAGACCCACTGCTCACTGGGGATTTTTCTGAGGTCATAAGAGATCAGATCAATAGCTCTGTTTACCGATCGATGCTGGATCAGTCATCGGTTTTAGGGCTAATCGTCCAAGAGGGGACTAGCGCCGCTTTACATAATATCATGACCGGACAGACCCCTCCAAGGAATCGGAATATCACACAAGAGATGATTTTGGGAAACCAGTACCTAGCTTATACCCAGCTAGGAACATCTCATGCTGGGACCTTCCAAACAAATCATCCACTGACAATTAATCCAACTCCGATTCAAATGATACCGAATCAGGCTATAGTCCCGGCCCAGGATCCGATCTGTCAGCCGATTAATCCTGGGATGCGTGAAAATCTGGAAGAGATGACGAGGAACCTGGTGTACAACATGATGAAGTAGTGCGGGTTCAACACTCCCAAAATTGCTCCGCATTATACTATGTCGTATCCATCGGCTTTCAATGAAACAGAGTTTCCTCGTAAGTACCGAGTTCCTGATTTCGCAAATGCCAAATTTAGTGGAAGTGATAACACCTCTACGCGCGAGCATGTTGCTAGATTTCTTGCGCTATGCCGGGAGGCTGCATCAAAGGATACTCTCAAATGTCGATTATTCCCACTGTCGTTATTGGGATCGGCATTTAATTGGTCCACATCGCTTCCTCCAAACAGTATCACTTCCTGGCCGGATCTTGAGAAGAAGTTTCATGAGTATTTCTACTCTGGAGAAAACGAAGCAAGAATTACTGATATCATAATGATTAAGCAGAAGTTTGGAGAATTGGTAAATGAGTATCTTCGTCGGTTTAGAGAAGTGAGAAACCGATGCTACAGCCTTTCGCTGTCTTATAATGAATTAGCAGAATTGGCTTTTAAAGGTTTATTGCCAGTCAATCAGAAGAAAGTGGGCAATCAAGAATTTGCAGATATCTCTCATCTGGCCCACAAAATCGCGCTGTATGAAAGCCGATTCTCCGATAATTCTTACCCAGGCCAGAAGGAGTATCGGAATAACAACAATAATAATAAGGGTAAGGATGAAGCTATCAATGTTGTCGACATAGATGAACTCGAAGACTCGGACGATTCCGATACTGAAGATGTTGGTGCTTATGTTGCTGAATGGGTGAACAATAAGAATGAATTCGAGCTTGGATGGATAAAGCCGAAAGGTCCCGAGAAGGAAAAATATTCCTTTGATACATCCAAGTGTGATCGAATTTTTGACCATTTATTGCAAGAAAAGCAGATTCGGCTTAAGCAGGGGCATGTAATTCCTCCACTTGAAGAGCTGAAGAAACGAAATATTACAAGTGGCATAATTCTTGCTCGCACGCTACCAATGAGTGCAATGTGTTCAAGCAAGTGGTGCAGAAAGCGATTGAGAACGGACAACTTCGATATCAAGGTAAAAATTCGCAGATTGATACAAAACAGTTTCCAGTCGGTTTTGTTGGGATGGTTGATGTCAAAAGAAAAGCAGATGATTCCGAGAGTTCCAATCGGTTTAAAATACTCGTGGGCTCTAAGAGGATTGTGATGGAAGAAAAGCCGGAATTGAAATCCCGATCAGCAAGCCGATGAGGCAGCGAAAGAACTGGCGAGTGGCGTGAGGTAAAGCGCGACCAAAATCGGAATCCAATTTCAAAGCCGAGGCCAAAGCCAACTTTTAATCAGTTGTTGGAAAAGTATGACCGGATGGCTAAGTATGCGCCTCGAAGAAGCATCAAATCGGACACTCCTGAGCCTGTTTAGAGGAGTTAAAAGGATCAAGATTGGGAGATGGAGCGTTGGGATTGTCCTTTTTCCGATACTGCTGGGAAGAGAGGATGTCGTTGCCTACTCTGGAAAATTGCCCAATGAACCACACGTTTATTCCATCAAAGAGAATATCGGTAAAAGATCGTCTGGTGTTTCCTAGTGACGAATCCAAGGAAACAGCGTTGAGTAAAAATACCGATGTGCATCGACCTCCCAAAGTGCCATTGCCACAGTGGTGTCCAAGTGGAATAACAAAATCTCAGAAGCGGCGCTTATAGCGGATGAGAAACACTGAGGCAGAGGAGGCAGAAGCTGAAAAGTTCAGAGATGCTTTGCTGGAGCAAGTAAAGGCGATGGGACCAGCTTGGGGCAGGCAAGAATGGAAGCCCAAGCTGAGATCGGCTGTTATTATCGATACTAAAGCTAATTCTGATGAAGTCTCGATTGCTACTAATATGATTTGCATATTGCCACGGGAATCCATGTGTGATTATGAAGAGGCTGCCACAGAGTTGGTAATTGAGGCTGAAGATGCTATTTTTATGAAACCTGAGAATTCCCGATTACACCTGAAGCCATTGTTTATCATGGGTTATATGAATGAAAAACTGATCTCAAGAATGATGGTGGATAGTGGGTCTACCGTGATTCTAATGCCATATTTCGTGTGTCGAAAAATTAGAAAATCTATGGAGGACCTGGTTAAGACCAATATGGTATTAAGCGATCTCAATGGGAATCCGACTGAAGCGAAGGTAGCTCTGGTGGTGGAGCTCACTATAGAGAGCAAGACAATCCCAACGGCCTTTTTCGTAATTGAAGGAAAATGGAGTTATAATGTGCTGTTAGGAAGAGATTGGATACACGCCAATTGTTGCATTCCATTGACATTACATCAGATTTTGATTCAGTGGATTGGCGAGCAGATTGAAGTGGTCAGAGAAGAGTCTCTAACCGCAGAAACCGATTGTGCGGAAATACATGACAACCTAGAGGCGTTATCGGGAAAACTCTTGGAGGAGTGTGATTTCCTGACCGTCAGTAAATTGGGCTTCAAGCCAACAACACTGGAAGCGCAATCGGTAACTCAAGGACATGAGGGTTTTTTTGTGGGAACCGCGGCTCTAGAGGAAGTTGAGTATAAGATGGGCCAAGGCTTTATATCGGCCGATGAACTTGAAAAGGTCGATATTGGAACAGATGGTAAAGAGAGGCCCACTTACATCAGTAAACAGTTGCCGCGGGAGTATAAGGATTGGTTTATTCAAATTCTTAAAGATCGTGCTGATTGCTTTGCTTGGGAATATCATGAGATGCCTGGTCTAAGCCGATCTATAGTCGAGCATAAGATTAAAATGAAGCCTGGGTTTCGGCCAGTAAAACAATCACCGAGGAGAATTAGTTGGAAGATTTTTGATCAAGTGAAGGCTGAAATTCAAAGGTTATTAGATGCAAAGTATATTAGGCCATGCAAATATGGCGATTGGATATCTAATATCGTACCAGTGGGGAAGAAGGATTCTGATAAGATTTGGGTATGCATTGATTTTCGGGATTTAAACAAGGCAACGTACAAGGATGAATATCCGATGCCGATTGCCGATCGGTTAATTGACGCCGCCTCTGGCAATCGGATTATCAGTTTCCTGGATGGCAATGCTGGTTACAATCGGTAAATTGGTTGAGATTTACATTGACGATGTGGTGATCAAATCCCAAGAGGAGGAACAACACTTGGCTGATATCGTGACCGTGTTGGATCGGTTTCAGAAATATGGCATGAGGATGAATCCAAAGAAGTGTGCTTTTGGAGTATCGGCTGGCAAGTCCTTGGGGTTTGTGGTGCATTAGAGAGGTATCGAAGTGCATCCCAATAGAGTAAAGGCGATTTTGAATACTAAACCTCCAGATTCGAAGGTTCGTCTTCAAGAGCTCATCGGTAAGATTAGTTACTTAAGGAGATTTATTTCAAATTTATCGGAAAGAATCATCCCATTTTATCAATTGCTTAAATTGAAAAATTTCGATAAGTTTGTTTGGGGACCATAGCAGCAGTGGGCGTTTGATAATATCAAAGAAACTTAATGAATCCACCTGTCCTGGTTGCTCCGAGAGAAGACTTGCCGTTTTAATTGTATCTATCGGTATCGGATAAGACAATAGTGGTAGTTCTGGTCCAAGAAATCGATGGAAAAGAGCATGCAATCTTTTATTTAAGCAGAAAGTTGCTAGATCCAGAAACCCGATATACGGTAGTAGAGAGATATTGCCTTTGTCTATACTTTGCTTGCACTAAGTTAAGGCATTATTTATTGGGTGCTGAATGCAAAGTGGTTTGCCAAACCGATGTGGTCAAATATATGCTTAATACTCCAATCATCAAAGGACGTCTTGGAAAATAGGCTTATACTCTCATCGAGTTTGATTGAACGTATGAATCTCCAAAAGCTGTCAAGGGGCAGGTATTAGCCGATTTCATCACGCACCATCAAGACATTAATCTTTCGATTCTTTTACCATGGGTAATGTTCTTTGATGGATCGGTTTGTGAGAAGGGATGTGGAATCGGTATTTTTGTAGTTTCTCCTGGTGGTTTTCCTTACCGATTCAGTGTTACAGTGGATTTTGGGTTGTCCAACAATCAAGTGCAGTACGAAGCTTTGATTCAAGGAATGGAGTGGTTAATTCAAGCTGGGGCTATTGCCGTGGAGGTTTATAGAGATTCACAATTGGTGGTTTTCCAGATGATCGGTTAATATGAATGTCATAGTGAACTACTTCGGGAATATCTGGAAAGGGCTTCTGATTTGGCTAAGTATTTTAGTATATTCACGATTCATCATATTCAGAGAGAACATAATTGTGAGGCCAATGATCTAGCTCAAGAAGTGTCAGGTTATAAATTACCGATCATGGAGTTGGAAATTACTCCGATTGAAAATCCAGTTCCGATAGGATGGCAGGCAGAAATTATCGGCTATCTTAAAAATCCTCAAGGAAAAGCTGATAGGAAGCTTAAAAGAAGAGCTCAGAGGTATGTATTGATCAGTGACAAGCTATACTATCAGAGTTTTGATGGGTTATTACTTAAGTGCCTGAATGAAGAAGAAGCTAAAGTTGCGATTGGAGAAATTCATGAGGGACTTTGTGGGACACATCAATCAGCATATAAAATGAGATGGATGTTGAAGCGCGTGGGATATTTCTGGCCAACGATGGTGGAAGATTGTTTTAAATATTATAAGGGATGCAAAGATTGTCAGAAGTTCGAAAATATTCAGCATGCGCCTGCATCTATTTTACATCCGATCGTGAAGCCGTGGCCCTTTAGAGGATGGGGAATTGATATGATCGGAGAAATATTTCCTTCCTCGTCCAAGGGGCATCGATATATTTTGGTAGCAACGGATTACTTTACTAAATGGGTTGAAGCTGTGCCATTGAAGAAAGTAACAGCCACCGAAGCGATTGACTTCGTTTGAGAGCACATAATTTACCGATTTGGGATTCCTCAGACGATCGCTACGGATTAGGGATTGGTATTTATGTCAGAAGCATTTCATGATTATGCTCGAAGATTGGGAATCACAATGATCAACTCCTCGCCATATTATGCTCAAGCCAACGACCAAGCAGAATCTTCAAATAAGAGTGCTATAAAGCTAATTAAGCGAAAAATCGATGAAAGGCCGCGAGGTTGGCACAATACTTTGGGGGATGCGCTATGGGCATATCGGATTGGTAAGCATGGGGCTACGAAAGTGTCACCATTTGAGTTGGTATAAGGTCAAGAAGCTGTTTTACGGTTGAACCTATCATCGGATCTACAAGGGTTGAGGAACAAAATAATGTGAAAGCTGATGATTATAAAAATCTGATGATGGATAAGCTGGATGATATGGTGGCCGTTCGGTTAAAAGCTTTCGAGCACATTGAGCGTGATAAGCAAAAGTTGCTAGGCATTATAACAAGAAGGTTGTACTGAAAACTTTTGAAGTGGGAGATCTTGTATGGAAAACGTTTTTACCGATTGGTTCCAGAGATCCTAAGTACAGAAAATGGTCTCTAAATTGGGAAGGACCATTTAAAATCAATCGGATTATTCCTGGAAACGCATATATTTTGGAGACGCTTGAGGGGCAAGTTTTCGATAAAGCAATTAATGCCAAGTATCTGAAGAGATATGATCCGAGTGTTTGGGTTGGAACTTGAAAGGAGGAATTTATAAAAGCCGATTTTAGGATAAATCGCCTATAGTGTAAAAAGTTGACAAATACTTGATATAATTGATGATGGAGTTTTACTCAACGCGTTGCTGTTGAGCAAAAGCCGATTCTGATGAATCGCCTATAGATTAAAAATTGATGAAGCAAAAGGAAATATGCATATAAGAAATAAAGTTATTACAAAGGCGCGATGGCCTTGAATGTTTTGCGCCTGATGGGTAGTGTTTATCGGCAAACAATGCCGATTCATCCATAGAACAATGTTTTAAAACTTTGTCTCACAGGACAATCATTCACAAAATTGAAAAATGGCTGCGGCGGCGTCAGCTATTGTGCCACGGATCTGGTTGATGGTGTCGGTATCTTCTTCAGCCGATCCGGGCACAATCGGTATTTTCTTTTTGGCATCTAATACTGCCAAGCCGCAAGACTTTACTATGGTATACTGCTCCTTGGCTACCGATTTGGACTCCTCAAAGTTTGACCGAGTAGTCGCCTCGGCTTTCCTTGCTTTCTCCAGTTCTTGTTCCAGGGATTTAACCCTTGAAACTGCTTTGGAGGCCGCAGCTTTTGCCGATTCGACCTCTTGCTTCATCTTCAGGAATTTACCATTCTGAGCATTGGCATCCTGAGTGAGCGCTTTCAGCTCTGCCTCAGCATCCTTGAGCGCTTCTCTTTGACGACGCCGATCTAGAGCTGCATCAAAATCAGTTTTCTTCTCTCCGAGATGCAGCACTTTCTGGATGGCTGAAGCCACTTTCTCTAGGAGAACCTCTTGGATAGAATCGGCAATATCTCGTAACGCAGAAGGATTAGCCAGGAAAGCCAATTCGTTACCAATCAGTTCCCACATCTGCTTTAGCTTTGCAAGGGTGTCCTGCGAAAACCGATTGCTCTTGACTGGTTCCGTGGCAGGTGGCTCAATGGCAACGACTGGAGGGGATGGAGTCTTAATCGGAGAAGACAAGATGTCCAGATCGTTGTCGAGCCAGTCCATGCTGGACGGATCGAAGTTCAGCTCGTCGATTTTTCCCCCATCATATGTTATCAACTGCGTTGATACTACAGTTACCTGGACTGGGCTACGAGGTAGAAACATATACTGGAAAGAGAAATTTAAAGTTACAAGGGATCGGAATTTGAGAATCTCATGAGGTAAAGTAAGGAATTCCGATTACATCTTCGGGGTTGAACGCTATTGGCGTCTGCGATGCCGGCGGAGGAGCAGGTGTGGTGTCTTTTTTCTTTTGGACAGGAGAAGTGTCCTGAAATCAAAATTCCGATGAGCAGAAAGCCGAAGGAAAGTTATGAGAATTTGAGGAAAATCAAGTGCTTACTGTGTCACATACAGACTCGGTGCTATCGGGTGTACGCACCTTTTGGGGTCGTGGCTTCTTAGCGGCCAATTTCTTCCTTTGGCCGGTTTCACCTTCGGGTCTCCCTGTTATTCAAAAGTGATTAAGAAATCGGGTTTTGTGGAATTATATATTATAAGCCGATTATACCTCTTTTCTTGGGTTGTTGAGAAGACCCTTGCGTGAAAGCCGATGCGGACTTGGCCGTCGAATGGAGGCGACCGGCTTTGTCGCCAATGAGCTTGGCCCTGGGGCGTTTGTCTCCGCTCTGAAAAGTGAAATAACACAGTCAGTCATCGGAAGAAAGGACAGTATGAGTTAGTAAACGCACGCAAGTTAGTAACCTCGCTGTCAGAAGACGATGCATGATTTTGAGACTCTGTTCTTTCATCGTCTGAATTTGATGAAGAAGGGCCTGACTCAGAAGAGTTTTCCTCTTTATCATCGCTATCTTCATTATCAGAATTATTGGAATCGGTATTACTTGAGCTGCTATTTTTCGATTCTGATGGAGCTTCTGCCATACTAGCAATTTTCGGCCAATTGGGTTTGCAAATTTCCTTCTTGCCAGTGAACCGTTCGATTAAGGCTGTAGCTCCACATTCGGTGGCGTAAATGTTTTTGGCAATGGACTCCCACCAGATGTCGAATTTCGGAGAAGTGTCAGACCACATTATGAATTCCATCGGCATTTCAAAGTCAATATGTGCAGTAGATAAAATTCCATATGCTGATTGAGAGTTGAGATCTTCTCTGGCATTCCGGTGGCGATATTTAAATAAATCGGGAATATCCTGTCCCAGGTTAAATTGCCGAGCGACCATGGCAGGATGATAGAACTCATATGAAGGTTTTCTGATATGAGTTCTTGTACTCAAGATGGCGAAGAAGATGCCCGGAGATATGAACTCTTTATATGCCGATAAGGCTTCGCCACTTAAAGTGTTGTCCAATCGAAAAAATGAGGGAACCGGATATTTGTCCAAATCAGTATATGGGTTGAACTTCTCCGGTCCATATTCCGATTCAGACATTGTGAAAAATGCAACCAAAGAATGAGAGAGATCCTCTTGGTTATCATCTCTCCATAGGATCTGCATGGGCGCTCGTTGCCATCGGATTCTATCTCACTCGGAAATTCTAGGCTGAAGTCCAGTTCTCCTATGGAGTTGTATATTTGGAGTTTCAAAAACAAACAGATGACCAAAAAGGACCTCCTATGTTTTCTACTGAGTAATCGGCTTTCTTGGAGCAGAGACCTTCCCTGATCTCGTGCATCATCCCATAAGTTGCTCCTAGCAGGTATTTTCCGATTGCCAGTTTCTGGCCTTTTGCCAATGCCTCGGCTACTCCTTGGTAGACTTTGCTGGGGCTAAGGGATTGGCCGTAGAAAAAGAACCTATCAGGCCACATGTTCAAGAAGGCGATGTGTTCTTCATCCTCGACATCGCCTGTTTGCTGGTGGGTGCTGATGTAACGTTGCCAGCCGATGTTTTTCTCGGGAACCAACTTGAGAGCGGCAGACAAATCAAAAGCCGATAGCATTTCGCCATCGGGACTAAGACCGGTTAACATTGCTACGTCTAAGAGCGTAGGGCATATTGGTCTAGTCGGGAAAAGGAAGGCGTTGGCTTTGTCACACCGGAAATAAGCCGATGCTGCCATGAAGGGTTCGTCTGTTGGCAGAGGATGCAAGGAAAGAAAGATAGCATCGGTAATTCCTAACTCTTCCCATTGCTCTTTTTTCTGGCTATAAACTCGAATGAGCCAGTCCTTGTATCCCTTGATTGGGCTAGGCCAGGATCGAAATGCCGATTTCCAGCTGTTTATACTAAGCTCATCGGCAAACAATGGGAGCCTTGCTACCGAATGATCTATGAAGGCTGCTGGATCTCTCTCCCCTATCGGTCCCAAGGAATACAAAGCTTCAGAGTCTGAGCATCGGAATAGTACCTGAGCCAGGAAGTGATTGTGCGCTGGGAATACTGAGGGCTCCGAAAATCCGATACAGGAGGCTTGTGCGCAAGAGAATGGGTGAAAGTGACAGCGAGTGACCGCCTATTTATAGTTGCGGTAAAACTAGGGCTTTTACCGAGGGTTTCGGCGTTACTGTTTCGGCCCATGTCGCGTAATGGGCTCACACGTGTTCTCAGGATGGGCCGGAAGCAAAGACTACAGGGGTAAAATTGTGAAAAGTTCCGAGATAATTTGGAAAAAATCCGATTTTAAGTGGAAATTCGGCTAATGATGATGAGAACATCACAAGGACTGACATGGACACGATGCCTCTCGCTTCTTTCACTACAATGTTGCTGATGTCGTCGACGTCCACGCCACGCCGGCATGCTGAAACGTCGCAACGACATGCTGACGAGGGACATCAAGTGGGCTTGAAACCTATGGCCGAGCCATCAATGAGGGAGGTTAAACACTCTATCATCAAGGCCCAAGATCATCTCTCACGTTCAAGCAAGCCCAATTGCAAGTCCAACTCTTCCGGAAGCCCGGTTCGGCCATCAGCGACCAGTCTGACTTTAAACGGGTGCCCAGGCCATATACGACGTCGAAACGAGACAAATGAGCCCATTCTGGAAAGCTTAGCAGATATTCTTTCCAATGGATCCAACCCCACTACCAAATTCATCCTGGATCAACAATAATTCGCAGAACAAGTGACGGGATACAATCTGTCAGGTGCTGCGTCACCTTATTTGGGCCATGCGACTTGTAAATTGAGGGAAGGGCCCAAGCCCAGGTTGTGGATGTGGGAGGCAACTCTAGCACGGCCTCCAGCTTGGCCTCCACCCCTTTGGCTGTCCTCCCCCTCCCTCCACCATAAAAACTAGCCGCTGCCATCATATTTGCTCAGGTTTGGTTGTGTGTTGGTAGACCCGTGTGCGTCCCCCCTCGAATTTGCGTGTGTCGACTAGACCACCCGAGTCGAGTTGTCGAAACTCAAATTTATCGAAGTGCTTCATCCATATTTGCAATTTTAGATTGCGTTTATCTTGTTTATTGCTTGTTCTTCGATCGCTTGTACGGAACGACCTTCGTGGTCAGGTCAATCGCGTTCTTAGCGTGGTTGATAACGAGCAGGTTTGGTGGTTTAGCGATTGCCAGGTTGTCATCCTTGCGAGATTGGTAGCCGGATCGTCAAGGTCGCCTCTCCGACCAGATTGAAATTATCCCCTCGAGTCTCACTAGAAGATCGGGCCGCCCCATTCCCCATCATCTGGTATCAGAGCATTCAGTTGCCTGGTGAGAATTCTTATATCTTAGATTAGTTGTTTTGACACCTATAGTCCAGAAAAGGCCCCACAAAAATATTTGTTCTTGTCATATCCATCATACCATAACCCTTTGTGCCAAGATCTGTTCTTTGTGTTGCATTCTCGAGTTTTAATCCGTGTGTTAATGTGTCAATAGTTGATGTTCAACCTTCTTTTTATTTATTGCCACACCGCTTTGATTTTCATCTGTTAAACTGAAAATCCAAAAAAAAAGGCACCAATTTTTTTCCATTGCCTTGTCGTGAGAGACAAGGAAAGGATCCCACGTCCTTGCAATTACCAACTTCAGCCAGCCGTGATTTGCCAACCATAGCCTTTCCTTATCGGTTGCCCAACTCATCAATATATTCCAGTTTGTAGCCCCTGTGAGGAAAAGTTTGCATAGGAAAGGTCCTTAATTTCAGCACCTCCTAATCACGTGCCTTCGTTTTTTTGATTGCCACCGAATTATCTTGTTGCATGTATCTCAAATGAAAAAGGCTGCTAATTAATCAATCAATCTTTTCCTGGCTGTTTTGGTTTTCTTCCTGTACACTCTTCCCAAAATCTCCATCCGTAATTGGTTTTCCCTCGGCTGCGTTGGATTGGTACGCACGGCCAGCACCTATCAAAATTCAGCCATATTTCCATCACGAGAATCCAAGACGTGATTGGCTGTATAAATTCCATAATTTCGTTGGCCTTCTATACCTGCAATATCCACCGAGAGAGCATCAAAAAGAAAGAGAGAAAAAGAGAGAAGCAAAAAAAAAATTGAAAAAAAGAGAGAAAAAAGAAAAGGAGTGCTCTCTGTCTTTGGTTTGATAGATAAGTGAAAATTTGTGTATGTGCTCAGTTTATGCATGGTGCTCATATCCAATCTGTGACACGTCCTATTTTGCTAGCCTTATCATACATCCTTGTGACAGCAACTTAGGACATTGTTAACTTTTGGATTATTATTTGATTTTGCAATTACTGAGTTCATATCTAATATTCCTTTGCTAAAACGATTAGCCTGCCCAAGCTCCACATACTACTAATCAAACAGGGACGGAACTTGCTATCGCTTTATCACCACCTGTGCTCAGATTATCACGAACCAGTCACCGATTGCACCTCCTGCTTGTGTGGTAAGTACTTGTAAGAGCAAGGTAAGTGTTTGAGTGAGTGCGACTTGATCGACTCCACCACCTAGTGGTTCATAGGAAATATATACCACCTGTGTATTTTCTTGTTTGCTACTAATAATGACAAGTCACTTCTCTCATCGACATGTGAAGAAGTATGAAGTATTTGTTGCACCTTCTCCCAGAGTTATGTTTGATGACTATGATGCAGAAGATGCTTATCTCGACTTGAAATATTTGCAACAAGGTAAAATGAAAGTAAAAGAGTACTACAAGAAATTCAAATCCTTGTTAAGGCTTAGTGGATTAAATGAATGTGAAGAGGCAATTGAGAATATATTTTTAAAAAGACTTAATGAGGAAATTCGGGATATGCTCATTTATGAAACATAGAGTACTCTTTCTCAATTGTTTAAATGTGCTTGTAGAGCTGAAGATATATTTATTGAATCGTCGAATGAATTCTTAGCCTCTTTAGATGTACCTGTTGTTGCCACTGCCCTTTCAGCTAACACATTGCAGAAAGGTAAAGATGGTCGAGAGGAGGATAATGAGGAGTATAAGAAAGAAGAAGAGATCATTGCCGTGAGTAGAGAGCAAACTATTGAAGTTATTCCTGGGTTAACTGATGAAACCTTACAAGGTAATGAAAAAGGTGACGCTTTTACTCGATGTGATGATATGAAATTATCCATTATCCATGCTATTCTAGAGCAATCATTAGTGGAACCCATATCTGATTTTCCTTTGTCACAAGATGATTTGCTTGCTTTTACTTATGATAAAGCAGAGTTGTGCGATAGTGCTTCACTTATATCAATGCCACAACTAGTGAATGAACATGTAATTTCAGTTTTGAAAATGAAAATAAACATGTCATCCACATTGCTAGTGAACAGGATGAGCAGAAACTGATATCTTGTTCAAATATTTTGGGTTACATTAACTTTGATGGTTTCTGCAATCTAAATAGTTCAAAGTAGATGTTTTTTGAACATGTTGAAATTCCATGGTTTTCAAGAAATATCATTTATGCCATTGCTAAAAATAATGACAAAGGAGATTATATGATCAATCGTGTTTATATATGTTCTCCTTCCACTGATTTGATTACAACAAATGTGCACGATGTTTTGCCCTGCTTCGCTACTAACCTTTTGCAGGAGCATATGATGGAGTCGAGGACGACTCTAATTCAAGAAGGGGAGGATGATGAGAACATCACAAGGACTGACATGGACACGATGCCTCACACTTCTTTCACTACAATGTTGCTGATGTCGTCGACGTCCACGCACGCCGGCATACTGAAACGTCGCAACGACATGCTGACGAGGGACATCAAGTGGGCTTGAAACCTGTGGCTGAGCCATCAATGAGGGAGGTTAAACACTCTATCATCAAGGCCCAAGATCATCTCTCACGTTCAAGCAAGCCCAATTGCAAGTCCAACTCTTCCGGAAGCCCGGTTCGGCCATCAGCGACCAGTCTGACTTTAAACGGGCGCCCAGGCCATATAAGACGTCCAAACGAGGCAAATGAGCCCATTATGGAAAGCTTAGGAGATATTATTTCCAATGGATCCAACCCCACTACCAAATTCATCCTGGATCAACAAGAATTCACAGAACATGTGACGGGATACAATCTGTCTGGTGCTGCGTCACCTTATTTGGGCCGTGTGCCTTGTAAATTGAGGGAAGGTCCCATGCCCAGGTTGTGGATGTGGGAGGCAACCCTAGCACGCCCTCCACCTTGGCCTCCACCCCCCTTTGGCCGTCCTCCCCCTCCCTCCACCATAAAAACTAGCCGCCGCCATCCTATTTGCTTAGGTTTGGTTGTGTGTTGGTAGACCCCGTGTGCGTCCCCCTTGAATTTGCGTGTGTCGACTAGACCACCCGAGTCGAGTTATCGAACCTCAAATTTATCGAAGTGCTTCATCCATATTTACAATTTTAGATTGTGTTTATCTTGTTTTTTGCTTGTTCTTCGATCGCTTGCAGGAAATGACCTTCGTGGTCTGGTCAATCGCGTTCTTGGCGCGGTTGATAATGAGCAGGTTTGGTGGTTTAGCGATTGACAGGTTGTCATCCTTGCGAGGTTGGTAGCCGGATCGTCAAGGTCGCCTCTCCGACCAGATTGAAATTATCCCCTCGAGTCTCACCAGAAGATCGAGCCGCCCTGTTCCCCATCAAATGAGAAAACCCATTGCCAAACTTAGGGGCATATGTTGACACCCAAATTTGGCAGAAAAATCGAATATTGCGAAATAGATAATTATATCAGAATTACTGGGCCGAAACAGAAAATGGGCTTCATCGGCAAAGGAGAGAAGCATATTGGGAAATACCGATAGTTACAAGACTCCGGAAGAATTACGCTCTGATCAGAAGATATCTTCCGTGACGTGGTAAAGTAGGGTGTATCGGTATCGGTTTTGTAATAGTACAAATTGGACCTTAGGTCTCATGAAACATATATACATCATACACAAACACAACTACTTTTCTCGAATCCGATCAACCTCGGCTTCAACTCGCAGGTAGAGCTATCTTGATGGAATAATCGATTCTCTTCTTGTAACCCGTATGCATGGCTGTATCATCTTGATCTCGTGTATACAAAGCATATTAAACTGTCTCGGGTTTTACCGATCTTTAATGTGTTCTCGCATGTTACACTGTCTCGTTCAATCGATCTGTAATATGTGTTTATCTTGCAATACCGATCGTCAAATATCTTATGTGCTTTTCCTTAATCCGATATATGTAACTGCCTCGTTTAATAGATCTTGCACATGTTTGTCTTAGGATTTGGCATGTTTGGTAATTTACTGATCAGTATTTTACTTACCTATATTAGTTCTAAACCTTTAAATCGGTTTATCAGTTTACATTCAGATTGAGATTTGAATAGTGTTTTGGCCTGACCAATCTATTCAATCTTTTTCTAGATTTAATCTAAAAAATTGATATGAAGATTTATTACTAATTTTACTTATAAAATACCAAAAATAAGTAAAGGGATTTATGTTTGAATGCTTATTTAATTTTACTGCTCTATCAGGCATTAAGCCGATAGATTTGCAATCGGATTATTCAAAGCCGATTCAAAAAATCCTGATCAGGCTGTTTTAAAAGCCGATTAGGGCTAAGTCGCTGACAATTTATTCCTTGTCAATTTATAGGTCAAATTGACTGGCACGCTTGGTTCTTGGTTGCGACGCAAGCCCGGACTTGACGCTTCAGCACGTGTGTTCGCGAAAATCTCACTTCTTGTGTCAACAGCATATGAAGCATTTTTCACAAAGGGATAAGAGTTTCAAACATTGAGAGCTTTAAAATGATAAAAAGATATGAGATATACTATGGAGTTCAAACTTGTTTTGGCTTCAAATATCAGACATGATTGTGCTAACTCAAAACAAATTCATCTTTTCACTACTAACGAGAGTTGTGAGATTATGAAGTAAATCCAAACTCCCCCTAAATGTGACAAGGGTCAATAGGGAAATGGAAGAATTCAAATCAGACACAAAAGCCACATTTACAGCTCTAAACACGCATTTGAGCTATCTACTATTTTTAGTTCATTTCTTAATTTGCAAAATCGTGCCTCATCTAAAGGTTTGGTAAAGATATCCGCCAATTGATCCTCCGTTCTCACGTAGGCAAGCACAACATCACCCTTGGCAACATGGTCACGAATAAAGTGATGACGGATGTCGATGTGCATGCTACGGGAATATTGAACCGGATTGTTAGCTATTTCACCGCATTTTGATTATGACAAAGAAGAGACACTTTTCAAATTTTAGCTAAAAGTCACTAAGCATCCGTGTCATGTACAAGAGTTGAGCACAACAACTCCCCACCGTCACATATTCCCGTTCCGTGGTTGATAACGCCACAGAGTTTTGCTTGTTCGAAGCCCATGACACGAGTGAGCATTCTAGTAAGTGACAATCCCCCAAGGTGCTTTTGCGGTCAATTTTGCAACCGGCATAATCTGAGTCAGAGTAGCCAAGAAGCACAACACACGCTCCCTTGGGGTACCAAAGTACTATGCTAGTAGTGAATTTAAAGCGTCCCAACATGCGTTTTACAGCAAGAAGATGCACTTCATTTGGGGCTGCTTGGAAACGAGCACTCATACACACTAAACATAATATCGAGTCGAGATGCGGTGAGATAAAGAAGCGAACAGATCGTGTAGTGATATAACTTTTGGTCCACGGGCTTCCCTTCTTTATTCAAATCTAGATGACCATTCGTGGCCATAGGTGTCTTGATCGGCTTGCAATCCATTATTGAGAAGCGCTTGAGGAGATCCTTAATATATTTTTCTTGGCATACAAAGGTCCCCTCCTTAAGTTGCTTGATTTGAAATCCAAGGAAGAAGGTGAGCACTCCAATCATTGACATCTTGAACTACTAGGACATCATGTTTCCGAAATACTTGCAAAGAGCTTTTGATTAGTGCATCCGAAAATAATGTCATCAATTACCAATAGTTTTGAGAAACAATGTAGAATTAATTGTACAGGTTTTGAAACCCTTTTCTAAGAGGAAGTCACTAAGGCGCTCATAACATATGCTAGGAGCTTGTTTGAAACCGTATAGCGCCTTAGTGAGCTTATAGACATGATTTGGGTGTTCAAGGTTTTCAAAACTGGACGGTTGCTCAACATACACAAGCTCATTGAGAAAACCATTGAGAAGTGAACTCTTAACATCCATTTGATAAAGGACAATATTATAGAGAGAGGCGAATGCCAAGAGTAACAGTATAGCTTCGAGTCTAACGACCGGCGCATATGTTTGTCTGTAGTCGAGGCCTTCAACTTGAGTGAAGCTTGGCACCACCAATCTTGCCTTGTTGCGAACCAGTCCACCGTTCTCATCTTTAATATTGTGGAAGACCCAATTGGTGCCAATCACGTTGTGATCCCTTGGTCTCTCCACAAGCTCCCATACTTTATTGCGGATGAAGTTGTACAATTCTTCATGCATGGCGTTTACCTAATCCACATCCGCCAACGGCTCATCAATATTTCTAGGCTCAACAATGAAAACAAATGTGTGATGCTCACAATAATTTGCGGTATGAGAACGAGTTCTTATGCCTTGATTGACATTACCAATGACTTGGTTGATGGGGTGATCCTTGGCGATTGAACGAGGTTGTTGGATGAATATTTGTTGATCATTGGCTCTCCCTTGAGCTTGATCAATATGGTCAATGGTAGCCTCGTCCATTTCTTCTACTTGTGTTGTTGGAAAGGTGTATTGAGCTTGTGGTGGAGGATTGATGGAGGTTGAAGGTTCATCTTCATCTTCATCCTTTAGCTCCGGTGAGGGTCGAACTTCACCTAGCTCCATCAAGTCCATGACGTTGTAGAGTGGCTCATCACCTATATTTCTAATAATATCTCGCTCATCTTGTGAGCCATTAGATTCATCAAATATAACATCATAGGCTTCTTCAACATGTCAGGAGGAAGAATTGTAACCACGGAAAGCTTTAGAGTGAGAAGAGTAGCCTAGCATGATACCAGTGTCGCACCTCTTTTAGAACTTACCCAAATGATTCTTCTTCCTATATATGTATACCATGCACCGAAAGACTCGAAAGTAGGAGATGTTGGGCCTTCGTCCTGCTAGCAGTTCATATGAAGTCTTTGTGAAGAAGTCGGTGGAAATAGAGGCGTTTAATTGCGTGGTATGCCGTGTTGATGGCTTCCGCCCAAAAGGCATGTGGCGTGCCGTATTCATCAAGCATCGTCCTTGCCATCTAGATTAATGTCCGGTTCTTCCTCTGCACCACTCCATTTTGTTGAGTTGTGTAGGCCGCAGATAATTCTAGCTTGATTCCTATCTCACCACAAAAATCATCAATGTTGGAGTTTGTAAACTCGGTGTCGTTACCACTCCTTACCTTCTTGATATAGTTGTCAAACTACTTTTGCGCCTTCAAGGAAAACCTGTTAAACACATCACCGGTAAAGGTCTTGTTTGCAATGGAAACATCCAAAAACTAGCCATTATAGTGCCCATCGGACCCGGTCCGATGGCTATAACCTAGTCTCAAAACAGCCGGAAAAACAGACTATCGGACCCGGTCAGTTGGTGGCCAGACCCGGTCCGATGGAGGTGAAAGCGCAGGGAGAAGTAGTCATCGGACCCAGTCTGACCAGCTCCAAAGGCAAACTTTTTAGGAATTGTACCAGTCAGACCCAGTCCGATGAGCACTGAGAATGCAGGGCTTAGGGATTTTGAAAGATCCACTCTTCTCGATGTCTCACTTGGACTTTAAGTGTTTATAAGGATTGTCGACAGGTGACTAACTGGGGGGTCACCGCCGACAATGAATTTGTACGAGGGGACGCTAATCAAGAACTAAGCCAGATGGGTAACACAAGACAGGGTTATACAGGTTCAGGCCCTCAACGGAGGAGGTAATACCCTACTTCCTGTGTTCTTGGGATTATATGGTGGATCAAGATGCGAGATGCAAGATGATGCTCCTATTCGATGGATCCTTGCTGATGGCCTCTACCCCCTCCCTTGATATAGTGTAGTATAGTGTAGGGGGATAGAATTACAGAACGTCGCGGGGTATATGGCAACTATTTCCGTTATGATGTTACATGGGATGTATGCATTGATCTGCTAACTACATGGAGATATACCATATCCTCGGACCCTCCCTTACGGCGCAAGGCACGTGTAACCCGAGTAATCTTCAACCCTAATCGGCCGACTTAGATCGCCCCCATCTGTTCCCTTATGGGCCTTCTAAAGGATATCCGGGACCCATACTGTCCACAATAATAGAAATTAAAAACTTCCAAATATATAACTACAGTTTAAAATCATATATCCATGACGATGTACCCAAAAAGATCTACTTATTTCAAACCATTTAGCATTATTTTATGGTGAGGGTGAATAAATGAATTTAAACATTAAAAATGCTATATCTTTTCTGCGTAGCATAATGATTTTGAATTCAACATATTGAGCTATTCATATCTTTCCCTGTTTGCTAGACTCAGCCATATCGACTTCATGTCTTTGTTCATTGGTTGAAATAATATGGCTTCATAGATTTTACTGTTCACATAAATTGTATTGATGGTTATAAATATTTTCTATGTTTTACTTTTCACTAAACTAGGCATAGTCGACGTCGACGGGCCATAGGCCCGTCTACTCAACTAGTTTGCATATAAAATGCGCTAACGAGTGCACGTTTGCGACGCGTGTCCACTGCTCTGCCGTCGAGGGTGAGGCTGGCACCTACGAAGCTGTTGTAGGCAAACTTCTCGTCGGCGGCCAGCGCGGCTGCATGATAGCAGCGTTGAACGGCGAGGAGTAGGAGGAACTGGTAACGGAGAGCAGCCATCGCTACCGAGCTTTACAGTGTTGGAACCGACGACTGCCTGATCGCTCGCGAGAGGACGAGAAAGGTGTAATTAAAGGTTCTGTGGCGGCAGGGCCTAGGGGCCAGGAGTGACGGAGACAGGGGGGACCGGTGGGGGCCATGCCCTCCCTGGTAGATGTAAAAAATCAAAAAAAAATCTACTACTCTTTATGAACCTTTTTTAGGCTCATTTACTCAAGTTCTCGAGTTCACATTTGAGGGCCTTATTGATACACATGTTTTGAGATTTGCTATTACTCTCTATATACACATTCTCATCATGTGCTCAACAATCGGCTGAGTACTGGCCGAGTCAGTTACTCTATTGGATATATACGCAATGTGCCTATCTGTCATACACTGTACGTACTATTAGTGCAACTGTGGCAATTAATGGGGAGAGGGAATGGCTTGAGTAATTGACAACCAAAGCTAGCTAGTTCAGGATATATATATGTCAGTTGATTAGCTAATTGCTGACGCATAACTTGGATGTCCTCGCCTTAAAAAAAGCGCAACATAAAGTGGCTATCAATTACAGGAATTCCTAGGAACGGGATCCCGTTCCCGGACGGGATAGCCCCCCGGGCGACACGTGTCCCCTTCGCCCCTTCGCCCGCGCGCGCCCAGCTCCCCTTCGCCCGCGCGCGCTGTGCAGAGGAGGAGGAGGGAGGAGGAAGGAGGAGGAGCTGACCTCGCGCGCCGCCGCCGTCGACCTCGCCGTCGCCCTCGGCGGCGCCGCCGCTGTTTCGGGTTAGGGTTAGGGAATATATTTGGCCGGCGGGGTTTAGAGGGAGGTCGGGGCGGCGGCGGAGGCGGCGGTGGCGCCGCCGGAGCCGGGGGAGGAGGCGAAGGCGGGTGGGCCGGCGATGGAGGGGGGACCGCCCCTCACCCCCTCGGGTTAGGGTGGGCGGCGTCGGAGCGGCGGCGGGAGGCTGGGGGGCGGAGCGGCCGGCGGCGAGGGCGCCGTCGGCCGGGGCGGAGGGAGGAGGCGGCGGGGGTGTGCGGAGCAAGAGGCGGGCCCGCTGTAACATCCCAAATTTTAAAAATAAATTTGGCACGTTAATAATTTTCTAAATTTCATAATTTTAAAATCGCAAATCATTTTA
>SPJY01010914.1:3537583-3688124 GCA_005191435.1 Raddia distichophylla | reverse complement strand
GAGATGAACAAAATGTACGGTTCGGATCGAAGAATTTCAACACAGATTTTGTAGAAAATGCCCAACTGACTGCGTAATTGACGGATCGCCAACTGACCGCAGCCCAAATATATATATATATATATAGGAAAAATACTCTATACTCCTAAGAGTAGCTACTCCCACCTATGTATCTCAAGATTTTGGACGTATCTGGTCGAACGGAAGGTATGTACATGGAGTATGTGATCATACTAGACCATCTAGGGTGGTATGTACCTTGAGTATTGGATTATACATGCAGTATGTGGACATACTCATTTATATGTACTAATATAAAGGTATATCAATATATGTTAAAAAATAGGGGCTCTTTTGCAATTTTTTCGTATGGTGATATTTAGTATATCTTAAAATAAGTATATGAACATACCCAAACTGATAAAAGAGTATGCGGACATACCTACGTGGTTTTTTAAAGGTGGGAGTAGATACTCCCAGGGGTAGAAAGAACTATATATATATAGAGTATCATCGATTG
The DNA here is from genome assembly GCA_005191435.1 of Raddia distichophylla. Classification (NCBI taxonomy): domain Eukaryota; kingdom Viridiplantae; phylum Streptophyta; class Magnoliopsida; order Poales; family Poaceae; genus Raddia; species Raddia distichophylla. Next base: position 3,687,604 of record SPJY01010914.1, on the reverse strand, counting down.
CATGCGTCTCATCAGGCGCGCGATGAACATGGGGTCAAGTTTATTTTCAACAGTCGTGGCTTATCACAAGGGATATGTGTAGTAATTAATGATCCGGCCTTTGTCGATCGAGTGATTTTCTCCAATTCCTTGCCGTATTTTTGTGAAGCGATTAAGCGTGGGGATTAAATTAAGGAAAGCGTCCATCAAACCAGATTTGCTGGGAATTGAGGCAAATGGCAGGGAAAGTAGATGCTGCTAGCTAGGCGTAGGCCATGGTATTTGACGCTCCAATTTGAACAATACCCGATGTTCCAAATGATTCTCACTTCTACAAAAATGCTTATCTGCGTCTTCCCATCATTGACGGATGCGGTGAAAACAGGGTCAGTAATGAGCCTCACCCCACACCGCACCCTTCCCCGAAAAAACCACCAGCAATAGTATCAGTAACACTAGCGGTTATTTGAACGAATTTCTCCTCTCTCGCCCTCAGCTCTCCCAATCCCACTCCACTCCTCCAGATCTGCTAGAGCGTGGCAACCATGGGCTCCCCTCACCTACGCCGCCCACAACCACCTCCCCTACCAACGGCATCCCCGACCACCTCGCCACCCTCGGCCACCTCCCCGACGGGCGTGGCACTCGATCCCCTGACAACCACCACCATCGACACCGCCCCAACTATCCTTCCTGCCCTACTGGTGTCGTCTCCGATCATCTTCCCACGGGCGCCACACCTTACTACCTCCCTCGACAGTGTCCCCTAGGTCTCCTTCCCCTCTAGATATGCTCCACCAACATCGTCACCGGTTATCTCAATTCCAGTGCCACCCTCGGCCATCTCCCATGACCAGTGCCACCCCAAGATCCCCACAATGGCCTCCAGGGAGGTGTGTTGACATGGAGGTACATGGTGGTGAAATAGAGCACCCGAGGGCAACGAACTCCTATCGGACTTGGACAATGGAGATCGAGGGAAAAGGAGCACGCAAAATAGGTGATGCTCTACAATTAGTTGACGCGGAAGGAAACTCACCGGGTCGACATTAATGCCACGCCTTCGATTCCGGGCTGACGATGAAATAGAGCACCCGAGGGCAGCGAACTTCGATAGGACTTGGACAATAGAGATCGAGGGAAAAGGAGCGCACAGAATAAGTGATGCTTTACAATTAATTGATGCGCAAGAAAACTCACCGGGTCAGCATTAATGCCACGCCTCCGGTTCTAGGCCGGCAGCGCTCCAAAGGATTTGACGAGTTGTAGGGCAATCCGGGGTGGATTAGAGGCAGAGAGCTAGATGAGAGGTGATCATTCCGCAAACACTTTTGACCGCTAACACCTTTCCAGAAATTTTGAGGCTGAAAACAGGAGCGTGGTGGCAGAACGGGGAGGAAGCATATCCTCTGCCATAAGGCAGAGTGATGCGCTCACTGACATGTGGGCTCATAGCCAGGGGCTATATGTCAGTGGCTGTAATTTTCTTCAACCATGGATTGTAATAAAAGTGGGTCCAATCATCTCTGTCATGCCTGTCAACTCAGGCGCCTTGTTCAATCGCCTTTTGTTTCTTCTATTTTGTGGGCCTTCCATCATTTTGATTTAATACGATGTGATCTTTGGACCTTGCCAATCGCTAGTGTGACTCATTATAAATATTATGTGGTTATTTTAGATTGTTGCTCTCATTTTTTATGGACTTTCTCCCATGCTTGAATCTAACACATTCACCACAATTTCTCACTTTATCTCACAATCAAACATATATAGTGTGCCAATGGTTGCTGCTTCGACAACTTCACCTCTCGGAATTTTTCTTCTAACGACATCACACTCTACATGTTGTGCCCATTTACCTCCCAACAAAACGGCCAGGCTGAACACGTGATCCACTCCATCAATAACATCATGTGTACAATCATATTTCAGGCTAGCCTTCCTCCCTCCTAGCCCAAAACTCTTCATACCACCACATACCTCTTAAACCTTGGCCCCACTAAGACCCTTGACAACCTCACCCCGTACTAAACCCTCCACGGTATAGTCTATTTTGTCCCACTGTCTGGCTTTGTGGATCCTTCTCGCCTAGATTATGTATGCCGTTTCAACATATCACTCTACAATCTTAAGCAGGCACCCTGTGTTTAGTACAACCTCTTTGCTTCCAACCTCCTTTCCATTGGTTTGTCAATACGAAGTCTGATACCTCCCTATTCATTTATCGTAGAGGCAGTGATATTGTTTACCTTATTCTCTATGTGGATGATATTTGTCGGCGTATTTCAGCTGACAGATTTTCCAGGGGCTACTCTAGTGGTTCGACAGTGAGGGTGTGTGTGGTTGGCCCACTCCTCTCCTGAAAAAGAATGCAAGAACAGACACCAGATTTACCCAAGTTCAGTCCCCCTGAGCGGGTAACAGCCCTAGTTCTGCTCAAGCTCCTTGCACTCTGAAAACCGGCTATCCTCGAGTCCTTGATCCAGAAAGAGATCCCCCTCTACAGGTGCACCCCCAACCCTTATACACTCGGGCCAGCGTGGGTCACAAAGTAATGAACAGTGTACATTAAATGGCCCTGGTTACTGTAGCTTGTCCCATCTCTGAGCGCACGTCGAAGTCGCCACCCTAAGGCGCCCCCCGCAGCGTCTAGGGGACGGAAAGGAAGTGACAGGATGGGCGCCTACCCCCGCTGCCCTATCACTGCGCCTAATCTCACGCGCATGTAGAAGCTACTGTGTAGCTGACGCCACAGAGTGGCGGGGTAAATCATTTCATCAGGCCCCTGCCTACTCCGTCAGACTAGTTATGTCGCATTAAATGCACCAGATTCAGGGCGATCCGTGCCCGTCCTTAGGAGGGAAAGCTACCTCCCTCTTCTGCTCAACATCCTCTAGCAGTGGGGCCCCCACGCCCTCTAGTTGTCCATGTGGCCAACTCGTGCATTGCGCGCCTGGCTTGGGCTTGCTCGCCATTACGCCGAGTAGCCTGCTCGCCCGGCACTTGGTGCCTGCTCGCCCGACGCTTGGGCCTGCTCGCCCTCCTGCACGTCGGTCGCCACGTAGCTTGCTCGCTCGGCACTTGAGGCCTGCTCACCCTTCGGCATGCCTAGTCACCACGTAGCCTTCTCGCCCGCCCGCGCGTCGTGGCACCATGTGGCTTAAGCAGACTCAAGTCGACTAGCTTACACGGAACCAGACGTCCTTGATCCGCTTGGGCTCGATGTTGCTGAGTATGGGATACTTTCGGACGGTCCCACACGACAGCGGCACTAGGGTACACCTCGGTGTATAAAACACCGACAATATTGTTTTGATTGCCTCCTCAGATGACCTTCTTCAGTGGACAGTGGCAACGCTCACGTGAGTTATCAAGGAACTTGATCAACTATAGCATTTCCATGGTGTTTCTATCAGCGAACATGACAACAATCTTTTTCTATCTTAGTATAAGTACATTTACAACATCCTGGAGCGTGTAGGTAGGCCCGATTGCAAGCCTTGCAATAACCCAATCAACACACACTCCAAGCTTTTCAGAGATGTTTTGCCTGTTTCCTACCCGACACTATCAAAGTATTGCTGAAGCTCTTTAGTATTTGATCTTCACTCCCTCTGACATTTCCTATGCCATGCGGTAGGTCTGTCTCTTCATGCATGATCCACGGGAACCACATCTTCTTGCCATGAAGCGCCTTCTTCGGTATCTATAGAGTACCCTTGCGCTTGGACTTTTTCTATGCCGGATGACATCAATTGAGCTGACCATCTACACTAATGCTGACGGGGCTGGTTGCCCTGATACACGAAGTCCACCTCGGGTGATATCGTCTTTCTGAGTGACTAACTAGTGTTTTGGTCATCAAAGTGCCAAAAGACTATTTCTTGCTCTAGTGCTAAGGCTACCGCACCGTCGCCAATGGAGTTGCTGAAGTATGTTGGTTGTGTCAACTTCTATGGAGCTAACAACCCTCTTTGTCGTGTCATGGTGTCTGTGTGACAACGCCAACACGGTCTACCTCTCCACCAATTCGGTTCAACATCAGCATACAAAACATGTTGAGATCAACTTGCACTTTGTTTGGGAGCATGTTGCCCTTGGTCACGTCCAAGTTCTTCATGTCCCTACTTTGACATAGTATGCTGACATCTTCACTAAAGGGCTACTGATGTCAATCTTTATCGAATTTTTCTCCATGCTGAACATTTTGTCGTCTCCTATTCAGATTGTGGGGGTGTTATATATACCATGATCCATACTAGTATTAACCTTCTTTTTCTTCTGGTGTTATTTCTATAATTTGCCTCCTAAGATATGGAAGGTTATGGCCTAGAACTATTTGTATTCATGTGATACACCGTTTCAATTTATTGTGAGAGTTATCTTCGCTTTGAGTATCTAACCATCCATCTTTGCAATTTATTATGTGCAGAATAACATAATATCGTATTAGACTGCTTCCAGTCATAAAGGAAGATTGGGTGGCTTCACTTAGAGCATCATCAATGGGGACCTATATTAGGTCGACCTAGTACTGTAGAAAATGAAATATAATAGAGAGAAATGTTGATGAATAGTGAAAAAATAGAGGTAAATAGTGGCTAGCTTGACCTAAATAGGTCTCCGTTAGTGATGCTCTTACGCACCCTTAATGTTCTATTATACAATATTCTGCAAATTATGGAAAAACTAGAAAGAAAATTGCTACCTAGGATTGCATATTACTTATTTCGCGTCCAAGTGATATGTACAGAGATCACTAGAACCATTTTCTTCCTAGTTGGTTAGAGAATAAGAAGGATGGCAGGGTGGAGCAGGGAGCACATTGTACATGAAGGGGAGGAGGAAGAATACGGTGGTAGAGGAGAGATTGTCTCCGCTTAATGGACAAAGGAGGTGGGTGCAATGGCGAAGGAGAAACACCGGTTGGGGAGGCACACTTAACCCTCACGATGCGTATTGGAAGGATGCGGTGAGGGTAGGTTGGGGGACAATGGGAATGTGGGATTTAGATTTGTTTATTGCTGTTCATTCTGGCTGGATCTTCATTTAGAGAGAGTACAAAAAAGACGCACATAAACTCACCCCACCACCACACACACACACACCCCACAAGCTTGCTCACCAGAAATTGCAAACTAACATCAAAACATACACTTGCACGTACCCACCACTAAGAATAATACCTGGAAAAGCATGAGAACTGAAAGTCGAAGCCCCGACATGTGGTTTCGACAACTAAGATGCTACTAGTTGAGCTACACTCCATTCTCTATTCATAGCATGTAAAATGTTTGTGCTCTTGTGTTACTTCTTTCAACAAAGGGTTAACTGAATAGACCATATACGTAAGTTTGGCATCATGAAACCAATAAAATAAAAAATGACGCCATGTAGCACATGTCACCTTTTGCTGAATGATTTTGCACTCATCTTATTCTTCTCTCTCTCTCTCTCTCTCTCTCTCTCTCTCTATTCTTCCTCCTCATCCACTTCTTCCTCCACTAAGCATGAGATGAGCACCTCTCCATAAAGTTAGTGGAGGCGAATGGGGTTGGCAGGGCGAGTTCAGATGACCTTGTAAGCCCATATCAAGAGTGCGAGCTCTAGATAGGGTGGTAGAGCGGGATGCTCGAAGAGTGGAGAGGTGATCTCGGGCGACGAATCTTGGAGCCGGATTTGATAGGGCAAGCACAATTTGAGTGGTTTGGAACGGATTCTAGCATGGCGAGCCCAAGGGCAGGTGCAAGTGGTCACAATTACCACATGAACCCACTTAATTTGACAATATAAATTAGTATGTGGCTCCAACGGTGCAACTCATTCTAATATGTGGCAAGCCTGTTTGTTCCACTCAGCCCAATTAATCACATATAACCCAATAATGTTTTGATCTCACTACGTCTAAGGTTTTGTCTCTAATCTGATGCTCCATCTCTAGGTTTCATTTGTCACTGCCATGGCCGCCTCCTCCTTGTGCATTACTGTCGACTGGTGACTAACTGGGGGGTCACCGCCGGCAATGAATTTGTACGAGGGGACGCTAATCAAGAACTAGGCCAGATGGGTAACACAAGACAGGGTTATACAGGTTCAGGCCCTCAACGGAGGAGGTAATACCCTACTTCCTGTGTTCTGGGATTATTTGGTGGATCAAGATGCGAGATGATGCTCCTATTCGATGTATCCTGCCGATGGCCTCTACCCCCTCCCTTTATATAGCGCAGGGGAGGATAGAATTATAGAACGTCGCGGGATATATGGCAACTATTTTCGTTATGATGCTACATGGAATCCATGCATTGATCTGCTAATTACATGGAGATATGCCATATCCTCGGGTCCCTTCTTGCGGCGCAAGGCAGTGCAGCCCGAGTAGTCTTCAACCCTAATCGGCCGACTTGGATCGCCCCCCATCTGTTCCCTTATGGGCCTTTTAGAGGATACCCGGGGCCCATGTAGTCCACAGTAGCCCCCGAGTGCTTTACGATCGAGTCAGATGCTTGGCCGACTGGTTTCGCCCATATCTCCTGTAATCTGAAAAGAGATTGTAAAGAACTCAAGAAATCTTAAGCTTTTGTGTTGAAACAACGCCTAGATTGGCAATACCAAACTCCAGACCACTCGGCCCATTGGGCACGTTATTTCAACAGGAGAATTCGGCTCCTGGACACCCACTCTTGCAATACAAGAGTAGCTATTGACCCATCATGGGGCATGCCTTAAGCCACGCCATTACAACTTCTGTCTTGCAGCATGCTGTAACCTTAGCGTTTCAAAAAATATCAGCGTCAGGCGCCCGGTCTCAACTTGTAAGAACCAACACTTGGCCCAACATGGGGCAAACCCTTCAGCCGGGTGGTACCTGTTCTCACCAGGGAAGGGCGTACCAATTGGACGCAATTTTGCCGAAAGGTATTCGTATCCGGGTAGCGGTATACAACTGGCGACCTTGTAAAGGCATACCTCAAGAAATTGAATCCAAATTCCACCAACACCCAACCTTGAGCATGCAAAGTTGGCTAGTGACCCAGCATGGGGTATGCCGTGGAATATTTTTGATTTTGGCGCTGCCGGTGATATGCCCTCCAGGATGCACCGAGGTCGAATTAGGCTCGATTTTAACACATTGCCACCATCAGCGGCATGTTAAGAAAGCCTGTTAACGGGGTTGCCCTTTGCAATTTTAGCCCAAGCCCAATTAGGGGGAGGCAAAACGTCTTCGCGCCTTTTTCTCACATAGCCGAAGTAGTACGTGTTTTCGTCCGAAACCGTATTCGTATCCACTTCCGTCCCATCGCCATGATGGTTTTACTGTGTTTGAAACGGATTACAAGGCGCGGCCCTTGAACTTCCTCTGTGTATAAAAGAAATCCCAGGGGCAGATTACTACTTCACCTTCAGCTTTCGATTCTTCGAGCCTTCGTCTTCTCGACGACACCAAAAATCCCCACCTTTTCTCTTTCGTGAGCAATGGCGAATCCTTGGGCCGATCCATGGGCGGCCGCTTGAGCCGAAGAACACGCCCGTCTTGTCGCCGCGACGGCCGCCGTAGAAGCTGAATGGCGGCGCTGGCGGGAAGACTTCGCAGAGCAGACTGCTCAAAGGGCGATCAGGATCCTCGTCAGCGGTCATCCACGTCTCTACGTAGTGCGTACCCCATTGAAGGACACTCTCGTCTTCTCCATCCTCAACGTTAAGTGGCCGTCAAAGGAATAATCTATCTCTTTTTGTTCCTCCGCGAGCCAGCGACGAGCCCTAGCTCAATGTGCTGAGCCACGGAAAATATGTAATCGGGCCTAAGAGCCTTTTAATTAAGATCTTTTGAGTAATCAATATGTCTTTCTTTCTGTCTTGAATCTGCAATACTGCTTCTTCTAGATTTAGTCCCGAATCTGCAATATTGCGTCGTCCGAGGCTGGGGTTCCTAATTTGACTAACTAAGCAAGCGAATTAAAAGAAGTAAAATTTGAAAAGAGCCAATTCACCCCCCCTCTCGGCCTAGGATCCTTACAGGCCGCATCCAACGCTAGACTAAAGCCCGGGCCAGAATGCGAAGCTTTGCCCGTTGCGATAAGTTAGGAACAGAGAAACGAAATTAATCCACCCTGCCTCTTTTTCGCGCCAGTCGGTTAGCTTCTCTAGAAAGCTCCGCCGCTAGGGTTTGTCTCCATCACCACCTCCGCCACCATCCGTCTCCGATCGCAATGGCTCCGCCATCTCCCTCCGCCCCTAAAGCTGCTCAGAGCGGGAAGAAATGGGTGAAGGCCATCACGACCGAACGGAGGCTGCAGAAGCTGGTCTCCCTTGGCGTCCTCCCCTCCGAAGATTTTGTATCTTGGGGCGCCGCCGCCGGCAAATCCTGCCACACCCCTCGCCCGGACGCGGTAGTGGTCTTCGAATCCTTCTTTCTCCGCGGCTTCGGCCTTCCTTGTTCTCCTTTCTTTCGAGGATTGTTGCATTTCTACGGGATTGAGGTTTCGCACTTGAACCCCAATTTCATCTTTCAGATTGCGATTTTTGTCCACGTCTGTGAGGCCTATTTGGGGATTGCTCCTCATTTCGACCTTTTCAGATTTCTTTTCCTCCTCAAACCCTATCCCAACAAGGGCTCCCCCAAGGCCGCCGGCGGCGCGGGGTTCCAATTGCGAGAAGGGGTTCGGAAGTACTATTTCGATCTTCCTCTAAGAACCTCCAACAAAGGCTGGCACTCAGAGTGGTTCTATTGCGCCAACTCTCCTCCGGCCCTCCCTACCTTCTCTGGCGAGTGCCCCACAGTCCGTCCCTCCTGGTCTTCTCTCCTCGCCGATGACGAGGGAAACCAAGTAAAGGAACTCCTTGTTCTTCTCCACAGAGCTAAAGCTGCTGGGCTGACCGGCATTGGCGTTGTTTGGGAATTCACTCGGCGCCGTATCCAGCCTATAAAGGAGAGGGTGCACCTTGCCTTCGAGTACTCGGGGGCCCAGGATACCACTCGGGAATCCAATGAGAACCTCTCGCAGAAGGAGATCATCAGCTGAGTGGCCGAGCACTTCGCTCCGGGCTCGGAAATAGCCCCGGCAGAATGCCCGGCTCCGTACCATCTTGGATATTTACCACCACCGGTAAGGAGAAGATCTTCCTCAACTCAACCGTGGTTTATCCATGTAAAGCCAGAATTTATGTAATCTGATATGCCGCAGGGATGCGAAGCCTTCTTCTCCACTCCTCCGGTCCTGGAAGCTCCTCGTCCCAAGGAGGGACAACGGAAGCGCCCTACAGAGGGCTCGACTAGTGCTTCTCCAGCCAAGAAGGGCAAAGGGATCGCTTCAGGGGACTCAGATGAGGATGATGATGAAGATGACGTCCCGCTCTGGCACCGCCGCCGCTCAGCTCCAAGGCCATCTCCGGCTCCGGCCGAGCAGCCGCCAAGCCCTCCTCCTCCCCGGACAGCTGGCCCGACGGCCGCGTCAGGGGGGAAGAAGCCTTATAGTACTCGCCCGAGTGGTTCAGGTTCCCGATTCAAGATGAAGTATTTCCCATCACACAGGTATTCATTTGCGACGCTGTATCTTCATAACTTGCTAGAATGTGTATCTTGATAGACCTCTGAATGCTTTCAAAAAACCAGTTGACGATGATGAACCGCCAAGTTCACGTGGCAAAGGAGTGCCAGCCTCAGCTCGGCCCACCGCGCCTTTCCCAGATTCCGGCCGATCCATCGCCAGCCACCAATCCTCGTCGGCGGAAGGGAAAGTCCCGGCTCCGACTCCAGGGAGCTCAGAACCAGAAGTCAAGGAAATTCCTCGCCCCTCTCCCAAAGCTCACGTTCCACCCTTCCGACTGAAATGGAGGAAGGAGATGGAGGGCTACGAGGTAGACGACGGGCAGGAAGCCGAAGAGTGGGAGGTGCTGGAGCAGGTGACTGCAATCCAAGCCAAAATATATGAGGTAAAGCTCACCCCACTGCGAATCCTCACCTTGCATGGGGGGAATCCCGCTAATCTCCCTCTCCTCTCCATGCAGCGCATGAAGGAGAGGTTGAAACAGAAAACCTGATGCATGGAGAAAACGGTAGGCGAGCTGAAAACACGCGATGAATTCGACAACGCGCTGTACGCCGTTAAGTCGCAATATCGTGGTCGGATCGAGGAGCTGCACCGCGAAGTCACGGAGCTCCGGTTCCGCCACGTGGAGGAGTCCAACAGGAACCGAGGTAAGGGTCCCTTTCCTTGCTAAATCTCCAGAGAGGACGCTTTGTAAACAATACTCCCCGATGTTCTTCTTCAAATGCAGCCCTGGAGGCGAGACAGAAGGCCTTGGAAGAAGAAGTCCGCCAAGCCAACACTCAAGCAGAGAAGTCTGCTAAAGAGTTGAAGGTAACCTTCTCCGTTGGCTCTCCCCCACTCAACCTCAACAGAACCTGACTAACATGCTATGCCCGACTGGTTTCGTAGAGCTTCGTCACCGGGCTTCGATAGGAATAGCTCCAGTGCTTCAGTGCCTCTACCCAGATGAGGAGCCGCCGAACGATCCTGATCTCCTGGTGGCCCAACTCGAGACTCTCCCCGAGCAGGTCAAAGCCTTCACTCGGGAGGCCGCGATAACGTGTTCCAGCCAAGGCCTCGCCATCGCGAAGTCAAACTTCCCCCGTCTAGACTGCGATGCTGTGAAGGACGGGTTCGCTTGTACAGAGGAGAAGGTTGCTGCTTTGCTGGAGGAGGTTCGGCCGACTGCCGTCCAGATAGTAGAACAGTTGGACCTGTAAATATGTTTATAACAGCTAGATTTGTTGATCCCCGATACTGGTAATCTGGTTTATCCGAATAATACGCTTTATCCTTTTTCATGAAACGCATCCGCCGAGTGGTTCAGCCCCCGAGTGCTAGGAAATAGCGCTTGGCGATCCTCCCATGCAACTACGGAGTAGCTAAACATTGCGGCTCATGGATATAAAGGCGCCATTACTTAAGAATTTTCGTAACATCCGAATTCGATTAACGCAAGTAAAGGAAAAACAACTTTTATTGATAGGGTGCGGTTGACTCCGCACACTATTTAGTGTAGCCCACGACTTACTGCTTGGTCGTTTACGGCCAAGTAGCAAGTCAAAAGAAAGGACTAATTACAATAGGAAGAAGTCCAATTTACCTCCCTTAATTATTGCAGAAGTTCATTTTTCCTCCCTCAACTCATTTGTGGCCGTTTGATGCAAGATTGGACGGCCAGATCTCACCCATTTAACACAGAGGGGGGAAAAGTGAACTTTTTCAATAGTTGAGGGAGGCAATGTGGACTTCTTCCATTACAATATGCTGCTTGAATACTAGGATTAAGAGTAAAAACGACGTAGCTGCTCGATGTTCCAGGTGTTGGGCACTTCAGATCCATCTTCACGTTGTAGTCGATAAGCCCCCGGGCGGGTCACCTCAGGGATCGCATAGGGGCCTTCCCAGAGCGGGGAGAGCTTGTGCTCGTGCTTCTGATTCCTTCGGAGGACCAGATCTCCCTTGGAGAACGCACGGCCCCGTACATTGCGCTGATGGTAGCGACGCAGTCCCTGTTGGTACTTTGCCGACTGGATCAATGCTGCTTCCCTGTCTTCCTCGACCCAATCGAGGTCTTCACGTCTCGCTTCATCCGACTGATTATCGTCGAAGCCGGTGACCCGAGAGGACCGGAACTTTACTTCAGTAGGGAGAACCGCTTCTGCGCCATAGACTAGGAAGAAGGGTGTCTGCCCGGTAGCTCGACTTGGGGTCGTTCTGAGCCCCCAGAGCACCGAAGGCAACTCCTTGACCCAGCGTGTGGCGTATGTCTTCAGGCAGTCAAAGATTCGGGCTTTGTGCCCTTGTAGCACTAATCCATTGGCACGCTCGACCTGTCCGTTGCTCCGTGGGTGGGCCACCGAGGCATAGCAGATCTTGATGCCCAGCTCCTCGCCTCAATCTTGAAATTCGCTGCTCTTGAAATGAACGCCATTGTAGGTGATGATGCGATTGGGCACACCGAAACGCACAACGATGTCCCGAAAGAACTCACGTGCTTTGGCCGCCGTGATGACAACAACCGGCTTGGCTTCAATCCACTTGGTAAATTTGTCGACGGCGACGAAGAGGTGAGTGAATCCGTCTTGCGCTTGCTTAAGGGGGCCCACCATGTCCAGATTCCAGACGGCGAAGGGCCAAGAGATTGGAATCGTCTGTAATTCTTGGGCTGGCATGTGGATTTGACGTGCAAAGAACTGACACCCATCACATTTGCGTACTATGTATTGCGCTTTTGTGACCGCGGTTGGCCAGAAGAATCCCTGTCGATAGGCTTCTCCCACCAGGGTGCTTGCTGCTGCATGATGTCCGCACTCCCCCGAGTTGATTTCGTTGAGGAGATCTTTGCATTCTTGCTCAGATATGCAACGCCTTAATACGCCGGAACTGCTTTTTCTGAAAAGCTCGTCTCCGACGACCTTGTAACTTTTGCTTCGGCGTGTAATGCACTCGACCAGGCTTCAATCCTCAGGCAGCTCATCCCGAAGAAGATAGTCTAAGTAAGGCTGAGTCCACCCGGGGTTAATTGCAAATACCTCTGCATCGGGTTCTGGTTGTTTCTCTTGATTTTCCGCTGATGCAAACGGTAATTTGATAGACGGTGCGCGTAGCTCCTGGACGAAAACACCACTAGGTTCCTTGGCCCGAGTGGATCCCATCTGTGGATTTGCCGTGCAAAGAACTGACACCCGTCACATTTGCGTACTATGTCTTCCACATCTGTGACCGCGGTTAGCCAGAAGAATCCCTGCCGATAGGCTTTTCCCACCAGGGTGCTTGCTGCTGCATGATGTCCGCACTACCCCGACATGATGTCCGCACTCCCCCGAGTGGATCTCGTTGAGTAGATCTTTGCCTTCTTGCTCAGATATGCAACGCCTTAGTACACCGGAACTACTTTTCCTGAAAAGCTCGTCCTCGATGACCTTGTAACTTTTGCTTCGGCGTGTGATGCACTCGGCTAGGCTTCGATCCTCAGGCAGATCTAAGTAAGGCTGAGCCCACCCGGGGTTAATTGCGAATACCTCTGCATCGGGTTTTGGCTGCTTCTCTTGATCTTCTCCCGGTGCAGGTGGTAGCTTGATAGACGGTGCGTGTAGCTCCGGGACGAAAACACCACTCGGAACCTGGGCCCGAGTGGATCCCATCCACGCTAGCTCGTCTGCAGCTTCGTTGTCGCGGCGGAGTACGTGAGTAAGCTCCAGTCCGTCGAACTTGTCTTCCAATTTGCGTACCTCCTGACAGTAAGCCGCCATGCTGTCGCCAATACAAGACCACTCCTTTTGAACTTGGTTGACCACGAGCTGGGAATCCCCGCGTACCATTAACCACCGGATACCAAGTGATATGGCGATGCGTAGCCCGTGGAGAAGAGCCTCGTACTTGGCGGCGTTGTTGCTGACGGGAAACATTATCCGGAGGACATAGCGTAGCTTCTCTCCAGTCGGCGATATGAGCAAAATCCTAGCCCCCGCGCCGCTGAGCACGAGGGAACCATCAAAGTACATTGTCCAGTACTCGAGATTCTCCTTTGCTGCTATGGTCTGGGCCTCTGTCCACTCGGCGACTTCATCGATAGTATGGGAGGTGAGATACCTAGCGACCTTCCTCTCATATGCTTGTTGCCTCCTCATTTGCGATGTGTGGATATACATGCTAGCATGCCTATATTTTCATCTATTATTGATATTCATGCCATCTATGCCATGTGACTTGTATTGCCTATTTTATGTGTTTAGTTGTGATACCATGGGAGTAGGTAATTTTTAGGTCAGTGGTTAGATTATTTAATTCTTCATGTGTAGGTTTGCTTGTATTGTCTCTCTCTCATCTTAGACAATTTACCTTGGCATGGGTTGTTTTTTCCTGCTTTTTTGTCATTTGCTCTATTATGTGAGTCATTGATAATTTGCCTAAGATTGTGATAGTTGATTGCATTCTCTCTCCGGTTGCAATTCTTTTTAACTGGAGTCAAATTTGTCTTACTATACTGTCAAATGCTCTAGTATGTGCTCATTGTCAATAATTGCTTCAATATAGGTTTCATCTCTCTCCTGTGCAGTTAATTTATCTAGAGCTATATTTATGTTGTTATTATGCCATATGCTCTAGTATGTGCTTAATTGTTAATAACTGCATTACATGATTGTAGTTAAGGTTGTGCTTGCTCGCATCGTCTTCCTTGCATGCACATTTGTGCTCTTAGAGTCAAATTCTTTTGGGGGTGTTCTTGCTAGGTAGGTGGAATGCTTTTTTGTCATGCCTGGTGACACATATTGCCTTCTTTCATAGCATGTGTGTGCCTTTTGCTGACTCAGGACACTTCAAAAGGATTATCTTTGTGTCTATATGATTCCCCTTCAGGGTAAAATTTGTGTTATGTACTATCAGTGATATAGCTTCTTTGTGGGATGATGGACATTCCTTGGTGGTTTGCCCTTCTTATGACTTATTTAGGTTTCAAGCCAATACGATGATGTCTCTTAAGTGTTCATCGCCTCTCTCGTGGTATGATTCACTTAAGGCTAGCACGATGACTTGATTTTCACTTAGTGAAGGTGATTTGGACTGTCCTATGGACTTGTGCCTTTTTTATTTGATTCTTTGTCGACAAGGTGTCCTAAGGAGTATATCTGCCGTTCGCAAGTAGTGGACCTCGTTTCCCTTGAGATGCTCACATGCGGCAAGAGTTGCGGCTAAGCATAGTGACATGATAATAATTCTTTAGTTCTTTTGAGTTGGTGCTCGTGTTCTCTCCGAGTTGGCCTTTGCGACTTGTTGACAAATTTTGTCGCTTGTCTTGTGGTCTCCGAGCTTGCCTTTTGCGAACTATTGCCGAGGTTTTGATCTTAATGCATTCTATCATGTGCATCATGCTAACCTGCATATGCTTTCACCTTCGACTGCATATGTGTTTATCTACACCGGTGTTGAGTTTCACGACTATGGCATTTGAGGCACCTCCACTCATGGTGAGATATCTTTTACCCGCATGTTGTTGTTCTAGTGGTAATTATCTTCAGGACATTTTATGCTTGCTTGTGTTCCCATGTGTATATTATGTACATTGCTAGCACTTATTAGATTTTATGTCTCTCTTCTATGTGTTCTGGCAAATTCTTTCCCCTGCTCATGTCTTGTACTCATTTTATTATATATTTATTTATGAGCTATGTAATAGCATGTGTTTTTCATTTTATATCTTATCCATGCTATTTTACGGTATGAGCATCTGTTATAACTGTGGACTTGTGCTTTGCCCTGATCATCTTCTGCTCCATGTTTATTTTTGTGTCTTGGCTTGGGCTGCTAGACTTTGTGCCACATAGTTGGCTTTATTGTCTTGACTTGTGATGTCAAACTTTCTATGACATGTTGACGTCAAATAAACACCAATTTCATACGTCAACATATTCCGGAATTCTGGTTTTTCGAGGGAAAATCAAGGTTTATACTAACATTTTAATTATTCTAATAAAGTTCCATGAGTTTTGGAAATATTTTGCATGCAGGGACCCACTGAGCAACATTGGGACCGAGCCGGGCAAAAGTGTGGGTCAGCCGACCCACCCTAGTCCGGCCGACCCAGCTCCTTCACCCAGTCAGGCCAGGGTTGCACCGGGACTTCTATAAGAGATCCTAGAGTACATCCAAGCCGTTGATTTCAGTCGGTTTCATCCATTAAGTGGAGTAATCCTCAAGTTAAGCATAGGATTCCAAAGGAACCCGATGCTACCGGTCTCCAACTGCCAAACCGACTCTGGGAGAAGATCTACACCACACAAGGAGTATCCTAGCCGAATTGGAGGGCCAGGATCAACAAAAAGCAGGCCAGCCGACTGTTGGCGATTCTTACCGTCAAAGAAATTAATCTGCAAGCGGACGGATATCGCTTGTAGTTTTCACCAGGAGTATTCCTAGAGTTATCGAATCCACAGGGAACGAGGGTTTCAAAGAGATAATCCTCTATATCTTAATTATTTAAATTACCAGCCAGTCTAGGTAACAGGGGTTAGGATAAATGAGAAGACCGGGACACACACACACACACGGTAAATATTCACACAAAGAGATAACTACACTAGCTAGATAGATAGTTGGGAGGACAACGAGACAAGTTTAATAAGTTCACAAAGTAGTGTGATTCAGTTTAATTGAGCGAGCTTAGGATAATCAACTAGTGGTCCACTTGATATTCGTCGTCAGAGCTCGGGTACTCACTACCACCCGCTATCCTGAATTGGAATCCCGAATGGTTATGATCGTTCCGATTTGGCTCTACTGGTCCGAAGCCGGACGCTATGGGTTACGCACGAGATACTAAGTATCTACGGATGGATAGGGCTGTCACCACCTACCACCTTGGCATGAGCTACATAAACGATTTTTCTCGAATTTGACATCCTTCACTCCAACAACCAAGTTATCTTTAAAAACCTTTTTCAAAGTGCCCATTCCAACATGTCCAAGACGTCTATGCCACAACCAACCAAGAGTAGTTTGAGCAATAAGACAAGTCTTGATTTGAGAAGATTCACGGTTTGAAAAATCAACCAAATATAAGTTTTGAAACCGGGTGCCTTCAAATGCAACACTTTAATCCTTGGTGGAAACAACACGAACTCCATTAACCGAAAAGAAGCAATCAAAGCCTAAATCGCACACTTGAGCAACGGAGAGGAGATTAAAGTTGCAAGCTTCCACCAAGAGAACATTAGAGATGGATAGGTCATTTGATATTGCAATTTTACGTATACCCTTTACCTTTTGCTTGGAGTTATCCCCAAATGCGATCTTGTATTTGGGGTCCTTCTCCTCTTCTAGTGAGGTGAACATACTTGAGCTACCGGTCATGTGTTGGGTACAACCGCTATCAAATATCCAATGCCGGCCACCGCTCTTGTAGTTCACCTACACACACAAGTTCAAGCTTGGGTTTTAGGTACCCAAGACTTCATCTTGGGTCCTTTTGAGTTAGTCATCAAACACTTGGGCATCCAAATAGCTTTTACAACTTTCTTATTATTGGGTGCACAACATACTTAGCATAAGTAGAGTCATTTTTCCTCATAAGCATGTAACTAGCATCAAGCACTTGAGTTTTAGACATGAATTGCGATGATTTAGCAAGAGGACAAGCAATGGCTTTTTATTTCTCATTTTTACAAATGTGGCAACGGGTCCCTCCCTTAACAAAAGTTACCTTGGGCTTACCCCAACTTCCCTTGGGCAAATCCCCAGGATGAAATCCCAAACCATGCTTGTCCAAGGTGTACCTTTACTCCCAAAGCACTTTGTTAAGAGAGTTGTTCCCCACAAGCAATTTAGCCAAGCTAGAGTCTAGTTGCTCAATTCTATCTTTTAGAAGCAAATTTTCCTTAACTAGCTCATTAGCACATTTAGCCACACCACAAGTACCAATAGAACAAGCATTTTCATTTAAAGAAGTAGCACTAGTGGGTGAAGATGAGCTAGCATTAGGTGTGATGGTGGGCAACAAACTCAAAAATGTGTCATAAGATAAGCTAAGTGAACCATCTATAGTGTCAATCAAGTCACAAGTCACACTAACATTGCATTTTTCAATTGAGCAATCAAGAGGAATTTCATCAACATTAGAGCTAGCTAGTTTATTTTCTAAAATTTCAACTTGCAAATTGAGAGCTTTATAATCATCTTCTAGAGTCTCATGTTTTTCAAGCAAACTCTCAAATTCATTAGCAAGCTGTTTATGCACTTTCATTAGCTTTTTCCTTTTAGATTTTTCCTTCTCTAGAGCATTATTCAAATCATCAATCAAAGCCTTAAGCTCACTTCGAGAGAGGTGCTCATTTGTTACCTTCTCCTCTAGTGCCATGAGGCACATGGTAGGTGTGGGGTTGTCGATGGCGACTCTGGACACCTTGGTGTTTTCATTGTCGGAGGAGTCCGCCCAAGAACCTTCATCATCGGTGATCCATTCCCCAATCACCTCTTCTTGTATGTTGGCGGTGAGACAAAGCTTCTGCTTAGGAAGGGCCGGAGGAGCATTTTCCTTGATCGCAAGTCCGGCTAGCCCATGAGCTCTAGTGTCTTCTTCTTCGGAGGAAGATTGGGAAGATGATGAGTTTGAGCTATCTTTCTTTTTGGTCCTTTGACCGGCAAGAGCATTTTTCTTGTCCTTTGATTTGTGATCGCTCTTGCGGTAGTGACGGTACTTCTTCTTGTCGTCATCCTCATCTTCCTCTTGATTCCTTGCCTTGTGCTTGCTCTTTTTGCTTCTTGGGCAATCCGCCACCAAGTGACCCTTCTCTCCGCATTCATAGCAACGCATTTCAGAGATGGGTCTTCGTCTTGAAGAAAATGATCCACCGCGGAAGCTCATTTTCTTGTTCAACTTCCTTGATCGCTTGACAAGGAGGCCCAATTCTTCAATCTCCGGAATTGCATCATCGGAGTCATCGTCATCTTCTTCAACTTCAACCTTCTTCTTGCCACTTTTGGCTTTGGCGGGGAGAGCAATTGACTTTTTGTTGAGCGGGGACTCTTCACTTTCAAGAAGCCGCATTTCATAAGAGTTGAGTTGTCCGAGGAGCTTTGTTGGTGTCATTTTCTTGAGCTTTGACTTAGATGCTCGAATTAAGGTCACAAGTGGATTGAAGCTAAATGGCACAACATCAAGCATCTTCCGACAAACATCAATGTACTCCAAGACCTTCTTCTCCGAGCATCCGGCAATTTCATTGACGATAGGGTTCAACCTAAGAAACATTTCATTGACACTTTCATTAGGGAGCATTTTGAATTGATCAAATCTTTTTCTAGCTCGAGATAGCTTCTCCTCAAGCATCTCGGCACTACCAACATGGATTTCTCTTAAATGCTTCCAAATGTCATAAGCTTTAGTGAGATTGCCAATGCTATCAAACACTTCGGAAGAAACACTAGAGAGCAAAACATTTCTAACAATTGCATTAAAGCGTTTGTACTTAGCATGAACTTCATCAAGAGCAATTGTTCCGGCCGGAGGGTCCGGATAACCGGTTTCAAAGCAACCCACACATCATAGCTAAGCGCCTCTAAGTAACATTGCATTCGAATTTTCCAATAGTTGTAGTTTGTCCCATCAAAGATAGGAGCTTTTCCAATTTCTATCCTAGGCCCCTCTTGAGCCATCTCCTAGTGGTGAAGCTAATACCGGAGAACCTGGCTCTGATACCACTTGAAAGACGATCCTAAGGCCTAGAGCGGGGTGAATAGGCAATTTTAAAGCTTTTTCAATTATTCTTAATTTAGCATCATATTAAAAGTGACCCGATCCTAGTTTCGATTGTCAAGCAAGCGGAAGCGATAAACAAGTGAATGTAAAACTAAGACATGGCATCACAATTCATTTCAAGCAATGCAACGGAAATAAGTGCGGAAAGTAATTGAGAGAGAGCGACACGATATTTGTTTCACCGAAGTTCGGAGCCGCAACTCCTACTCTCCGTTGAGGCTACCCCTTGCGCACAAGGACCGGCTCGCTCTCGAGCCTAACGCCTCACTTACTCCCCGGTAGTCGTTCCGCCACTCCGGCGAGGTGGACACCGTCACCCGTACACCGACTCGAGAGTAGCCACACGCCAAGGCCTACTCCCAAGCCCACGCCTCCACGAAGGATGCCGTCTTCAAAAGTAACAAGCCCGAAACGCCCCGATCATGCCGGATCGAAGGACTTCCATGAAGCTCGGTATTGGGGTTGTATGATTTGTGACTTTGATTGATTGGAGGGTGGAGGAATGGCTCTAGATCACCTAATCTATGAGCAATGAATGGTGGTAGGTGAAGAGAGCAGCAAACCTCAAAGAAGCCAGCCACTAGGCAGGTATTTATAGCCCCTAGAGCTAATCTAGCCGTTGCCCGCCAGAAGGAGACAAAAGACTAGCCGTTAGCCTCTACCGGGCGCCGTCCGACGGGCACCAGACGTCGTCCGACAGAGGCTACTGCTCACAGAAAATAGGTTTATCGGACGTCGTCCGGTCCCTACCGGACGCCGTCCGACAGTGCGGTATGCACTGGATTGTGGCTAACCGGACGCTACCCGGCTGCGCCCAGACGCCATCCGACGGGAGAAAACTCAGATTTTTTATCTTTATCGGACGCCGCCCGGTAACAGCCGGACGCCATCCGACAGTGTGCACTGTGCACGGGTTTTGCTGGTCGGACGCTGTCCGGCAGCGCCCAGACGCTGTCCGACAGAGAGGAAATTTGTGCTAAAATATGTAGAGGAATTTAGGTGGGTTTCTTTCTCTCTAGAAATCTCACAAAAATATATTTGGGTATTTTTAGAAGTGGTGGACTATGGAAACCGATTTTCGAGAGGTCGCAAAGATCCGGCAAAGTCCGAGTGATTCAAACCCCTTTTGAAATCCGACGAAGACAAAAATAAAACCTAACTACTCCTAATCTATACGTGACCTCATCTCTCGCCCGATCACGCACTTAGAACTTGGAGTAGCTCACAAAACTATCGAGGCTTCAAATTAGGGTTCCGAGAGAAGCCGAGTCTTCGCTAGGGTTCCGAGAAAACCAAAAACCCCCTAACACTTAATATTAATTAATTTGACATCAATGCCACTAATAAAAATTAGGGCTCAACGATGCTCACAATCTTCCTTTTCCTTCTCCTCTTCCTCTTCCTCATTGTCCTCTTCGATTTCTCCCTCTTCTCCTCGCTCTTCCTCTTCATTTCCTTCTACTTCCTCATCTGGTTCTACTAGCACATCCCCAATATCAACGTGCAAGTCCCCTAATAATTCTTGTTCTTCGAATGGTTCGACGTCTAGGTTCGGCTCATAGTCTTCTTCCGTGAGGTCGTGCAATCCACCAACTGAATGAAATTTATGGACAATCCACCAATTTTTGTATTTGGGGTGGGCGTACGACAGATAGAACACTAGCTCAACTTGTCCGGGGAGAATGAACACGTCGGGCCTTTGATAAAGGTGCTTATGGTTGATTTCAACTAGTCTTCGTTCCGAAGTACGCCGCACCCCACTCTCCGGATCGAACCATCTGTGCCAGAACAACACGAGTGAAAGTTGGTTGTTGCCTTCATAACATATTTCGAGTATCTCCACAATAACCCCATAGTACTCTACGTCTGGACCACCAAGGGCGTCTGCGACATAACTCATGATGCCGTTATTCACCGTGGTTACATTTGGACGAGCTGACTCGGCCGCTTCGGACCGATATCGATATCCATGGCAATCATAGCATCTATGAAGCTTAATTCTACGATTGCATCCACGTAACATTTATCGGAGATCATTGTACACGCTTGAATGTCTTTGACACTGCAGGACAAGTATGCACAAAAAGATTCATTAAAATATGTACTGTTGGGTTAGGTAATTACATGGTGTGTTATAGAAAAAACTTTCGTGGTAAAAGAACAATGTAAGAAAGTTAGGATGGTTTGGTCCACGTCCTTGTCGTTTGAGGTTGTCAATTTGTTTCTCCGAGGGCTGACCTGGTTTTCTACACTCTTCTTGAATAAATTGATTACAAGTGTATGTGTTTCATTAGTTAATTTAAATTATAACTATGCGTTTATAACTTAATTGACAAATGTCTTTACTTACTCGATGTACACGTTCATTTCATCCATGTTGTCGTACACATACAGTTTTTTCATCTTCACCCAATTGACATGTTATGCGTTTGCCAACGTTACGTCCAACTTGATCATCGAATACGTCAAGGTCGGAAGTACTTATACGTCGTGCCTTCTTATACCTCGGTTGTGACACATGGACCCTGTTCTTTGTCGCAAAGTACTTATCCGTGAGGTATGCGATTTCGTGGGTGATCCAAGCTTCGGCAATACTTTCTTCAACTCGTGCTTTGTTTTTCATTTTCGATTTAAGATTTTTCATCATCCGTTCAACAGGATGGGACCGGCATAGTACATCCACCTGTACTATGCCGGTCCCCCTACTATTGCTTCGTATGGTAAGTGCACCAATAAATGTTGCATGCAATTGAAAAAATCAGAAACATATAGCTTCTTGAGCTTTGTGACAATAATAACGATCTCCTTCTCCAATTCTTCCAATCTCGATGTGGATATTTCTTTGGCACACAGCTCTCTATAGAAAAAGCTCAGCTCCGGCATAGTTCTCCAAATAGCGTCGTCAACATATCCACGCCATATGGCGGAGAATAAACGCTCTGTGAAGACTTTGTAGTCGTGACCCTTCATTCCATTTAACTTGCATTGGTCCATACTGAAGGCATGACGAAGGCTCGTCGCATAACCATCTGGGAATTTTAACTTTTCCTTCATCGACACTAGGATCTCCCTTACTTGGGCACGTGTCAGGCAGTACTTTGCCCTAGGTTTCATCCCATTTTCATTGAGGTTCATCTCTGGTCGATCGCATACCACAGTACATTCCAACTAGACCTGATCATGCCCCGGGCCAGGCCGGGTTTCGGGCCGGGCTTGAAAAAGCTCGGTCCCACGGGACCAAGCCCGAGCCCGGCCCGGTGCACCGGGCCTCGGATTCGGGCCTGAACCCGGCCTGAAGCCCGAAAGCCCGGCCCGAATCCCAAAAGCCCGGCCCGGTCATGGCTTCGCCCGCATTTTTACCAGGCCCAAGCCCGGCCCGGCCCGGCGGCCGGGCTTCGGATCGAGGCCCGAGATCGGCCCGGTGCACCGATTGGGCCGGGCTTTTTCGGACCGGGCCGGGTCAGGCCGGGTTGCCCATGAGCAGGTCTAATTCCAACCGAGCTTTTGTGTTATCTCTAGTATTATATTGGATGTCTTAGTTCGTGTTGACTAAGGCCTCACACATATTCTTCTCTGGTGCATCAGGTCGAGGTTGTGAGGCTGCTTCAGGTCTGTTGCGTAAGGAAGGTTATAGATGCTGCACTTATGAGTCCAATGGTGCACCTTCCCATAGTCTTCATCATCGTAACCCTTCTTTGCTAAAACTTCATGCCATTTTATGATATCCTCTACTTCGAACTGTTGTGGTGGTTGTTGGTTCCTAATACTCTTACCTTTACGAAAAGTTTTTCTTTCCCTCCTAAATGGGTGATTGAGCGGAAGAAATCGACGGTGACAGTCGAACCAACAAGCCTTGCCCCCCTTTTTCAATTTGAACGCATCAGTGCTATGCAAGCATTTAGGGCACACAAGGTTCCATGCGCGCGTGCTCCACCCCGAATACATACCAAAGTCGGAAAGTCGTGAATTGACCACTGGTAGGCGGCTCGCATCCTAAAGTTCTAGCCCCTTGTTGCTATCATGTGGTAAGACCCCTTTGGTCTACAGGTCACTCAGCTCTTCTACAAGTGGTTGCATGAATAAGTCCAAATTTTTTCAAAAGACTTAGGCCCTGGTATAATAACAAAAAGAAATATGTACTCTTCCTTTAGGCAAAGTTGAGGTGGAAGGTTGTACGGGATGGCAAATAGTGGCCAGCAATGGTGTGAATCCATCAGTGGATAGACCAATGCGCACATTTCTGAGATCTGCTGCAAATTCAAGATGTTGCTGGTCAAAATGTCTCTAGGCTTCTGCATCTGACGGATGAATCATCACGCCTTCCTTTCTACGTTTGTCGTCTTTGTGCCACCTCATGTGTCTAACCGTGGACTTGGACATGTACAGACGTTGCAGACGTTGAGAGATGGGGAAGAAACGGAAGGTTTTCTGAGCAACCGTTGTCTGCCTATCTACACCATCTCGTCCTTTAACTAGCACGTACCAACTCTCGCCATTATGTTTGCAATGAGTCAGCCCAAAACCAGTTTTCCGGTAAAGCATGCAGAACTTTGGACAGTAGTCTATCATCTCGCACGGCATGCCTAACACGCTAAGAAGCTTCTTCGACTCATACAGATTTGGAGTCATCTTATGTCCAACCGGAAGTAGGCTGTCCAACAGTTTGCACAGGTCATTGAAGCAATTGGCTGAGAGGTTATATTTTGCTTAGCCATTAGACGTGACACCGCCTACAGCATAGTCACATCGGTTCGCTCATAGAGCGGCTCTTTGGCAGACTCAAGAAGTTCCTCGAATTTCTATGCAAGTCGCTCGGACTCTTCCTCAGGAAAGAGATCGAAAGCCCTACCCACATCATCCGTTAGCTCGTCCAATCTATCAACCTCAACTTCGTCGCAGCCTCCCCAAAATCCACAGGGCTAAGCACCGGCGCCGGACGCTTCCTCTCTCCATGATATACCCATACAAAGTAGTTTACCTTGAAACCATGCCTACATATGTGCTCTCTAATTTCCCTCTTCGACCTCTTCTCCATGTTCGAGCAAACCGCGCAAGGACAAGACACTTTGCTATGTTAGGGTTGGGGAATCTTCGAAAAGCTTCTTCGACGAATGCTTCTGCCTTATCGAACCACTCGTCTATGTGTTGCCCAGACTTCATCCATCCATCGTCGATCTTCCATCGCTTAATCACTATATGTACAATCATACATGCTTTTAAATTCTAGGTCTATACATTTATTGAACAATTACAGCAAGTCAACAATTACACCAAGAAGATGAACATATATTATGTTAATACCTAAAGATCCACCGCACGACAAAAACGGTCTATGTCTAGCTAAATAGGAGGGCTTACCCACCCACGGATGTTGGTATGAGTATGGTGATCGTGGCCACGGGAGGTGTACAGGTTGGAATTTCGGCAGCATAACCCTATAGTCCCTCCAGTGTAACGACGGGTACGGCATACCGCTTATGTTATGCACTAGGAGGACGACAGGGTTACGCCGCCGAAATCCCGGCCCATGCACCTCCCATGCCCACTACCCCGTACTCATACCAACATCCGTGGGCTGTCCAAAACGTGGAAAGCTTGGGAACACAACATATTTCGTAAACGGAACACAACGAATCATCGTCCGTGTTTGTTAGGAAAATTTGTTGCGCCCCCGAACGGGTTTGACTATGGTTCCGTACATACTATGACATCAAAATTTATTAAGAAGTACTAATCAACTAAAATCACGCCTAACTGCCGTATTCCTTAATTAATTATAAGCACTAATGTCGTCGGCACACAAAATACCGACGACATAGCTACCACATACAAAAAAAATGTCGGGATTACCTCGGGTTGGGGTGCCGACGGGTGGCAGCGAAGGAAGGAGGGGTTCGGGGGCGGCGGCGGCGTGGCGAGAGAGGCGGCCGATGAGGGAGAGAGGAGGAAGCGGCTCGGGGAGGGAGGGGGCGGCGTGGGGAGGAGGAGGCGGCGGCGCTGGGAGGGCACGGTGCGGCGGCGACGGGGGGGGCGGGGGGGGACGGCGGGGCAGCGACGGAGGCGGCGTGGGGAGACAGCGACGGCGGCGGCTCGGGGAGGGAGGAGGAGGCGGCGCGGTGAGGCGGGGGATGGCGGCGGCACGGTTCGGCAGGGGCGGCGGCGGCGCGGGGCTTTGGCTCGTGCGCTAAGTGCTAGGGCACTTAGCGCACGGGTCCCTTCTTTTTGTGAATGGAAGAGCAATGTCAGCGCCGAAGCCGCCGACATTACTTAAAATGCCGCCAACACTACTTAACATAACAGCTATATAATTTATGGGACCCATTCGTCAGTGCCATAGATCAGTATCAGCGGCATAGTACGTGGCCGTCGACATAGACCCTCAGTCTCGGTGGCATAGTAAGTGGCCGCCGACATTTTTCCATCATTGTCGATGGCCGTAGTCTGGGCCGCTGACACAGACCCAATCCCCCCGAAGCCCACCATCTCTCCGACCCTCACCCGGGCCCATGGGGTATAAGCTAGGTGCCAAGTGGCTTCCTAGGTCATGCTATTGGCATGAGGCCTCATTAGACCGGGGAGTGCCGTCTATGCTTGACCTCTACGGCGAGTTCTTTTGGAACCACCGATACAATGTTAGGGTTCGAAAGGAACTCGCCGTAGAGTTCGAGCCTAGATGGCACTCATCGGGCCAATGAGGAATCATGCCCATTGCTAAACCTAGGAAGTCACTTGGCACCTAGCCTAGACCCCGTGGGCCTGGGGAAGGGCCGGAGAGAAGGCGGGCTTGGGGGGAGGTGTTGTGTCGGCGGCCAGAGCTTTGGCCGCCGACACAGATGGACCCAATATCGGTGGCCAGAGATGTGGCCGCTGACATTGATGTCTCTATCTCGGCGGCCAAAGCTTTCGCCACTGAGACAGACCCTCCCCCTTAATATTAATAAAAGTTTACAGCTATCATATGTTGAATAAAACTTCTGGTCACCTGGTTATCAGCGCGCAGCGCGGGCTCCCCACAGGTCGTGGGTTAGAGCCCTGCCGCGCCCCATGATATTTCTTTTTATCAGTGTCGGTGGCCTTTTATAAGCTGCCGACATAGAGGGGTTCTGTCGCTCCCTTGCAGCTAAGCTGCTGGCCCCGCATGGCAGCGACATCGCCTGACTGACGCGTGGGACCGCTTTAACGTCGTCCTGTTAAACCCGTTATTCTTCCGTCTAGGGGAGGGGTAATGTCTGGGACTTTGGTTTCGCCGCTGACATAGCCTAATAGGCGGGCTCCAAATTTGAATTTTCATCCTGGGGGGTGGGAGGGGGCTGATCCTTTGTCGGCAGACTTGATTGGGTCGCCGACATTACTCTCGCTGTGTCGGCGATTGAGGTTGTGCCGCCGAAATTGGTTGGTCGGCGGCTTCCTGGCCGCCCACGTAGAGTTCGTTTCCTGTAGTGGCTGTTAGCTAAGTTGCTATTTGGTATCTTTTAATTTATCTTTTAAATTTCATATATTGTTCTAATTTATGTTTTTTCATTCTTTTGTAGTCAGTAGCAAGGCACGACATTGTACTAGTTTTTAGTAAAATAGGGACAATGTTTTTTAGCACTAATGCCGTCCACCACCACACAAACATAGGGGGTAATCGGGAATTTATAGAGCTTGTGAGCACAACAGGACAAAACTACATATAGAGGATTATAAGATAAATATATTCTTTTGCAGCAGGGACTAGGGCACTATGTAAATCCGTTTGGGAGACCAAATCCTAGAGGTGGCCAACGGGCCGGCCCGGTTCGGCCCGTTCGGTTCGTTTACTGTGCGAACCGGGCCACTGGGCCTGGGTCTCGGCCCAGGTTCGGTTCGCACAGTAACCGAACCGAACAGGGGTGGCCCGGTTTTATCCGGTTCGGTTTTTTTAATTAAAAAATTCTAAATAAATTAAGAAAAAACCACTATATTTTTTAAATATACACTATAAATTGCGTAAATACACTATATATCATTAAAAATATATATAAATGAATATATTTAATTAAATAAATATGCTACAGTGACGAACCGAACCGAACCAAATCGCACCGGGCCGGCCCATCACTATACGAACCGAACCGGGCCGGCCCGGTTCGGTGAACAGTGCAGGCTGGCCCGGTTGGTCCTATTTGGCCCGGCCCGTTTGGCCAGCTCTACCACATCCCCGCCGGGATCCTGGCCCGTTCCCGGGGTGGAGATCCGCGAGACAATTTCTCCCTGGGAAAAATCGCAATGCATCTGGAGGCCAGTCAACTAGGGATGTGTAGACCTGGCCAACTGGCCGGCCCGGTTCGGCACGGTTCGGGCCCGGTTGGCCCGGTTCGTACAGTAACCGAACCAACCGGGCCAACCGGCCGGGGTTTCGGCCCAGGTTCGGCTCGCACAGTGAACCGAACCGAACCGGGCCGGCCCGGTTTTTTATTTATCGGTTTATTTTATTTAAAAATATATATATAAATTAAGAAAAACCATTATATTTCACAAATATACATTATAAATTAAAGAAAATATATATAGAAATACATATATTGAATTAAATAAATATACAACAGTAGCGAACCGAACCGGGCCGAACCGAACCGAGCCGGGCCGGCCCGACGGGCCGAGGTGCCGGCCCAGATTCGGTTCGGTTAACCGAACCGAGCCATCCCGGTTCGGTGAATAGTGCGGGCCGGCTCGGTTCGGTCTTGTTGGGCCGGCCCACTTGGCCAGCTCTAGGGATGTCCCGCCCCTTCGCATCGTGATCAACAGGGAAGTCGCCCCTTCTAGCTAACTCGTGGATTTCTTCCCCTCCGTCTTGCTCTCTCGATATTTCCCGAGTCCCGACGCCTCCAAAACCCTAGTGCCGCCTCGCCCCTCTGCGTTGGCCTCGACCTCTGCCTTGCCAAGCCTCCGGTTGCCCCCCGCCTCCTCCTCCTCCGCTCCTCGTTGCAACCTCCGGTAGCTGCCATGTCGTCGAGAAGCCTGAGCCGATGTCGCCGTCGCCTCAGCCAAATGCGCTGCCATCCCTAGGCCGGAGCATATTTGGAGCTGCAGGTCGCCGGGCGCCGTCGTCCAGATCCGTGCGCTACTGGTGCCGTCCGTGCTGGTTCGCCTGTCGCTCCCTTTCAATGTCTCTCTCACACTCAAGTCTCCCGTCCCCTCCGCTTGTATATTTGAAGCCAGATCTACTCACCGTCACATGGAAGCGCACCAACAAGGTCTCTCCCACACAAGAAGCACCAAGAACCTGGAATTAGTAAGTCACTTCGTGCCAAGACTGACCACTGTTGTTACTTGCTAGTTGCTACTACATTATCTCTCGAAAAGTGCAGTTGTAATCAATTAGATTGCTTCCTATTTTGCTAGATCTTGCTTCTTATTACTTATGCTGGACAAGAAATTGGAATCACAAAAATGTAGAACTCAAAAATGTATTTGATTTGGTTACTTTTGGTGCATTTGTAATCTTCATTAAAAGCAGTTAAATATGATCTATTCAGTTAGCCAATATTTAGTGTATTACAAGTTTTTTGCTGTTGAATATCATTTGTGGTCTCTCGTTCCTAATTGGTTAGATGTTGTTTCTGACCAAATTCATGTTTATCTGCAGACTGCAGCAAGTCAAACGCTGGCAGCACTCTGGTGGCATAAAGGCCTCTTCTCATCTGGTTTTCCCTTAGCCATGAAAGGTTGCACCTCTATTGTTAAGAAGATAACTCCCTTTGGCAGTTTTGCATGTGCTTAGAATGCAGCAAATAATAAGAAATAGTGTAGAAGTAAAAAAAAATTAGACAAATCAATAACTAAACTAGAATTATTGATTTTATTTGGCAGTATCGGAAGAGGGCTTGAGAACATCCAAATGAAATTATTTTGGCTGCTTATGTCAACAATTTAACATTGTTGCAGCTGCAACTGGACTGAATGGATCAATCATGGTATTACTTGTCTAATTTAGATTGGGATATAACATCTTACAACAATCTAGAAGTTGTGATATAGTTGTGGTCATGGTTATTAAGTCGGCAAGTCGAGTCGAGTCGAGGAGGGTCCACTTGTCGACTAGTCGAGTAGTCAGTCGACTAGTCGTCGACTTGCCAACAAATAAATATAATATTTACGGGGCTGCATGTGTGCATCTTAATATATATAATTAGCCACTAGATAGTTCCAAACTTAGCCACATGGATAATAATTAAGTTAACACATAGGCACATAAACACATAGGCACATAGCCATCACATACAAAATAGGTCTTAAGACAAATAGAGAGTTCAATACTTCAAAGTTCATATTCGAAACTCCAAATAAACGATAGACTAATATAGAGTTCAATACGGGCCATACGGCTTAACACAAGCCTCAAATATCATCCAAATCAATATCATCCAAGCCCAAACGACTTGCATTAGCATGTGCACCCTCATGAGGAGGGCTACTATGCGGAGAAGCACCATAATCATCTTCAACTTCTTCATCATCAGCCACATAATCTTCATCCTCATCATCCTGACCATTGTCAGTGTCATCATTGTTGACTTCAAGATCTTGCTCACCCCTAACCATCTTTCCTGCACGTCTTGCATAAGTAAAAGCCACACCATGTGCCCTCCTTGGCAAATTACGACCTCGAAGAGAACTTGAAGCACCAATGGCATTATCAACTTGAGACCATGTAAGATCATCCTCTCCGTTAACCCTCTCATTGTGATTGTCCACCCATTCGTTATCCCATTGAAAATCATCTAGGACTAAAGGGTTACCATTGCCTCCTTCCTCACGCAATTTTTGAAATCTAGATACCATCTTTTTGTTGTATTGAATGTACACCAAGTCATTCAACCTAGTATGCTCCAAACGGTTCCTTTTCTTGGTATGAATCTAGTTGCAATAAAAGATTAAAAATAATAGTAAGTGTAAGATACTAACATGCAACAAGATGAAATATTACTATATTACTTTCACTTACAAACTCAAAAGTGCTCCAATTACGCTCACATCCAGAAGCGGAACAACAAAGGCCAACAATACGCTTTGCAAAGGATTGAAGCTCATGCGCAAGGCCACCATATGCAGCCCACCAAAGAACTACCAAGGAACGTAATCATAATGAATTAGTTGCTGAAATTAAAGGCAAATATGCAAGAAAAAACACTAGAAGGGGCAAATATACTTACGAGGACTCTTCTTTTTTTGTTCTTTGATTGCTAATGGAGATGAAAAGGCAGGGCCGGCCATCCTCATATACTCATCGGCTTGCCTACTAATTGTACTTTGCAAGTCATCATCAATGACAAGTTTCCATAGCACATCATTGAACATTGACCTTAGCCTACCAACTTGTCTTTTAGTTGGATCTTTTGTTTGAAGTTCATAGAACCGATTTGGGTTCAAGAACAATGCAGCCCCATGCAACTTTTGCTCCATTTGTTCTTCCCACCGTTTATCAATAATGGCAAGCAACTTCTTTCTTAGGGTCTCCCTACCTTCAAAACCCTTATCAATCTTGGACCTTGCCTCTTCAAAGCTTGCAATAACCTCTGGCATTGCAGGTTTCTCATCACCATCAACAATCCTCAGGACAATGAGAAGAGGTTGTGATGCTCTAATACAATCTTGTACTGAGTTCCAAAAGGATGGAGCAATGATTATGTCTGTCACCTTTCTCCCCTCCTCTGTGTTTGACAACTTGGACCTATTCCAATCATCACTTGTCAGGAGTAATCGCAAACCTTGCTTATGCTTATATATGCTTTGAAGAGTAAGGAAAGATGTAGCAAATCGTGTAGCTGCAGGCCTCACAAGATCACCCCCTGTCTTTTCTCTCATGGCATCAAGAAGCTTGCCATGTCTATAGATGAATGTTGTCACCCGTCGAGCACGTGCTATGCATGTCTTGAACTCTGATATTTTTCCAATGTCCTCAAGCATAAGGTCCAAGCAATGAGCGGCACAAGGAGTCCAAAATAAAGAAGGAATCCTTTGCATTAGCAATCTTCCAGCTGCCTTAAAGTTCGCCCCATTATCTGTAACAAGTTGAACAACATAGTCCCTACCTATGGCATCAATTCTTCTCTCCAAAAGATCTGCTAACATTTGAGCATCTGCTGATACACTTGAAGCATTCACAGACTCTAAGAAGAATGTCCCCTCAGGACTATTAACAAGAAAATTGATCAAATGTCGTCCCCTTTTATCAGTCCATCCATCTGACATGAGTGTACAACCATATTCTGCCCAAGCCAACTCATGCCTCTCTCTCAGCTGATCTGTCTTCTTCTTGGCCTTTTGAAGTAATGGTAGCCTAAGATCATGAAATGAAGGTGGCCGATACCCACTACCATATTGCCCAACGGACTCAAGCATAACTTCAAAGGCCCTTGACTTAACTACATTGAAAGGTAAGCCACATTCATAAAAAAAATCAGCAACATGCATATCAACTGTCTCCTTTTCTTCCTTTGTTCTCCTTGACAATGTAGTTTGAGAAAAGCCCTTGGAATACCTGTCACGAACTACCTCCTCGGGTGACCTACGAAGCATAGAAGCAATTGACTTGGAAGACTTCGGCTCGGGCTCTTTGGTTGCTGAAGCTACTAGCTTCCTTTTAAGAGCCGTCCCTGAACTTGGATGGACACTAGAGGCCATACTTGATTGCTGCCCTTGCTCCCCTGTCTGAACATCTTGCTCAATCTCATCATTTCTATCATCATCATCAAGCTGAATAGGCTTCTGTCTTGCATTTCTCTTCAAGTAATCTCTCATCTCTCTCATTATAACTGTCGTTGTCTTCTCACATTTTTCAACATCTCCATACCCCCCTGCAAGGTGTTGTTTCAATCTTCGAACTCCGGCATGCATTCTCTTGCCACAAAGGTTGCATTCGACAACATCCTTCTTGTTCAAATCTGGCCAAAAACCATATTTCCATGCCGGGTCATTTGATTTAGCCTTTCTCTTTGGATCCTTTGATGGATCATATGGCTCAGTGCTAGCTGCTGCATCACGGCCTTCGCTTCGATCTGCCATAATACCTATGCAATGCAACAACACACATACTTTCAAGCCACTTGCAGAGCCAGAGCCGGAGGGGCGCGGCGGCGGTTGAACACTTGCACACAAACACAATACACATACTTTCAAGCCAAATAGTCAATAGAGATGTGAGTATACCTCACTGGACTGGACAGTGGAGAGTGCTCGCTGCTCGGCGTCGGTCAGATCAGAGGAGAGGAGAAGCAGAGGCGGCGCTGTGGAGCTGGAGGGAGGGCCGGCGGCAGCTGGACTGCTGGAGCTGGAGGGGCGGCGGCGGCCGCTGGAGCTGGAGCCGCAGGTGGAGCTGGAGGGGCGGCGGCGGCCGCTGGAGCTCGCAGGTGGAGCTGGAGGGGCGGCGGCGGCCGCTGGAGCTCGCAGCAGACGGCGGCGGCCAGAGCCGGAGGGCCGGCGGCGGCGGAGCCGGAGGGGCGGCGGCGGCGGCACTACAACGACGGCTCCTCCATTCCTAGGGTTCGGGCATCGGGCGCAGCAGGGGATACGGGAGAGGAGGCTTAGATGGGCTGGGCAGTGGGCCTGTTTTGACTAGCTCGTATGCTCCAAGTCGCCCGACTACCCCTGTCCAGTCGACGGCTAGTCGACTTAAGTCGCCTGGTCGACGGCAAGTCGCCCGACTTGCCATCCAAGTCGAGTCGCCGGCGCCGGTCGCCATCCTCGGACCGACTGGACGACTAGTCGGCGACTAGTCGACGACTAGTCGACGACTTGATAACCATGGTTGTGGTTCACTAGTCTTATGTATGACTCGAAATAGCTTTTGCCTCTTCCATGTCAAATGCCTTCAACTCTTACTTCACGTTTTCCGCATTGCTAAATTCATAAATTTAGAACAAAGCATCAGCAAAATAATTTGAAACAAAAATATCTTGATGCAAAGTCTCCTGATGTTATTATCTGGTTGTTGCCAGTGATTTCTTGTTACTCTTGTTCTAAAAGGAAATCAACATGCCTCCATCTCTTATTTGAATTTTTTGAAGCTTCATCTGTATAATTGTACTATATATATGCTTCATTAATAGAAAAAGGTTCCTTTTTGTGTGCGTGAATGACTGGTGTGTCGAGATATAATGAATCTGTATGAGTACATCTGACAAAAATATGTCGTCTATTTTCCGTCGAGTGTTCTATGATTTGAGATACAATTTGTGTTATGTACTTATGTTATGCGAGCTGTTAGGTTTGTTGTGTTATGTACTTTTATATAGCTAAGAAGGATAAATTTTTTAATGAAGCACAAATTTCATTTGTGAATGTCCTATTCTTGTATCATGATACTCTTTCGATGGAGCCATATACCTGGATATTTACCCTTTTTTAACCTGCAGGTTTTCGATAGAGCCATAATTGATTTGAGATCAATTATGGACTACCCAAACATGAAATCACATATTTTTTAAATTCCTTTCGATTTTCTAAAGGTTTAAATATCTAAAGGTTTGTCTGGTTCTCTACCCCCTATGTCAATGAATGGATCAAAGATATTAGCTGCTAATAGTATGTTCACCAAATGGCATGGCCTTTTAATTTTCTAGGTGTGTTTGCCCTCAATAGTAGACCTGTTCCTAAGGAAACATCTCTACAATACAAAGCTTGAGCCTTACTTGTTGCTACATCGGAGGTTTCACCATTCTTGTGCAGATATGTGGTAACAGTAAAGGAGATGAGGCCAGAAAGCAGATGTGAAAAAGCTGATCTGTTGCATTGCAAGGACTAGCATTATTATTTCCATTTTGCTGTTGAACGCTGTTTGAGTTTTCTTATTCCCAAATGCGCTTCAAGAGGGCTTGTCTATGCAAGTTTTAGAGTGACATGAATTTTGTATTCATAATACCTTGACAAAGGCATGTAGAAGTTATTTTTTTTATTTTCCGTAATAACTTCGTATAGCATACATTATACGAAGTTATACGACAATGAGAATCTCAGATCTAAGGACCATATAGGTGTACCACTCGAGACTATACACTGATGGAACTATAAGAGATAACAATTCACAACGTCTTGGAGTAGATCTGTCCGACTACCCATGTTTTTTTAACATGTGTTCATATTATTAGTTTGATATCTCCATATTTATGGTATGTGAAACATTACCATCAACCAATACGTATGTTGATCAAATTATAACAGCTCCTTGTGATGATATGTATCAGTGACCCGTTTAGAATAATGTCATTTAACAATATGTTTCACAATCAAGTCGTATCCAATGGACAAAGTCATAACATTTATTTAAGAAATGTTATCATAAGTACATGAACAAAGATGTGGTACAATCATCAGTACATGAACAAAGATGTGTCCTTTACCTTCATCAGTTTAGGAGCTAGCTGTTTTTGTTATAGTCTTTACCTTCATATGAGGAGTTTTGGAGTTAACCTATTAGTCAATCACTCAGAGGAGGCTGCATGCTTTTTTATATAATTTTCTACCCTACTAGCTGTTGTGAAAGCACTTTGTTCTCTACTCTATCAGCTATTGTGGAAGCCCTCTCACATTCGTATAACTTCGTATAATGTATGCTATACTAAGTTATTACGTGGTTGTATATTGCTGCTTATTATGCTTTTGTTGTGAGTCCTCCCTGTTTGGATGTCCCAGTTACAGGGGAGGTGCTGCCAAATTTTTATATGCAATTGTGGTGGTAGGATCTTGAGCCTCTAGTTTGAGGCTGGGGTGTTACAGGGAGGGTGGAGAGCGACGACCGGGTGGCACGACTTATATAGCCGCGCGGATGCGGAAGGTGACAACGGCAGCGAGCCGGAAGTGGGGCCCGCGGTGGCGTGGCCCGAACACCACGTCGGCGGCGGGGTCCACGGCGAAGGGAGTGAGTGGCGAAGGGGCGCAGGAGGAAATAGACAAGGCCGACAGGAAACGGAGAAAAAGGAAAGAAGAAAAGAAAAGGAAGAAAATAAAAGAAAAAGGGAAAAGGTGGGTCCCACTGCTAGAGATTTATTGTATATTTAATAATTTCAGAATTTTTATTTATACATTCCAATTGTGCTGTTTGAATTTTTCAGTGTTTTGATTGGACCTTCAGGAAGGATTCTTGATATGCCAAAATCTCCAACTTGTGCACTCATGTCTTCTGCAAGAAGGATGTTGCTTGGCTTCAGATCGCAATGAATGATTGGTGGCTGACATTGGTTGTGAAGATAGTCCAAGGCATCCATGATATCTACAACGATGTCTATTCTCTGAGCAAAGTTCAGAGTATTGTTTATATTGGGCATGCCAGATTTTGGATGAAGCCAACCATCCAAGCTACCATTGGGCATGAACTCAAAAACCAATGCCTTGAACTCTTGACCTTGGTTGTTGATACTTGAGCAACAAGTGATGATTTTTATGAGACAACGATGACGCACCGTTCTAAGCGCATGCATTCTCTTGCCACAAAGGATGCATTCGACAACATCCTTCTTGTTCAAATCTGGCCAAAAACCATATTTCCATGCCGGGTCATTTGATTTAGCCTTCCTCTTTGGATCCTTTGATGGATCATATGGTTCAGTGCTAGCTGCTGCATCACGGCCTT
This sequence comes from Raddia distichophylla, assembly GCA_005191435.1. NCBI lineage: Eukaryota > Viridiplantae > Streptophyta > Magnoliopsida > Poales > Poaceae > Raddia > Raddia distichophylla. The sequence goes on along the minus strand of SPJY01010914.1, from coordinate 3,651,750 downwards.
CGCCTTGATCTACCATAATACCTATGCAATGCAACAAGCCAACAACATCCAATAAACAATCTCGAGCACAGCGTGTTTACCTCACTAGCCACTGCCTAGTATACCACACAAACACAACACACAGTGTGTTTACCTCACTGGACAGTGGAGAGTGGACACTGCGTCACTGCTCGGCCAGAAGCTGTGGAGCCAGAGGGCCCCCGTTGGCTGGAGCTCGCAGAAGAGTAGAGGAGGAGATTTGGGCAATCCCTCAATGAAATCCATTGATATTTGTGTCCAAGATTTGTCAGGTACTGGTAAGTGCTGTAAAAGGCCAGGGTATGGAACATTTTCATGTTTGTTCAGCTGACAAACTGCACACTCCTGTACCCATTCCTTAACTATTGCCTTCATTTTGTGCCAATGAAAATAAAGTTTCAGCCTTTTGTAGGTGGCCCTATCTCTCGAATGACCTCCCCAAGCCGAGGCATGGTATTGTTGAAAAAGCTTCTTCCTTAACTCCTCATCATTCCCAATCACAATTTTTCCTTTATACCTCAATATCCCAGCTTGCAAGGAATAGTTAGGACATCCTTCAGTCGATAAGGATAATTGGGCCATCTTTTTCGTATAACTTCGTATAATGTATGCTATACGAAGTTATTACGGGATCCATGCAGTAATCATCCCGCACGATTCGTTAGTAACCGACTCACCGGTCACCGCCCCCCGCGCCCATCCCCCTCTCCAACCGTCCAACGCCGGGCCCTCCCTCTCCCCCACCCGCCGCCGTCGCTGCGCTCTCCCCCTCCGGCGCCCCCTCCCTCTCCCCACCGCCACCACCGCCGCCACCTGGCCCCGCGCCGCACCACACCGGCCCCGGCCCCGACTGCGAGCACGCCGTGCCGTCCCGGCCCCGCGACGCCGCGCTCGCTCCACCGCCCCGGTCCCCGCCCCGCCCTGTCTCCGATCAACAGCGCGCCGCACCACACCGGCCCCGGCCCCGACTGCGAGCACGCCGTGCCGTCCCGGCCCCGCGACGCCGCGCTCGCTCCACCGCCCCGGTCCCCGCCCCGCCCCGCCCCGTCTCCGACCAACAGCGCGCCGCATCGGCCCTGGCCTAGATCGCGCCCCGAGCTCGCCACGCCGCACCTGGCCTCGCCGTCTCCGGCCGCTTCCAGCCCCGAGGTACTCCCCGAGCTCGAACTCTTCGCCCGGGTTTTTGTGCTCAAACCAAACCTAGTTTGGTTATTTGTGATGTTTGTTTAGAGGTGACAGATTCAATTAGCTGGTTCAATTTAGTTTTCACAGCCTTCTTAGTTCAATTGGATGCAATTTAAGTGTACATATAGTTCGCAAAATTGTAATATTTTTAGAGCCTTGAATTTTCATTGTTCGATTCCCCTAATTGAACAGCAGATGTCTTCCCCTTGTAATGACTGGTTAATTGGTTTCCTATGTTCTGTTCTTGATTCAAGATGTGGTGCATTGGCTACTGATCTATATTCTGTGCTTGATTCAAGATAAGTAAGGTGCCAACATGTTGGTAAATACAATGCAGAGTCTAAGATCAATTCTCTTGTTCCTAATAAAATCAATTACTAGCTTATTTAGATCCAGTACAATAAACAGTAATTAACTTGTTTCTTCCCATTGTTTGTTCTTGAATGCATGGATTAATTTGATCAAGTTGTAATATCAATTCTGTGTTTTTTTTTTCTCAATCAGGCTGGGAAGACATACCATATTCTTTCATGTAGCTCGATAGTGACATACCATATTCTTTGTAGCATGTCTGCTCATATTAATTTTTCCCATGAAATTAATGCTTTGTAGTATGTCTGCTCATAGTGACATACCATATTCTTTCATGTAGCTCGATAAATTTGTCATCTGATGGACAAATAATGGTTAAATGACTCTTTTATTGTTTTTGCATTACAAATTTTGTAATTCTTAAATATTTGAGGAGACAAGAGCTGAGAGTTATTACGTTATCACTTGAACCAACTGATGGTTATCAAGTTGAATAAAATTACGCTGGATTCTTGTATCGAAGGCTTCTTCCTGTTATATCCCACATTGTTGCTTGATAGTCCCATATAACTGAGAAGAGTTGGTAGTTTGGAATCTTTTATCATGTCATCAAGTTACATAGACCTAAAGTAGATGATTATTGCTGTCTTCTTGGCATTTCTCTGAAGTGTAGAAACAGCACGGTACAAGATCTGTAAAGGCACTTTCCCCTTGCCTTCTCTTTAGGCATCTGCTTTCTTATCTAAAAGAATATAGGACCATGCACATGAATAATGTGGATCAGTGATTAATCATTTAATCACTGAAAATTGGAGAACAAGGCCTCCAAACTACTTACGAGGACTCTTTTTTTTTTGATCTTTGATTGCTAATGGAGATGAAAAGGCAGGGCCGGCCATCCTCATATACTCATCGGCTTGCCTACTTATTATACTTTGCAAGTCATCATCAATGACAAGTTTCCATAGCACATCATTAAACATTGACCTTAGCCTACCAACTTGTCTTTTAGTTGGATCTTTTGTTTGAACTTCATAGAACCGATTTGGGTTCAAGAACAATGCAGCCTCATGCAACTTTTGCTCCATTTGTTCTTCCCACCGTTTATCAATAATGGCAAGCAACTTCTTCCTTAGGGTCTCCCTACCTTCAAAACCCTTATCAATGTTGGACCTTGCCTCTTTAAAGCTTGCAATAACCTCTGGCATTGCAGGTTTCTCATCACCATCAACAATCCTCAGGACAATAAGAAGAGGTTGTGATGCTCTAATACAATCTTGTACTGAGTTTCAAAAAGATGGGACAATGATTATGTCTGTCACCTTTCTCCCCTCCTCTGTGTTTGACAACTTGGACCTATTCCAATCATCACTTGTTAGGAGTAATCTCAAACCTTGCTTATGCTTATAAATGCTTTGAAGAGTAAGGAAAGATGTAGCAAATCGTATAGCTGCAGGCCTCACAAGATCACCCCCTGTCTTTTCTCTCATGGCATCAAGAAGCTTGCCATGTCTATAGATGAATGTTGTCACCCGTCGAGCACGTGCTATGCATGTCTTGAACTCTGATATTTTTCCAATGTCCTCAAGCATAAGGTCCAAGCAATGAGCGGCACAAGGAGTCCAAAATAAAGAAGGAATCCTTTGCATTAGCAATCTTCCAGCTGCCTTAAAGTTCGCCCCATTATCTGTAACAAGTTGAACAACATAGTCCCTACCTATGGCATCAATTCTTCTCTCCAAAAGATCTGCTAACATTTGAGCATCTGCTGATACACTTGAAGCATTCACAGACTCTAAGAAGAATGTCCCCTCAGGACTATTAACAAGAAAGTTGATCAAATGTCGTCCCCTTTTATCAGTCCATCCATGTGACATGAGTGTACAACCATATTCTGCCCAAGCCAACTCATGCCTCTCCCTCAGTTGATCTGTCTTCTTCTTGGCCTTTTGAAGTGACGACAGCCTAAGATCATGAAATGAAGGTGGCCGATACCCACTACCATATTGCCCAACGGCCTCAAGCATGACTTCAAAGGCCCTTGACTTAACTACATTGAAAGGTAACCCACATTCATAAAAAAAATCAGCAACATGCATATCAACTGTTGCCTTTTCTTCCTTTGTTCTCTTTGACAATGTAGTTTGAGAAAAGCTCTTGGAATACCTGTCACAAACTACCTCCTCAGGTGGCTTACGAAGCATAGAAGCAATTGACTTGGAAGACTTCGGCTCGGGCTCTTTGGTTGCTAAAGCTGCTAGCTTCCTTTTAAAAGCCGTCCTTGAACTTGGATGGACAATAGAGGCCAAACTTGATTACTGCCCTTGTTCCCCTCTCTGGATATCTTGCTCAATCTCATCATTTGCATCTTCATTTCTGTCATCATCATCAAGCTGAATAGACTTCTGTCTTGCATTTCTCTTCAAGTAATCTCTCATCTCTCTCATTATAGTTGTTGTTGTCTTCTCAAATTTTTCAACATCTCCAACCCCCCTGCAAGGTGTTGCTTCAATCTTCGAACTCCAGCATGCATTCTCTTGCCACAAAGGATGCATTGGACAACATCCTTCTTCAAATCCGGCCAAAAACCATATTTCTATGCCGGGTCATTTGATTTAGCCTTCCTCTTTGGATCCTTTGATGGATCATATGGTTTAGTGCTAGTTGCTGCATCACGACCTTCGCCTTGATCTGCCATAATACCTATGCAATGCAACAAGCCAACAACAAAAAATAAACAATCTATTATCTCACTAGCCACTGCACACTTGGTCACTTGCACACAAACACAGCACACTTGATTTATTTTCAAGCCAATAGAGATTAGAGTATACCTCACTGACTACTGATCGGCGTCACCGTCTTGAGGGGAGAAGCAGAGAGGGCGGAGATGGCTAGAGCTCGGACCAGAGGAGAGAAGCGGAGGTGGAGGATTGGCAGCGGAGGGCCAAAGCAGGGCCGTTCCTAGGATTTCGAAGGCCTAGGACAAAATAAGAGCTGGGCCCTATAGTCTATTCAACCATATAAAAATATAACGATGTTTTTATAGTGTCATATCTTTATCTAATATATCGAACAGTCCAATACATCTGAAAACTTATGTACTGTACTTCAAAAAACATGTAATTATGAAAGAACTTTTACCTGAATAGAAGTAAAAGATCATACAGATAAATTTATCTGCCTATTTTCTATTTTCCCTTTTTCATTCTTGGACAAATGTTTTTTAGTGGATTACATGAGGATACACAATAATTAGATAGACAAATCAGTTAAGCACAATTGGACAGATAGGCAATAGCAAATAGAAAGTAAATTAGTACGGGAGCAGTAATTAGTAATCAGGAGCAAATAGCAAAAAGACAAATCAGTAATTAGTAATCAGGATTCAGGAGTACACTGCGCAGTGCGCACTGCCACACATGCTAGCAGCAAGCGGCACCGGCGCACCACTGCAGTAGGCTGCTAACTGCAGGCCAGCACCACGCCAGCACGCAGCACGGCGGTGCCTCGTGGACGCGGAGTCCCGGGCTTCCTGCATCGGCGACGATGGTCGATGGCGAGCCGGCAAGGCGGAGACTGGCTGGCGCCTGGCGTCGACGAGACGGCAAGTTGAAGTTGAGTCCGGCACAATCCTCATCGTCGGGGAGACGGGGAGGCTTCTGTGAGATCCCCAAATCCGAGTATTTATCCGACTCCATCCCCAAATTGGCAACGGATACACAATTCAATCGTCGACCTTGGGAAAGAAATCGGGGATTTGGGGGGATTTTAAGGGTGGGCGGCGCCGGCTGTTGGGATTGAGGAGAGGATGCGAAGGGGTGGAGACAGGAGACGAAGGGATTGGAGATTGGAGTCTACAGACGTACGTATGCAGCATATGGCATGTACTACTAATGGCTACTGTATACCTGGGTCGGGGGCCCCATCCCCTTGGGCCCTGGGCCGTTGCCTCGGTTGCCCTGGCCCAGGAACGGCTATGGGCCAGAGGTGGCGTTATAGCGGCGGACTGCCGACGGTGGCTGGGGCTTGGAGCAGAGGAGAGTAGAGGAGGAGACGCAAAGGCGGAGAGCCAGAGGCGGCGTTGTGGAGCTGGAGGGCCAGCAGCGGATGGAGTTCGCAGCAGAGCCGGAGGGTCGCCGGCGGCGGCTGGAGCTCGTAGCAGATCCGGAGGGACGACGGAGGCACTATAGCGGCGGTGCCTCCCTTTCCTAGGGTTGCAGCATCGGGCGCAGCGGCTGGATGCACGAGGCCTTAGATGGGCTAGTCGGCTGGGCCTGTTTTGTCTAGCACCAAAGCACCAAACCGCCCGCCTGGGTGGGCTGGATGGGCTAGATGTGTTGGATGAAGGTTGGGTGGGCTGGATGAAGGAAGAAAAACCGGAATGGGCTAAATGTAAGTCTGTGTGGAGGGCATGTGGTGCGTTTTATCAGTTAATATAACATCGTTAAAACATTTTAATGTTTTAACGTTAATAAGGTGCTCTAACATTTCGTTCTCGTATCACGTTTTAATAACCTAGCCAACAATGATACCCCTTGTTCTCATTGCTATAACCTTGAAAAACACACTATTGATTGAGCAGTTAGCTTTGTGCGTTCACGAGAAGCGAGAAGAACATAACACACACACACACACACACACACACACCTGAAGGAAGAATGATCGGAATAGTCTAGTTTGCACTATAAAAGACCACATACACCCGAAGGAACGATGACTAGAATAGTCTGGTGTGCGCCTCAAAAGACAAACACTAATAGAATATCTCCCCAAAAGGACAGAAGAAGGATGAAGATTAATGAGATTGCAAGCAGGAAAGACAACCTCAGCCTATAAATGAGAAGGAACAGATGAAGCAATCATGAGAGCACAAGCGGTCTTAAGAAGATGACGATGTTTGCGTTTGGCTACACCATTTTGAGCATGGGCACTAGGAAATGAGAGTTGAGAGAATGCCTTGCTTAGTAAAAAACCCGCAAATAGCCTATATAATATTCTCCAACAGAATCAGGTCGAAAGACACGAGTATGAGTGTCAAACTGTGTACGTACCATGGTGGCAACTTTTTTATAGATTGATAAAACCTCATTACGGTGAGATATAAAATATGTTCAAGTGTGGCGAGAAAAATCATTTATAAAATAACATAATATTTATGACCGCCCTATGAGACAAGGGGTCGGGCCCTAGACATTATAATGAACAAGATCAAATGGACGAGATGATATAGACTCAATAGAAGGGTAGAAGGTGTACCTGCTTGCCAAGGGTGCTATCCGCACAATCCAAAGAAGCACCACCAGACATAGACCCTAACAAACCATGACAAACTAACGACTATAGATGCGAAGCACAGGGATGTCTCAATCGATGATGCCATTGAGCAAAAGACTGACGGAGGCAACAGAGACGGTGAGACTTACAGTAGCAACAAAAGTGAGACAAAGCCCATCAAGCTCCTGGAGATGCATCGTGTCATGGTGTCGGGGCTATTACCAATCAGTAAACCCTTGCGACAATCCTGAACAGAGTAATAATGAGTATCGAGAATCACACACTACAACCATGATCACTAAGCTAACCAGCGGAGATAAGCTGTATACTTAGCTTGGGAACATAAGAATTTGTGGGAATATGAAAGGAAGAAGATGCATCTCCATGCTATCAACTAGAATAGTACAAGAACGAGCATCCTCGTCACATCAAAACTTGTAGTCAGCAAGCTAAGACCTATAGGAAGCCAAAGGCTTAAAAGCCTCCATCTTGGATGAAATAATGCACAAGTGAAGAATGTAGCGAATAGGTGAGAACAAGCCATCGACGACCAAGCCTGGAACGGAAACAATATGAATCAACATCAACGAGTAGGTCCAAGGTAACAACCATCAAATTGAGCACCCAAAAAAAAGGCATGTACACCATCAGTAATGGAATGGAGGTAGAGTTAGGTTTTGGTTGTTGTGAGAGGATGTTGTGATAAAATAATACCCGTGCCATAGTTACCGCCAATGCAACGGCTGGTGCGTCTCCCACGACGCAACAACTGGCGCAAGGCGCCACGACCTCTCCCACGTCTGCAACAGACTATTTGCTGTCGTTCAATCGCGTGCATGAGGTCGATCTGACCGTCAGGAGATCTAATCCTAGCCAGCCACCCACTCTGCTCCGCCCACCATGCGCCCTGTCCGTCCCCACCTTTTACGCCACAGAGGAGCCACGAAGGAACCCACTACCTCGATGTCGCCGTTGCTGTGTGTTGCCCCCTCTGGTCACCGCTTTTGCCATCTAGCAACACGGCGTCACCAGCTCCGATGTCTAATGGCAAGTAGTCATTGTATTTGCTATCTAGCGGTGTGGCGTCGCCTCCTCTGCTCTCCGGAGACATTGACGGACAACCAATAGGGTACATGTAATTGATGATTGTACCCGGTTCGATGGTGGCAGCACATCCTGCCCTGTTTCCCAACTGTTATTGGCATGGAATGTGTGGCATAGGTAGGAGTGCAAACATGACCTGCCTGATCCGAAGCCGGATTTGTTTAGAACCCTATACATATCCAGAAAATAAAATAATGTTATATGGGATTAAAAATCTGGATTTGAATCCACACCTATCCAAAAAAACATATGTGTTAGGATATGAGGAGCAACATCCGATCCGTACCCATATATCCGAGATATCCGAAAGATATCATTGTGGATTAGCAAAATAGATATGAGGTAACATATCCGATAAACATAAATATTATGTATGAAATATATTCGATTGAGACCTATAGGTTGTAGCTAATATTTTATTAAATTTAACATTACGATGGACACGGAAACATGCTAGAAGAGAAGCCCATGAACCAACATACTAGAAGAGAAGCCCATGGACCCCTTGGAGATGGCAATGAGAAAAATGATTTCTAATTTCCGAAACAAGATGGAAGATCTAATTCAAAAGGCTAAGCACCTCGAATGAAGGTATGGATATTTTTTTTCAATATATCAAGTTTTTTGAAACTAGATGGGCCTCTAGAGTCCAGAACAAATGGTGCCGGGTGGTAAGCACACTAGACAAGAGGAATACAAGGCTTTCATTGGTTGCAAAACTAAATGTGATAGAAATACATCCACCAACTGATATTCGTTCAAAGGAAAGAAGCAAAAGAAATAAGAGAAGCAAGGAAAGTAAGATGGGATGCAAGAAAAGAGTGGCATGAATGTGTAGAATTGTAAGCAAATGGTGCATCACTATGCTTGGAATTGTCTCATCAAATAATCTCTGGGTAGCAAGCCAAGGTAAACATTCAATGAGATGGGACATCTTCAGTTGTAGATAACAATACAGTGGCAAAATTAACTTTCTAATTTTGCAGATGAGATTATATAGGATGCTATGTCAGAGTATTCTCTAAGCATGTTAATGAGTGACTGGAGGGACAAATGTAATATGTTTTCTGGCAAATGTTATATTTCGGTGTAAGAACTATTCTCCGTATGATGCTGAAAACATCCAATTGAGATCCATTTTATTTCTGTGCAAGTGTTATATTTTGGTGTATGAACTTTTTTCTGTTCAATGCTGAAAACTTCCATTTAGATCATTTTATTTTTATGAAGCTGTTATATTTCGAAACAAGAACTATTCTCTGTAGTGCTATTTGGTCCAGATCTGGACAGGGCATTTTAAAGAATAAACAGTGTTTGTAATTGTCTTGATTGAACGAGCAGTCAGATTTGAGGTCGATTAATAGTACACGGTAGACTATTTCTTCATGCTCTAGAAGTTCTTGCATCAGGAAGATTAATCTGTGATCTTGCAGTGTACTGATCATCTTTGGCTCTGAATGGACAAGGTCAATCCTGTTGAGTTTTTGTGGCTGTCAACATTATCTTATTATATCTTTGTGGGAATACATGTGACAGGGAATAGTTGATGTGAAATTTCACTTGAGAAATTAATACTCGAGGTGCTAAGGACGGTTGTGTTGGAACACAGTAGAGGAATCGATTGAGATCGACTCTGCTGGAATATTATACGTACTAGTTATCGTGCACGTGCAGTCGACTGAGATCGACTCTGCTGGAATATTACATGTACTAGTTATTGTGCAAGTGCAAGGAACGTTTCAAAGTATATGATACAGTGCTATTAATGAAATCATACATTTTGTTGTTGGTACGATAAAGTGAACAAACTTTGATATAGAATTACTTCTCAAATCACATACTGCCGAGACCGCAAAACGACAAATCGAGCTTTCAAGTGGCTAACGAAGCAGACCACAATGGTAGGCTTGAACATTTTAATTCTATGAAGAAAGAAACTCAAAAGCAGCATTACCTTTATAATTTCGGAAAGAAAGAAAATAAAGGCTAACCAGCGAAAAAAGAAATTTAAGTATCATTTATTTTGTTATGCTTTGTTTTATCATTAAAGGTAGCATGACTTATATTTTTGCATATTTGCACTAAATTTTTTAATAAGACGAATGGTTAAAGGGCTTGTCCAAATGCCAACGACGACAAATAATAAAGGGAGTATAAACTCTATCAAGCATACAATTGTAAGGGGATTGTAATCTTATAGCTTGTTCACATTTTCCTGCCATATGCTAAAGTATTAGCAATATTGCCATATTGAAAATTCCTAGTTAGTCATGTCAACAGTATTCAATTAGTAATATAGAGCACATGGTACTATGAATTCATAATGCAGAAAATATAGATCATGAGACAACGATGCGATGCTATTCATATGTATGCATGCTTTGCTTAGAAAGAACCATAGCCATTTACTCTAAACTCATAATGAAGAAATAATAAACATTCGACTATCAAATAAGAGATGTTGAAATAATGTAATGGAATATCACAAGCACGCATGCTTATTGCTACAGTACAATAAAGCAATATGACCATAAATTAGTCACATCATGGCTTCAACCCCAAACCTTAACCTTAGATCATCAACAGTTTTTAAAAGTCCACATAAAAGCTCAGATCCTTATATCGAAACCCCTCGACCAGTTCATAGCAATACACAAACTACTTCGCTACCAAACTCAGTACAACCCAATATATATAGCTCAACACCCAATGTTGCCATAACCAAACATCCCCTTACCAGGATACACAACTCCCGATATATGTATTATCAGGTACGGGCCGCTCCGATGCTGGTGGTGCAGAGACTGTTCTTGGGCCCATGCCAGCAAGGCAACCCCATAGGCATACTCAGCATTGGTCTCTAGAGTAGATGATTGGTTCTCCCTTCTTGGCTCGCTTCATTCCAAGGCTGTTGTGGAAAGAGGATGCAAAACCAGATCTTTGCGTTCCTTCTTCCCGGAGGGTGCCATTGAGCATTGCAAGCTCCTAGAGCTGCTGATTCTTGAAGAAGTCCCGAGACTCATACTTTGTTTTTTTGTCAATATGATCTGTGGTGGCAAAAGGCCGCACAGGTAGGGCGTATCGCACTCTTTCTTGGTGAAGGCAAGCCCCTTGTTGTAGCGTGGATCCCTCAACAAATTGTAACCGCTGCCACACACTAAACAAGTCAGAATTCCACCATCATCATGTGCACATTACAACCCATGAAAATATGCATGCCAATGTTGTTTTATATGATGCAAGCAGCTATTGTTCAAACATTCTATAATGATTTCTCCTTCCATCAGCGTGATCATGCATTTCCACCTTCAAGAGACTCAAATCCCACCATATCCTCTTATGAGTGGCAAAGTGGAGCTGCCGTTACCAGTTATCGTACAACTTCCCTTGTCATCATACACTGCTCCAATTGTCGTACAGCTTCCCTCACCCAGCTGCCTATACAGTGAAAAGAAAAGTAGAAACAACAGTCATGTTGGGTGCCATCCAAATAAAACCATAGCTAAAAAGATGCCTTTATAGTTGGAGTAGTATACCATAAAAACAAATATTCATGTAAAAAGCAAGTGTCTCCGGGGACAGACTCATTTCATTGTAAACCAACAATAAAGGGAAGAAGGGAAAACATAAATTGAAGAAATATAAATTATTAGTTATAGTATAGCATTGAGCCATCTCATTGTAAAAAAAACAAATATAGCTTCCAAATTCTGATGCATGCACACCATTGTACCACCTGTTTGATGCATATAGGCTAAGCCCAAAAACTATGTTTGATTGATTAAAAGAATGACCTCCAGATTTAAGCTTCAAAATTCTTTGGTAAATCAGTGTTCAACATACAAAGAGCTTCACAAGTTACATCAGGGACTACATTTCTCTATTTGCTTTCTTCCATTGCCTCTACAGCTCTGCAGACAACCTTGGTGTTCCAATTCATGCCCAAGAAGAAAAAAAGACGCTAAAAGTTCCAGTAAATTTGTACTATTTTTTCACATTTTCATTCACTGGAAGAAACGTTATAAAGTAGTGGAAAAAATAGCGCGAGATCCCGTTTGTGCGTGTTGACGTGTGTATCGTCGCCAACAAGCTCCGTGGGGGCGGCGGCGGTGGCCGGTGAGCTCCGCGCGACAGCGGCGGCGACGGCACTCGGTGACCAGCAACGACGGCGGCGGCGACAGAGCTCGGCGGCCGGCAACGGCGGCAGCGACGGCGACGGCGACGATGAAGACGATGTCTTGCTGCTGCTCGCATGACTTGCTGTTGCTCGCACGCACTGCTGTAGCTCGACGGCGAAGGACAACGGCGAGGCGATTGCTGCGCTCGCCGGCGGCGCTGTGCAGGGGCGAGCACCTGCACAAAAACAACCATTGCAGGCGTCTGGCCATTAGCAAGTCTCTTATAGTATAGCGTTGAGCCATCTCATTGTAAAAAAACAAATATAGCTTCCAAATTCTGATGCATGCACACCATTGTACCACCTGTTTGATGCATATAGGCTAAGCCCAAAAACTATGTTTGATAGATTAAAAGAACGACCTCCAGATTTAAGCTTCAAAATTCTTTGGTAAATCAGTGTTCAACATACAAAGAGCTTCACAAGTTACATCAGGGACTACATTTCTCTATTTGCTTTCTTCCATTGCCTCTACAGCTCTGCAGACAACCTTGGTGTTCCAATTCATGCCCAAGAAGAAAAAAAAAATTATGGATCGATTGTCATAAAAAAGCATTGCCAAAATTAGTAGAGGATTTTAATTAAGTTCAGGAATAGCGGAAGCTATATTTATGTTGAAAATAGTTGGCAAAGGAGATAGATTTACCAAATGAGAACGATACAAGTATATTCAAGAGTACTTGGCAAAGGAGATTGATTGAACCAATGCACCATTCCTTACCAAATGTGAAGTACAAATGCAAAGAATAGCTCCATCATAGTTCAAGAAAAATGGCACGTAGTTCAAAAGAATGTATTATAAGGCAGTTTTTTTTTTGTACGCGCACATACAATGAAAACAATGACGACCGTCGTTTCAAAATAAAGAGAAAATTGATTATATGCCCCAAAGTTGAGACGCAAATGATAATATGCCCCAAAGTTGGCTGACCTTGATAAAATAGCCCAAAGTTGAAAGACCACTTCATAATTTGCTCCTTTTAAAATGTATAACCATTTTTTATTTTTGGCTTTTAGTTCATAGGAAAAGACCTTTTACCCATTTATGAGTATTTGATGTGTCCGTAAACTCTAAATGTGTTATTATTTGCTAAAAAATTAAAGCAATGCCATCGTTGCCTTTTGAACTAAAGCCATGCCTTGCTTCTTCTTCTTCGGTTCACGTGTTGAAGATTGACGTACATCACGGTAACAAACTTCCACGATTTACGTGCTGGAGATTCCATACAGGAAGGGAAGCATCGCACACATACTCTTGAAGCAACGTGGAGGATCGGCATCCGGCAATGTCGCAGGATCGCAGCGATGCAACACCTCAGCTGCGATCAGCTAACGGCACCGCCAAGTGTGTAGTGGATTAGAGATGGCAACAAGTATGGAGGGTAGAAGCCAATCTAGCTTGCAGAACGAATTTCGTGAACGCAGCTCACGGCTTCCACGAGCAGACGATTTCGGTGGTGGCTCTGATATCAATTTAGGGTTTGGTGGAGCAATCTGATCTACCCTCTATTTCTCTAGGGCGTGTTTGGTTTGTAGCCATTGGCTGCCATGCCAAAAAATTGGTTGTCATGGCAAATTGGCCATTGTTTGGTCCGGCATCAGCCTCAGCGAGTGCCCTCCCAGCGATTGTTGCTAGCTGCAGTTGCTAGTACACAGATGCATTCATTTTCTATTTAAATTTCTCTTTTTTGTATCAATTTTATCAGGAGTCCAAATGGCATAGAAAAATTCATAATTCATTTAAAATCCTAACCAACCCATTTTAAATACTTTTTGATTTTGTGATTTTTTGAAATTTTATTGGTCAAACTCCATTGGTTACAATCCAAACATTACAAATATCGACAAGATTTGGTCATGCCATGAGATGGTCATGCTAATTTTTTGACATGGCCACCCTGGGCTGTGAACCAAACACACCCTCTGTCTTATCTGTGGTACCGCTCACAATGCATATGAGGCTAGAGGGTAGGGACCTATTTATAAACTCTACTTCCAGGTGTCACATATGGCCCACCTGTGTTTTGGATAACCGTACTGTCGATACAGTAAATACCGGGGTATTAAGAGTCCAAAAGAAGACCAGGCGAGGGCCCCACGCGTCAGGCGGGCGATCAGGCCCTAGCGCGTGGGCGAGCTCTTCAGCACGCCAGGAGAGGGCCCCACGCGTCAGGCGGACGATCAGGCCCTAGTACGCGGGGCGAGCGCGAGAGGCCCCCTCGCTGGCAGGTGGGGCCCGCGCAGCACGAAGCGTCCCGAGGAGAGTCTTCTAGGTGAAGGCTCTCCCCCGCTGCGAAGGACAGGTACATTAAATGCGGCATCACGTGCGGATGGACCGAGGAGGAGATGATTACCGCCACGGTGACCTCTGCAGTTCTGATCAACTGTCACTGTGGCTCTGCGGAATTGACCGGCAGAGAGAGAGTTTGCCGTCATCAGGCTGGCCGCCCGCGTCAGACGGTGCAAGGTGGGCCCTGCCTGTTCTTTCACCGGCGTGTTCACCCGAGTCAGAGGCCACTTGTGAAGCACGCATGGGCAGCGCCGCTCGGCACAGTAGTAGCACGTTTTTATCTCTCCGGTCTTGTCTCTCAAGTCTTATCAGTGTACTTAGTGTACTGTATTACCACCCTCTTTGCTCTCTCCGCCAACCCGCAGCTTGTATAAAAGGAGAGGATAGAGAAAGGAGAGGGAGAAGGAAGCATTCTGTAACCATTCCCACATAACCACAACACGAAAAGAGCTAAGGCTCGGCAGGAGTAGGACTATTACCCGTCAGGGGGTCCGAACCTGGGTAATTCCCGTGTGTCGCTCCTCGCCATGTCCGACGCTCGAATCGGATCGAACTCGAGCTGATTGGCTAGCAGAGTTGAAATCTGATAGGGGTGTGATCCGCTGTGGTTCGGCGGAGAGCACGCCGGCACGTACGACTTTTGAAGTTTGAACCATATCACCAACCACGATCAGAGAGGCCAATAGTCATGTGCCATAATTAGATTGTACATAGGAGATCAATTCCAATCTAATTACGTAGGCCAATAGCATGCAGAGCTGATCCTACAACACAAACCTAGCTTTTCCACCCTATGTTGTACCCGGATGTAAGCCGTACATCTCTATCTCTACTCCTTTAAAAGCACCAGTTTCACAAATGCCTGGTCGACACACTCAATCTAGACTGTCCATCAATTCCATCCAACGGTCACAATTGACAATTGGATCCTTCATCGGAGCCCCCGCCCACCACACCCACGATCCCACCTCCCCACGCGCCTCCATCGCGCACCAACTGCCCCGCACCTTCTCCAGACTCTAGTCCATACCGCCGCGTCCTGATCCCCCAAACCCTAAATACCCAATGGACATTTTTTGACATTTGTTAATTACATGATGGGACTTGGGCCTTCCTATACTATATATTGTCTAATTAATTTCAGGCCATTGCCCCGGGCTGCCCAAGGGGTGGGGTACCCCTAACCCTATATTACTGTTATAACCCTAGGGGTATTATGGTCAAAACCGAATATTTGTAAGGAGGTTTCTTACTTAATAAGATACCCTGCACTATAAATATGAGAGGCATCACTTTGTATTCTGAATATTAGATTAATAAAGATATGTGCCATGGTTTCCTCTCTACATCCGTGTGTTCTTGTCTCTAATTATTATCTCTGTGATTGATCCACGTGATTGTGTACGAGCGACTACCGTGTATATCATAACACCATATCAGCATGAATCGTTCACAGATTTGTCACCAACGGTATGTCGCTATTGCAAACACATATGTTAATTTTTGATCTACTGTTTTGCTATTCGATCTAGCAGATCGTTGTTATTTGTTTCAATCTATTAGTCTTTAGATGTTAATAGATTGATTCTTGGCCTCCAGCCGAACCCCGCGCTGCTGGTCACCGCTGTTCCGTTGACAGCCATGCAACCGCGCCGTGCCGTGCCGGCGTGTAACATTCCCAAAATTTCCAAATTTTGCAAGAAAATATTTCGCGAAAATCATCATTTAAGTCCCCAAAGCTACTCTGCATTTTTCAGCTTTTCCCAAATCCATTTCCTATTAATTTCATTAGGAAAAACCTTCTCCTGATTTTCCAGACAAAACCATTTCATGAAATATCACATTTTATATCATATTTCTATTCCTATCATTTTTCTTGATTTTTGGAGCCCAAGATCACATTTTTCTGAGACTTATACAATTTTCTACAAATTCTTTAAGCCTTTATGAATTTTTTGAAATTTGTTTATCCATTTAAACCCCACCCTTCCTTTTCTAGAAATTCTCCAAAATGCGCTTTCCCTTTCGGGTTTACGCCTTCAGCGTCACCCCTTTTCCCCTCCGTCTCAGGCCTTGGCCCATCTCGGCCCATGGACATTCGGCCCACTAAGGCCCATCAGGGCATATAAGTTGCATCCAACAGTTTAGATCAAAACCTCCCAATCCAACGCTTCAGAAAAGGCCACATCATGCCCACCGTACCCCCTTAGTCCTGTTGATCCAACGACGCCCATAGATCCTCAAGTATAATCCAACGACGCACATTGTTTCTTCCTTTTCTGTCTGTGCTACCTCCTCTGAAACCACCGGCACCGCCGTCTTCGTCGCACGGCTCACAGGAATCACCCTTTGCAGTCGTTCCCGAGCCTTCTAGACACTGGCTTTAGCTAATACTACTTCGTCTCGTAGCCGCCCACTTTTTTGACCCTCGTCGGCGCCCCTCTAACGCCGCCACTCCACGAGAATTGCTCGCCGCAGTTCGTGTAAACCCACATCCTCCGCTGCTCATCTCTGCTTATAAATAGGATGTCCCCAGTGCTTAGCATCATCAAGCCACTCCTCCCTAATCATTACCCCCACCGGCGATCATTGGAGCTCCCTCCTCCGCCACCATCTTCGAGCACCGCCGCCTAACCTCGCCCCCCAGTCGCCTCCCTCGCTATCGAACACCATCATTGTCTCCATCAGGTTCACCGTCCCAGTAGGTACCTTCTCCAGCTATCACCACGCCGTCTTCGGCCACCGCTCACCGGTGCCGCCTTCCCCTAGGAAGCCTCCCCTCTGATCCCCTCTCTCCCTCTCACTGCCTCATGGGGCCCATCTGTCAGCCAGAATCTCCTCACAGTTTCCCCATGGGCCAAGACCTAGACCGAACCCACCCCTTCTATTTTTTTCCTTTACTTTTTAAAATCACCTAGTAATGCTACTCAATTTTTCTTATATATCAAAATTTATCCAAAAAATATGTAAACAATTCATGAAATCTTAAAAATACTACATAATTTAATAAAAATATTAAACCCCATTTTCATCAAATGAATAAGCTTAAATATAATCATTTCCTCCTCTTTAACCTTTAAAATTTTTAAAAAATGATTTCTAAAATTTTTAAAAATCCTAAAAATTATTGTTAGCACAAATACTTTATTAAAAATATTTCTCCAATATTTTCACCTTATACTCTCAATAATTTTTATCTCAGAACTCCAACAACATGGTTGTCGTCGACCCCGACCTTTGGAAATTTGTTGATCCACACTAAATTTATCCCCCATACACCTGCATAAATCTTGCTACCGGGAGGACTCCCAAAATGTTGTCTAAATAAAATAAATCCTTCCATCTTCTAAAATCATACGCCATGTCATTCTTTTCCATACAAGAAATTTACCAAGATAATTCTAAAATCATTCTCTCTCCATTCTACATCATTCCATCCGGAGCAATGCCAAAATTCCCCCTTCACCATACAAGTCAACCCTAGCCCTTTTTCGAAAAATAGGTCCCACCCAAATCTTCCCCCATGCATTCATGCCTCATGCATCTTCATTTTTAACTTAAATGTCTATTGGATTTTCCCCAGCATTTTGTTGAATAAACTTTGGCGCCTGGATCAGTTGCTTAGAAATATTTGGAAGAATTATAGGATCTGAGTAATCTTATAAAGGCAGGTTTTTTTAATCCTTTGATGCACTTTGGAATCCCTAATTGTCAATTATTTATTTATTTATGGCATTACTTTCTAGTTATTTATTTATGGAAATTCCCTTACTTGAACTATTTATATTTCATCATTTTTGTAGTATAGATAATCAAAACTCCAGTGCTAAAAGCGCACCTAAAAATGATTAAATGTTACATACTCTAGAATAGAAAATCTATATATGTGTATTCCAAAAGGTAGAATAGTAATCATTGTCCATATGATAAAGTGGTTTATTGATATGAAAATGAATTATGGAGAAAAATGGAAATGTATAGGCTCAAGTTATTAGCAAGGTTACCGTAATGATTTGGAGGGCGGAGCATTGCCTTAGTGTTTTTGCAATGCTTGCGCGGTTTTCTGCAATGCTTGAGCGAGTGAGTCCCTATCAAGGTTACCGTGGTGATTGTGCGGAACTCAATATTGTTGAGGTTATTCTCTCAATATCTACACTGCATGTGGGATATTGTAAAACCTTAGGTCTTATTAAATAAAATGACACATTAAACATCTAGCCATATAAGAAGCTGTTGTATGGGTAAAGTTGGATAGGTTCTGCAGGGCTGATAACAAAAACTTTGATGGATCCTATCTCGGGTATATGATATTGTGTCAATTGCGTGATGCCTCTTTTATTCATAATACTCATGATTTTTGAAAAGGTGATAATGTTAAGTTCTAGTGAAAGAAGATAGAATTGTTTTAAAATCTATTTTAATGTTTTAAAATATGCTTTAATCAAACGATAAGTCTTTATTTAAATATCGCATTAGTACCACAAGAAATATAGCCATAACCCTTCTTTGATATTGATTGCATATAGTTAGTATTCATGTTCATATTAAAACCTGCAAGAGCAGTTGGTACTTACCGTTATTCGGGAACTGTTCATTTTAAATGAATAGAACCCCTGTTCCCTTCGTTGCAGGTTTGGAATTTATTCTCTCCCTTAGAAGATATGGATCATTCGGCTCACAAATCTAGTTTATCCTAAATCACAAACTTAGAGATAGGAGTATTTTGTATTTTACCACAATTTGGTACTGTAATTTTGCACTTTGATAGTAAAACATGGAATTATACTAATTCTAGAGTGATAAAATTTTCGTCACCCAGGGTATTAGTTTCAGGTAAATATTTTACAGGGAATTGGTCCTCACACCGCGCCGCGCCGCGCCTCGACGGCACCGTGCTGCCCCGCACCCTTGCGCCGCCGTACGCCGCCGGCCCTGTGCGTCGCCGTGTGTTGATGGTCGATTTCTACAACTTTTCATACACTTCCAACCATCAACATAGCTCCCAAATGAAGGAACATGGACAAAAGAAATATGCAAATTAACAAAGTTTCACAAGTTTTGGTAAGTTTGTGTCTCCAGGGACCTACTGAGCAAAATTGGAACCAAATCGAGGAAAAACCTCAGTCGGTCGACCGAGCTAGGGCCGACCGATCGGCACCCGGTCCAAGCCGGGGTTGCCCTTTCTCCAGGGATTCTAGAAGCACAAAAGGAGACCATCCCAACCGTACACATCAAGTCAGTTTCATCCTTGGGATGACATTGCATTTGAGAGGATCACTTCGCTCACAAGGAAGTCAGTTTTACCAGCCTCAACTACCAAAACTGCCTCAAGGGAATAATCTACACTGTCAAAGAGGGATCCCATGGAAAACAGAGGGACGGGATCGACCGAAGCCCGGCCGGCCGACCGACTTGGGCCGGCCGACCTCTTTCTGATCCTCTTTGGATACTCCTTCAGCTGGGGAGAAGTATACACGTGTCCCTACAAGTGGCACATCTTCACTTGCTGCGGTGCACTATAATAGTAGCCCCTCTCCTCATTTGCAAAGCACAGAGAAGTGCGGGAAGAAAAGAAAGTAGCGTTACGATGCCCATTTATCAAGTAGAGTAAGTGAGAGAGGAGAGTTAGTGCTGAGGAGAAGCCGGCGTGTCGGCATCTCTCCACTAGTGCTCTAGAGCTGAACTCAGGTGTGAATTCTGCTTCGTCTTATATCGGTAACATTTAGTGCCATTCTTTATTTATAAAGTAAGTTTATTTCATATACATTACCTCTCTGTTGGTATTAGGCTCGTGCTAGATCTTGAATGCTAAATCTCTGTGCTTGGGTGACACAATAGATATTAGTGTCAGGTTTAGTGGGAGTGCGTATCGAGTGACGTCCTTGATACGTAGTACTTCTAGGAATAGACGTGGTGTCTAGACGAGTTAGTACCCAGTAGACACCTGATTTAACGGCTGAGCGGTATGTAGTAGGCTGTGACAGCCCTGCTATCCATACAGCAGTTTGTGTAATCCACCCCGATAGTCTCAGCCCAGTCGAGCCCAATCGGGGTGATCATAACCATTCGGTGTTCTTAACTGATAGAGGGAGGTAGTGAATCAGACGAGCTCCGATGCAAAGTACTAATTATATGTCGATTAACCTTACACCCTTTACTAGTGTAAACCTTTAGTAGAACCTCTCAACCTGAAATATCTTACCCCAGTTTCGTCATTCCACCATATCCATCTGGCCAAATCAAGTGTGTAATCTGCCCCGATAGTCTCAGCCCAGTCGGGGTGATCATAACCATTCGGTGTTCTTAACTGATAGAGGGAGGTAGTGAATCAGACGAGCTCCGATGCAAAGTACTAATTATATGTCGATTAACCTTACACCCTTTACTAGTGTAAACCTTTAGTAGAACCTCTCAACCTGAAATATCTTACCCCAGTTTCGTCATTCCACCATATCCATCTGGCCAAGTCAAGACTACAAACTAGACTCTTCTCATTCTTCGTGGAAATCGATACCTTTGGAATACTCCGGGGTGAAAGCTACTGCGATATCCGTGCGCTTGCGGATTAATTATAGTAGGCATAAGAATCGCCATGACCACCCGTGCTGCTAATCGTCGCCGTCCCGTAGACGACCGTGCCGATGGTTGTGCCGCCGGGCGCCGTCGGCCCCATGCCGCGTTGGGTTCGTTGGCCTCAAGCCGGGCGCGCCAAGCGCACCAGCCCCGCGCCTCGCCCGCGTCGTCACGAAGGTGGACGCGCCGCACCGCCCCTCACCGCACAGCCCGCAACGGCCCCAAGCCACACCGTCCAATATATGGTCGTGCCGCCCGAGCCGGCTTTGCCCCGCGCCGCCATCCCAAGCAACGAGCGCGCCGCGCCTACGGCCGAGCCGCCGCCGACACCAACCGGCGACAAGGGTGGAACCCTAGCCTCCTGGGAAGGGTGAGATGTGGTGGGCCAGCCCAACTTTGGGCCGAAGGGGGCGGGGGGAAGAAAAATTAAAGAAGGCAAATCGAGCCCCTGTTTGGGCAGAATTAAACAAATCCCGCTGATTTCGTAATTTTGTTTATCTAAAGAAAATTTACTGTGAATTAAGTCCTGTAGATTTGTAAAACTATTTGCTTGAAGTAAATACCTCGCAAACTAGAACCTGTAGCTGTGCAATTTGGTATATGAACCTGTAGTACTACACGTAACCTACTACGGCCTAGTGGTGACCAGCCTGGTCCGAACAAGTCCTTGGTTTCCTTGTGCGCGTCCGGTATATGGAAACAAACTAGCACGGGCACACTAATGTCTCGAATGGGCCCGAAGACCCATCCTAAGAAGGTAACTGAAAGGCCGAATGATATATATTGCACTATGCCCCTGATGTTTTGCATAGAGCAAAGAGTATCTTGATTTTGACTTAGTCCCTGAAGGACACAATATTTGCTCGAGTCGTTCTCGATGACATATTTAAATTATAGTCCCTACAGTTCAAGTAACCACAGAAGCTTTTCTGTGTTTAATGCTTGAATTCGTGTTTGTATTATAATTCTGTATTTGTTAATTCTAAAAATTAACTCTAGAATTTTATTTAGGTATATGAGCTTTCCTAATATGCAAAATCTTAGACCTAGCCCATTTTTGGAATCTGCATGTTAATGGGTTTATTTCTAGCAAAGAGTTGTTATTGTTTTCAGCATTTTTGTAATTATAATATGGCCAGTAGACCAGAAATAATTAGCATAAATTCATGAAAATGCTAGAAACTTTGTGGGCATCATTATGTTCTTTATGTCTTATTTTTCCTGGCACTGTATGTTTGGATTATAATTTATTGACCTACAGTCGCTAAATTATTAGAAACTTCTGAGATTGCTAGGAAATTATCGGAAACTTTAATCACTCTTATAGAGTTTGGTTTTGCTCATGATGAGTAATTTACATTTTTTGCTTGATTGTTTTGCATTAGATGTTTATTTCCCATGTGTCATAATAATGGTCTGAGTTGTTCTATTTCTAGCTTCTCTCTTGTTGACACAAAAAGTGAGCTTTTTGGTAACACACATGCGGAAGCGTCAAGTCTGTGCTTGCGTCGCAACCAAGAACCAAGCGTGCCAGTCAATTTGACCTGTAAATTGACAATGAATAAATTGTCAGTGACTTGGCCCTAATCGGCTTTATAAATAGCCAGATCAGGTTATTTCGAATCGGCTTTGAATAACCCGATTACAGGATCTATCGGCTTAATACCTGATAGAGCAATTAAATGTAAATAGGCATTCAACTATAATTCTTTTACTTCTTTTTGGTATTTTTATTATAATATTAGCAATAAACCTTTATATCAACGTATTAGATCAAATCAAGGAATAGATTGAATAGATTGGTCAGGCCAAGACAGTATTCAGATCTAAATCTAGATGAAACCAATAAACCGATTTAAATGTTCAAAACTAATATAGGTAAATACAACACTAATCGGCAAACATCTACACATGCAAAATCCTAAACAAGGCATAAGCAAGATCGATTAAACGAGACAGTTGCATATATCGGATTCAGGAAAAGCACATAAGATACTTGACAATCGGCATTGCAGGATAAATACACATTACAGATTGATTAAATCGAGACAGTGTAATATGCGAGAACACATTAAAGATCGGTAAAACCCAAGACAGTTTAACATGCTTTGTATACACGAGATCAACATGATACAGCCATGCATACGGGTTACAAGAAGAGAATCGATTATCCCATCGAAATAGCTCTACCTGTGAGTTGAAGCCTTTCGACGATGTCGATCGGATTCGAAAAAGGGGTTTGTGTTTAGAGTATGTCGTATCGTTTTCACGAGACCTAAGGTCCTATTTATACTATTACAAATTCGATACCGATACGACCTATTTTACCGCGTCGCGAAAGATATCTTCTGATCAGAACGTATTTCTCATAATCGGTATTCTTCAATATGCTTTTCTTCTTTGCCAATGAAGCCCATTTTCTGATTCGGCCCAATAATTCCGATAAACTTAGCCATTTCGCTATATCCGATTTCCTACCAAATTTGGGTGTCAACATCTCTATAGTAGAGTTAATTATTTGTGTAAATGCTAACTGAAACATGGTGCCAGAAGCACATGCCTTACTTGACGTAAGCAACCTTGCATGGAATTAATTCAGAGTAATTGTATGCCTTGACTTGGATGTATTGTTATGCTTGCCTTGGTGAAGAGTGTTTATCCTCAACACCGTCTCAAGTGCACATATGTCTTGAAGACATGAATTGTGGAAATATGTCCTTAGACATGAATAATTGGAATTTGTCCTGAAGGCAAATGTTTCCCCTTGTTTGTACTAGAGATAAGTTTCTACCCGTATGTCCATCCCCAAAGAATTAACTTAGCCTTAAAACCAGAAGTTTGCAATCCTCCTCCGATGTGGCCTGGCCAACCGGTTGTTAAAGATGGCTAAGGTGTAACCTGAAGTTACAAACTATATGTTGGTTTCACGACAACAAAAATTATAATCCTGTATCAGTATAGTTATAAGGTGATTTAAACAGATGCCTGTAACATATGCTATCACTCGTAAGTTTTTGGTTGACATGAAAAGGGGAGAGAATTGGACTTGTATAGGCAAGATTGTGCATCAGAAATACTGATTAGATTATGCAACAGAAGTACAAGATTGGTAGGTTGGTTATTGTAAATCGAGGTGAATAACATGGCCATTGGACATTAATTTGTGCTTGCAGTGGAGAGATTATGAATCTTTCCATATGGTTAATTTGGGACATATTTGGCACCGACAGACATGAGCAATCCGACGTGAGCATGCGGGCGCCCTGCGCATGTGTAGCCTAGGCGCGGGCCCGAAGCAATTGCTGAAGCCCATGTGATGGGTAGCTGTATTATTACATGAAGTAATATGCAAATTATGACCAGCAGTAATATTAGTTTTGCAATTGCATTATGACCGGAAGTCATATTGATTTGCTTGAAGCAGAATAATCTCAAATATGAGATAATGGTCTTTTTGAATAAGTCACTAGCGTCTAAAGTCGCTACAACATGACTGAAGTCATGCGTTATTGGAATAAAATCACACCTCCGCAAAGCTATTGTCACATTAAGATGACTATTATTTGGCATACATGTAGTATTTATTGTGGCCCCGCACGGGTGCGCTGCCCCTGTAGGGTATGTAGCAACATGACGCGGGCATGCCACCTAGCGTGAGCATACGACAGTTCACAGCAAGCGCGTGGTAAAGAGAGTATATAAGTATAAACTCACTGCATGTAAATTATTAGCTCTGAATGGTAATTCGTGGAATCAAGTTATTTCCCAATAATATCACCACCGAGCATGCACTTTTGAGCTCCCACCTGTAGTTGGGGACTTTGAACCTGTAGTTTCATTTGTCTTGCGCTCATGAAAGTGAATATTGTAAGCATGCTTTTGTAAAAATCAGATATTGGCATTAGGGGGAGAGAATTGCTCATGTTCACTACAAGAATCCAGATTGTTTTCATCAGCCAAAAATATTTACATCAGCTTACATAGAGCGGATGTAAATATGAGCCTATTTATATCAGTTTCTTCAGGCTGATGTAAATACATAGCTCATGTAAATAAGGCTATTTACATCAGCCAGGCTGATGTAAAAACACCAAGCAGGCCCGTGGTAGGTTTTGAAAATTTTCTCATACTATTTACATAAGCCAAGCTGATGTAAATGGACTATTGACATCAGCCCGGCTGATGTAAATATATTTGCAAAACCTAAGAGAGGTCATCTCCATGCTCATATCCTGCTCATCTCCATGCAGCGCATGAAAGAGAGGTCAAGGCAGAAGTCCGTTTGCATGGAGAAAACAATGAGTGAGCTGAAGACCCGAGATGAATATGACAACACGTTGTACACCGTTAAATCACAATATCACGGCCGGATCGAAGAGCTCCAACAAGAAGTCACTGAACTCCGATTCTGCCATGTGGAAGAGTCCAACACCATCCGAGGTATAGATCCCGAACAGTGCTAAACCTTTATAAAAGAATATTTCTTAGATGATAATCTTTGAGACTTGCCTATTAATGTAGCGCTGAAGGCGAGGCAGAAGGTCCTGGAGGCAGAAAACAACGCTCAGGCTGAAAGATCGGCTAAAGAGCTAGAAGGTAACTTTTCTCCACTGGCTCTCCTTGACTCAACCCCATTGAAATCCGACTGATCCGCCACTTCCGATTGGTTATGCAGAGCATCGGGAAAAAACTAGGGCACAGATCCATGTCCTTGACGAAGAGGTGAAGACCGCCCATGAGCTTCGTCGCCGTGCTCTAGTTGGAATTGTCCCAACGCTTCAACGCCTTTATCCGGAAGAAGAGCTGCCGACTGATCTTGACCTCCTGGTAGCCCGTCTCGACGATGTTCCTAAGCGAATCAAAGTCTTCACGCGGGAGGTAGCACTAACATGTACCAGTCAAGGCCTCGCGATCGCGAAGTCAAACTTTCCGCGCCTAGACTGCGAAGCTGTTAAGGAAGGGTTTGCATGCACCGAGGAGGAGGCCTGCGCTTTGTTGGAGGAAGTTCGTCCGGTTGCTACCCAGATTGTTGAAGACTTGGACTTGTAAATGTATCTGTAATAGAGACACTGACTCGATCCTTGATACTGGTGATCTTGTTCATCCGAGTAGTAAGTTTTATCCCTTTTCATGAAGCGCGTCTGCCGACTGAAGCGCGTCTGCCGACTGGTCTAGCCCCCGAGTGCTAGGAATCCGCACGTGGCTTTATCCCTAGGCAACAACGGAGTACCTAAATGTTGTCTTTGGCAAATACTGGCGTCATTACTCAAGAATTTTCATAACACCCGAATTTGATCAACACATGTAAAGAGAAAACAACTTTTATTAATATGATAGGGTGCGGTTGACTCCGCATACTATTTAGTGTAGCCCCCGACTTAGTGCTTAACCATTTATGGCTAAGTAGCAAGTCAGAAGAAAGGGACTAATTACACAATGCTGCTTGAATACAAGAATTAAGAGTAAAAACGACGTAGCTGCTCGATGTTCCAGGTGTTGGGCACTTCAGATCCGTCTTCGCGTTGTAGCCGGTAAGCCACCGGGCGGGTCACCTCAGCGATAACATAGGGGCCTTCCCAGAGTGGGGAGAGTTTATGCTCGTGCTTCTGATTCCTTCGGAGGACCAGATCTCCCTTGGAGAACGCACGGCCCCGTATATTGAGCTGATGGTAGCGACGCAAGCCCTGTTGGTACTTTGCCAACTGGATCAATGCTGCTTCCCTAGCTTCCTCGAGCCGATCGAGGTCTTCGTATGTTGCTTTATCCGACTGATTATCGTCGAATCCGGCAACCCGAGGGGACCGGAACTTCAATTACCTTCCCCGGGAGGTATCCTCTAGTGTTAGATCCGGTCGTACAGGGAAACAAGTTGAAGAGGGTTCTGGTCGACGGCGGGAGCGGTATTAACGTCCTTTTCGTCAAGACCCTGGACCAGATGAATATTCCTCGTTTCGAGCTACGGCAGGGATCATCTCCTTTCCACGAGGTAATCCCCGGGACGTCCGCAATACCACCCCTTCTGAGCCATAGACTAGGAAAAAGGGTGTCTGCCCAGTGGCTCGTCTCGAGGTAGTTCTAAGCCCCCAGAGCACGGAAGGCAATTCCTTAACCCTGCGCATAGTGTACGGCTTTAGAGCCCTTGTAGTACCAATCCGTTGGCACGCTCAACCTGCCCGTTGCTCTTTCGGTTGGCCACCGATGCATAGCAGATCTTGATGCCCAGCTCCTCGCCCCAGTCCTGAAATTCGCTGCTTTTGAACTGAACACCATTGTCGGTGATGATGCGGTTGGGAACGCCGAAACGCACAACGATGTCTCGAAAGAACTCGCGTGCTTTGGTCGCCGTGATTACAGCAACCGGCTTGGCTTCAATCCACTTCGTAAATTTGTCGATGGCGACGAAGAGATGAGTGAATCCACCTTGCGCCCGCTTTAGGGGACTCACCATGTCGAGATTCCAGACGGCGATGGGCCAAGAGATTGGAATCGTTTGTAGATCCTGAGCCGGCATGTGAATTTGCCGAGCAAAGAACTGACACCCGTCACATCTGTGTACTATGTCTTCCGCATCAGTGACCACGGTTGGCCAGAAGAATCCCTGCCGATAGGCTTTTCCCACCAGAGTGCTGGCCGCCGTGTGGTGCCCACACTCTCCCGAGTGGATCTCATTGAGTAAGTCTCTGCCTTCTTGCTCTGATATGCAACGCCTTAGTACCCCGGAACTGCTTTTTCTGAAAAGCTCGTCCTCGACTACCATGTAGCTTTTGCTTCGGCGCGTAATGCACTCGGCGAGGCTTCGATCTTCAGGTAGCTCATCACGAAGAAGATAATCTAAGTAAGGCTGCGTCCACCCGGGGTTAATTGATAGTACCTCTGCATCGGTTCGGGCTGCTTCTCTTGATCTTCTCCTGGTGCAGAGCGTAGCTTCGTAGACGGCGCACGCAACTCTTGGACGAAAACGCCAGTCAGGACCTGCGCCCTAGTGGATCCCATCCACGCTAGCTCGTCTGCTGCTTCATTATCTCGGCGGAGCACGTGTGTTAGCTCCAGTCCGTCGAACTTGTCTTCTAATTTTCGTACCTCCTGGCAGTAAGCCGCCATGCTGTCGCCAATACAAGACCACTCCTTTTGGACTTGGTTGACCATGAGTTGGGAATCCCCCCGTACCATTGACCGTTTGACACCAAGCGAGATGGCAACGCGTAGCCCGTGGATGAGTGCGTCGTACTCGGCGGCGTTGTTGCTGACGGGAAACAGTATCTGGAGGACGTAGCGTAGCTTCTTTCCAGTCAGCGATATGAGCAAAATCCCAGCCCCCGCGCCGCTGAGCATGAGGGAACCATCAAAGTACATTGTCCAGTGCTCGACATTCTCCTTTGCTGCTGGGGTCTGAGCTTCTGTCCACTCAGCGACGAAATCATCCAGTGCTTGAGATTTCATGGCTAGTCGAGGTCTGAACTTTATTTCAAAGGCTCCAAGCTCGACTGCCCACTTTGCAATTCTCCTAGTGGCCTTCCAGTTATGAAGTATGTCTCCAAGCGGGAAAGTGGTGACCACCGAAATCTCATGCTCTTGAAAATAATTCTTGAGCTTCCATGATGTGAGTAACACAGCGTATAGAAGCTTTTGAACTTGTGGGTACCTTATTTTGGATTGTCCCAATACCTCGCTTACGAAGTACACCGGACGCTGTACCTTCTAGAGGGAGCCCTCCTCATCTCGTTCAATCACTAGGGCGTTGCTGATGACGTGGGTCGTGGCGCCGATGTAGAGTAAGAGGGGCTCCTGGGGCATGGGAGGGACCAACCCCGAAGGCGTGGTGAGGAACCTCTTAGATCTTCGAAGGCTTCCTGTGCTTCAGCTGTCCACTGAAAGTCGTCTTGTCGGCGTAAGAGCTTAAAGAAAGGCATGCCTTGCTCCCCGAGTCGGGAAACGAATCGGCTGAGTGCCATGATGCATCCAGTGAGCTTCTGCACATCCTTCTGATTGGTCGGGGGCTTCATCTTTATGATGGCGTTGACCTTCTCTGGATTGGCTTCGATCCCCCGGTTGGAGATGATGAATCCGAGTAATTTACCTGACGGAACCCCAAAAACACACTTCTCGGGATTTAGCTTCATCCGATATGCCCTTAGGCTCTCGAATGACTCGGTCAGATCTGTTATGAGATCCCCTTTGGATTTTGTTTTATGACGACGTCGTCGACATATGCCTCCATGTTGCGTCCGAGCTGAGTGTGAAAACACCGCTGGATAGTGCGCTGATAAGTTGCGTCAGCGTTTTTCAACCCGAATGGCATCGTGATATAGTAGAAAGCACCAAAAGGCGTAATAAACGACGTTTTGATGCAATCCTCCTCCTTCAGACTAATCTGGTGATAGCCCGAGTAAGCGTCCAGAAAACTCAAGAGCTCGCACCCGGCGGTGGAATCCACCACTTGGTCGATGTGGGGGAGCCCAAAAGGATCCTTGGGACATGCTTTGTTGAGATCAGTGTAGTCGACACACATCCGCGATGTCTTGTTTTTCTTCTGTACGAGGACCGGATTCGCAAGCCACTCAGGGTGATACACCTCCTTGACGAACCTTGCGGCCAACAATTTGGTGATCTCGCTCCGTATGGCGTCCTTTCGATCTTGTACAAATCTTCGTAGGCGCTGCTTGACGGGCTTCGCCTTTTCATCGATGTGGAGAGTGTGGTCGATCACCTTCCTCGGAACACTAGGCATGTCCGAAGGTTTCCAAGCGAAGACGTCCTGGTTGGCCCAGAGGAAAGTGACGAGTGCGTCTTCGTATTTGCTATCGAGCCCTGTCCCAATCACGGCTGTTTTGGCCGGATCAGACGGGTTCAACAGAATCTTCTTGGTTTCTTCCGCTGCTTGGATGGATGTTTTGGCCTGCTTCTTGGCGGACGTCCCCCTCCTCTTGAAGGGATGCGACCTCCAGTCGGATCTTTTCCATCTCAGCAGATGAATCCTGTGCCCGCGCCATCTCACAATTTTTGCTGTCGCAGAGCAGGGACTATTTGACGTCACCAGGGAGGGTGATTACACCATTGAGACCTAGCATCTTTAAGACGAGGTAAGTGTAGTTGGGAACCGCCATGAATTTGGCAATCCGCGGACTTCCCAAGATGACATGATATGCCGTCTCGAAATCAGCCACTTCAAAACTCAGTCTCGGTCCGATAATTATCCTTAGTCCCAAACGTGACGGGCAAAGAGATCTGTCCGAGTGGTATTGCGGATGTCCCGGGGTTTACCCCGTGGAAAGGAGACGATCCCTGCCATAGCTCGGAACGAGGAATATTCATTTGGTCCAAGGTCTTAAAGAAAAGGACATTAATCCCGCTCCCGCCGTAGACCAGGACCCTCTTCAGCTTGCTCCCTCGCACGACCGGATCCAGCACCAGAGGGTACCTCCCAGGGAAGGCAATCCGGTCTGGGTGGTCCGATCTGTCGAAGGTGATGGGTACCTCGGACCAGCGCAAGTATTTTGGAGTCACGGGTATGATAGCGTTGATCTCCCGAGTGGTAAGCTTTTGCTTCCGCTTGGACTCATACGCATCAGAGCCCCCGAAGATGTAGTTGATCTCGCGCTCGGCGTCCTGGTAATCTCTATCGTGTTTCTTGCCTTGACCGCCCTTTGCCGCCGACTACTGGGAGCTTTCGGCAAATTTCTGCAGAATGAGACAGTCCTTGGCAGAGTGCTTTCCTCTAGGATGGAAGGGACATACCGAATCCATAACCTTTTTGTCGTCGTTGTCGTTGGGGGGTTTAGGTCGATTGCGCTCCATGTTGGCGACCATCTCTTCCTCCTTCCGCTTCTTATCCTTAGGCTTGCCTTGCTCGTTGTTAGGCTTCTTCTTGGGGCCTCCATCGTTGCCACCGCGATGATTCGCGATGGCTTCCTCAGCTTCGGCCTCCTGGTCCGCCATAGTGAACATGGCCTTGAGATTACGTGGGGGTCCCGGGTCATCTGCCTAGGGGTGGAAACGAGCCGGGCCGGGCCGGGCTCGGGCTCGGCCCGCTCAGGCTCGCATTTGGACGGGCCGGGCCTAGCTTCGCTCGCCCATCGACCGAGCTGTGAATGTTGGCTTGGCCCGGGCCATTGTTGGCTCGCGAGCCAGCCCGTGGGCTCGGCGGGCCGGCCGACCAGCAGCCCAGCGCCCACACAGCAGCAGCAGCCCAGCGCCAGCAGCCGGCTGAATAGGGGATATGGGTGAATAGGGGATCTGGAGGCCCGGAGCAGTGGGAGCACGCAGCCGGAGGTGGCAAGCAGCTGGAGGTGGAGTCCATGGAAACTGGAGGAGAACGGAGATGGTGATGGAGGGTAGGAAGGAGCCAAGAGGGCGTGCTCACCACAAATGGGAATAGGGGCGCCGGGGTCCCGGGGAGGCCAGCTGTTACCACGCCGTCGCCGGTCGCCGGAGATGGAGATGGCCGCCTCCCGCCAGTCGCCGGAGAAGGAGATGGCAGCCGCCGCCCGCCGCACGGTGGCCCAAAGGCCAAAGCCCCAAACTTCCCAGCGGCCGCCGCCTCCCTGCCGTGGCGAGGCCTCGAGGCCTCTTCCAGTCCCTGACTCCCTCTCTCTCACTGTGTTGCTGCCCTAAAGAGTCACCAAATGCGCCAAGGCCAAAGGCCCACTTGAGGAGGCGGAGGCCGGAGGGCAACTGGGCCATGGCCAGGCCAGGCCAGTTCAGTAGACCGGTGACGGGCTCAATCGGCTCGACGGGCCGCTCGCCATGCGGCCCGAGCCGGCCCGTTGGCCGAACGAGCTGCCTAACCAGGCTCGGCTCGGGCCAAAATACAGGCACGGGCTGGGTCGAGCCGAGCCGAGCCTGTGCGAGCCCGAGCCGAGCTGCGAGCCGTGGGCTTTTTTTCCAGCCCTACATCTGCCTGATCAATTCCTCGGATTTGCATCCGGCAAGAAGGCATCAATGACGGTTTGCTCCGAAACATCCCGGATCTCGTTCTTCTTCTTGGTGAAGCGCTTGATGAACTCACGAAGAGTCACGTTCTTGCGCCAGTGTAGCTGTCCAATCTCCCATCTCCCCGCGGGTCTTTCATAGGTCCCTTGGAAATTGGGGATGAACTGCTTCTGGAGGTCGTCCCAAGACTCAATAGAGTTCTTTGGGAGTCCCGTTAGCCAGGTCTGGGCGGTTGGGGTCAAAGCGACCGGCAAGTAATTTGCGATGACGTTCTGATCACCCCCTGCCGCGCTGACTGCTAAGGCGTAAACCTGCAGCCAGTTCTTTCGGTCCCTCTCGCATTCGAACTTGTTGATGCCTTTGAAGTTGAAACCATCCGGCCAAACCACTCGGCGAAGATCCGGGGTGAAGGCCCGAATCCCCTCCAATGGTCGTGGCCGCCTTCGCCTTGGGGATCTGCTACGATGCTCCCGCCGCAGTTCTTGACGACGCTCCTGATGGTGGTCGCGCCAGCTGGCGGTGCTCTCGGCCTAGTCATCAGTGCGCCGGCTGTGATGGCCACGAGAGTTCCGCTCACCGTTACTGCGCTCCTGCCGTTTGGCTTCGATGTCTTGACGAAGATCGTGGGCCGGCGATTGGTGAGAATCACCGGCCGCATTGGCACGAGCCCTGTTTCAATTGCGCGTAGATCGACTGCGAGTTGAGGCGGACGACGCAGCTGGAGCGGGCATCGTCTCGTTTTGCTGAATGGCGGCCATCTCTACTATAGCCGTCGCTTGAGCAAGGGTTGCAACAAGCGGGATGCCTTCTAGAAGTTGCGGCGCGATCATCTCAAGGAGAGTCTTTGAAGCGATGACATTTGCCTGGGGTGTTGTATAGATGTCCTAGTCCCTTAGCTTCACCGCGCGAAGCTCGTTCTGGACGTCGCGGGCGCGAAGTTGTTGTATGCGATCTCGGTCCTCAGCACGATGCGGATCCGGGTTCGCTGTGCCGGGGTCGGTTTCCTCGTACACGACGATCGGGGAGGAAGAATGATGATCCCCCGCGCTAAGGATAAAAACTTCTCGATAATTACGGACTTCAGCATTCTCATCAGACTCAGAGTCAGAGGCCGAGAGGCTGACTTGTTCGCTCTGTCCAATGGGTTGGCCACCATTGATGACACCCACGAACATGGTGGGATCTAATCCGAGTGGATTTGTTGTGCTCGCCGACTGGTTATCTCCCATCCAAATCTCCGATGAGATCCGTGCGGGGGCCGCATCGAAGCTCTCGAGTCCAGACGGAAATCCAGCCGAAGGCACTGAATTGTTGTTGGGCGAGATATGATCCACTCCCATGCGGTCGAGCCCGCCGAGTCGTTTTTCGTCTTCCTCGAGGGGAGGTGCGAAGGCGAACAACGAGGGGGTCAATTCGCTGAAGGCGCTTGCTAAATTCTCCAAGCCAAAGGGCAATGGGTCACATTGACCGCGCGCGCCTTCTTCCGAAGAGATCTCTTCAGGAGGAGAGAGATGAAGATTGCCAACGCCGTCGGCGATGAAGTCGAGGGTGCCGAAGCGAAGAGTCTGCCCTAGCTTCATGGTGACGTGCGGCGATCTCCAAGATGCCATCTAGCTTGAAAAGATGATCTTGACGCTGCCCCCTACCTAGCGCGCCAACTGTTGACTGGTGGTAAACTGGGGGTTACCGTCGGCAATGAATTTGTACGAGGGGACGCTATCGAGAACTAAGCTAGGTGGTAGCACAAGACACGGGTTTATATAGGTTCAGGCCCTCAACGGAGGTAATACCCTACTTCCTGTGCTCTGGGATTATGATTGATCAACCTGCGGGATGCAAGATGACCAAGACGATTACAATGTATGCTCTATTAGATGAACTTACTTACCTATGGCCTCTACCCCCTCCCTTTATATAGTACAGGGGGGAATAGAGTTACACAGTAGCATGTGATACACGGTACCTAATCTTGTTATGCCGTTACATGTCATGCATGTGCTGATCTCCTAATTACATGGAGATAGATCATATCCTCGAGAACTTCCTTAGAGCTCAAGGCTAGCGTAGCCCGAGTGGTCTCTGACCTTAACCGGCCGACTTGGATTGCCCCCCATCTGCTCCCTTATGGGCCTTCTAGAGGATACCCGGGGCCCATGTAGTCCACAATACTCTTGTTGGTCTGTCTTTTCAATTCCGTACAATCTTCCACCTTCATTGTGCATGAAGGAGGAGTACGTGTTCCTATCCCTTGTCATACCCGGGCCAAAAAATCCTTGTAAGCTATTACACATCTTTATGGAACCGTTGATCGATGAGCTGAAACAGTTGTGAACAGGGGTCACAACCTATGACAAGAGTAGAAAACAAAATTTCAACATGCGTGCTACTTATCTCTGGATCATTCATGATTTTCCTGCATATGGCATGTTTTCAGGGTGGAGCATGCATGGACGAATGTCATGTCCGATGTGCATGAATGATACTTGTCGACTAATGACTAACTGGATTAAGCCAAAGTACTTACATTGACAAAGTCCTAAATCGGTTTGCTATGCAGAACTCGAAGAAAGGATTCTTGCCAATGTCTCATGGTGTAAGTCTCAGCAAGACTCAGTGTGCCTCGACGCCTGATGAGCTAAAGAGAATGAATGCGATTCCATATGCCTCTGTTATTGCCTTTATTGGTGCGTTGGTGCCTTGTAGCTGGTGCTTGTTCAACTTCCTATGCATAATATTGTTATTAGGTAGCAGTCTATTCTCCAAAGTATAATTATTTAACCCAAGAAACGAGTTTACCTGATAATTGACTTGTCGCGCACTGGTTCGTGTGTTTGGTCCTTGCATGATGATCAAAAGTGGTGGGTCGCTTGGAAGGACTTTGGTCATTGATTCCATGGGTGTATCCGACGTAGTGATGTCCTCTTCAAGTCATGGCGCCGATGTAGAGTCAGAGGGTCTCCCAGGGCATGGGAGGGACCAACACGGGAGACGTGGTGAAGAACCTCTTCAGATCTTCGAAGGCTTTCTGTGCTTCCGCTGTCCACTGAAAATCGTCTTGTCGGCGTAAGAGCTTAAAGAATGGCATGCCACGCTCCCCGAGTCCGGAAACGAATCGGCTGAGTGCCACGATGCATCCAGTGAGCTTCTGCACATCCTTCTGATTGGTCGGGGGCTTCATCTTGATGATGGCGTTGACCTTCTCTGGATTGGCTTCGATCCCCCGATGGGAGATGATGAATCCGAGTAGTTTACCAGACGGAACCCCAAAAACGCACTTCTCGGGATTTAGCTTCATCCGATATGCCCTTAGGCTCTCGAATGTCTTGGTCAGATCTGTTGTGAGGTCCCATCTGGATTTTGTTTTTATGACGACATCGTCGACATAGGCCTCCACATTGCGTTCGAGTTGAGTGTGAAAACACCGCTGTATAGCGCGCTGATACGTTGCGCCAACGTTTTTCAACCCGAATGGCACTGTGATATAGCAGAAAGCACCAAAAGGCGTAATAAACGACGTTTTGATGCAATCCTCCTCCTTGAGACTAATCTAATGATAGCCCGAGTAGGCGCCCAGAAAACTCAGGAGCTCACACTCGGCGGTGGAATCCACCACTTGATCGATGCGAGGGTGCCCAAAAGGATCCTGAGGACACGCTTTGTTAAGGTCGGTGTAGTCGACACACATCCGCCATGTCTTATTCTTTTTCTACACCAGGACTGGATTTGCAAGCCACTCGGGATGGTACACCTCCTTGATGAACCGAGCGGCCAGCAATTTGGTGATCTCTTCCCGTATGGCGTCCTTCCGATCCGAGGCGAATCTTCGTAGGCGCTGCTTGACTGGTTTCGCCTTTTCACTAACATGGAGAGAGTGCTCGATCACTCCTCTCGGAACACCAGGCATGTCCAAAGGCTTCCAAGCGAACACATCCTGGTTGGCCCGGAGGAAAGTGACGAGCGCGTCTTCTTATTTGCTGTCGAGCCCTGTCCCAATCACGGCGGTCTTGGCCGGATCAGACGGGTCCAACAAGATCTTCTTAGTTTCTTTGGCTGCTTGGATGGATGTTTTGGCCTGCTTCTTGGCAGGGACGTCCCCTTCCTCCTGAAGGGATGCGACCTCCAGTCGGATCTTTTCCATCTCAGCGATGAATCTAGTGCCTGCGCCATCTCACAGCTTTCGCTGTCGCAGAGCAGGGACTGTTTTACGTCACCAGGGAGGGTGATTACACCATTGGGACCTGGCATCTTTAAGACGAGGTAAGTGTAGTTGGGAACAGCCATAAATTTGGCAATCCCCGGCCTTTCCAAGATGGCATGATATGCCGTCTCGAAATTAGCCACTTCAAAACTCAGACTCTCGGTCCGATAGTTGTCCTTAGTCCCAAACGTAACGGGCAAAGAGATCTGTCTGAGTGGTACTGTGGACGTCCTGGGGATTACACCGTGGAAAGGAGACGATCCCTGCCGTAGCTCGGAACATGGAATATCCATCTGGTCCAAGGTCATGACGAAAAGGACGTTAATTCCGCTCCCGCCATCAACCAGAACCCTTTTCAATTTGCTTCCTCGCACGATCGGATCCAGCACCAGTGGATACCTCCCAGGGAAGGCGATCCGATCCGGTTGGTCCGATCAGTCGAAGGTGATGGGCACCTCGGACCAGCGCAAATACTTTGGAGTCATGGGCATGATAGCGTTGATCTCCCGAGTGGTAAGCTTTTGCTTCCGCTTGGACTCGTACGCATCAGAGCCCCGAAGATGTAGTTGATCTCGCGCTCAGCGTCCTGTTAATCTCCATCGGGTTTTTTGCCTTCACCGCCCTTGGCCGCCGACTGCTGGGAGCTCTCGGCAAACTTCTGCAGAATAAGGCAGTCTTTGGCAGAGTGCTTTCCTCTAGGATGGAAGGGACATACCGAATGCATAACCTTTTTGTAGTCGTTGTCGTTAGGGGGCTTAGGACGATTGTGTTCCATATTGGTGACCATCTCTTCCCCCTTTCGCTTCATATCCTTTGGCTTGCCTTGATCATCGTTTGGCTTCTTGTGGCCTCCGTCGTTGCCACTGCGATGATTCGTGATGGCTTCCTCGGCTTCGGCCTCCTGGTCCGCCATAGTGAACATGGCCTTGAGATTACGCGGGGGGTCCCGGGTCATCTGCCTGATTAACTCCTCGGATTTGCATCCGGCGTAGAAGGCATCGATGACTGTTTGCTTCGAAACGTCCCGGATCTCGTTCTTCTTCATGGTGAAGCGTTTGATGAACTCACGAAGAGTCTCGTTCTTGCTCCGATGTAGCTGTCCAATCTCCTATCTCCCCGCGGGCCTTCCATAGGTCCCTTGGAAATTGGAGATGAACTGCTCCTGGAGGTCGTCCCAAGACTCGATCGAGTTCTCCGGGAGTCCCGTCAGGCAGGTTTGGGCAGTTGGGGTCAAAGCGTCCGGCAAGTAATTTTCCATGACGTTCTGATCACCTCCTGTCGCGCTGACTGCTAAGGCGTAAACCAGCAGCCAGTTCTTTGGGTCCCTCTCGCCATCGAACTTGTCGATGCCTTTGAGGTTGAAACCATCCGGCCAAACCACTCGGCGAAGATCCGGGGTAAAGGCCCGAATCCCCTCCAACGGTCTTGGCCGCCTCCGTCTTGGGGATCTGCTGCGATACTCCCACCGCGGGTCTTGACAACGCTCCTGACGGTGGTCGCGCCGGCTTGCGGTGCTCTCGGCCTAGTCATCAGTACGCCGGCTGTGACGGCTACGAGAGTTCCGCTCACCATTACTGCATTCCCGCCGCGAATCCCCTCCAACGGTCGTGGCCGCCTCCGCCTTGGGGATCTGCTGCGATGCTCCCGCCGCGGGTCTTGGCGACGCTCCTGATGGTGGTCGCGCCGGCTGGCGGTGCTCTCGGCCTGGTCATCAATACGACGGCTGTGATGGCTACGAGAGTTTCGTTCGCCGTTACTGCGCTCCTGCCGCTAGCTTCAATGTCTTGTCGAAGATCATGGGCCGCCGACTGGTGGGAATCACCAGCCGCGTTGGCGCGAGCCCTGTTCCGATTGCGCGTAGAACGACTACGAGTCGAGGCGGTCGGTGCCGCCGGTGCGGGCATCGCCTCGTTTTGCTGAATGGCGGCCATCTCTACAATAGCCGTCGCTCGAGCAAGGGTTGCAGCGAACGGGCTACCTTCTGGGAGTTGCGGTGTGATTGTCTCAAGGAGAGTCTTCGAAGCGATGACGTTTTCCTGGGGAGTGTTGTAGACCTCCTGGTCCCTTAGCTTTATCGCTTGAAGCTCGTTCTGGACGTCGCCGCCGCGGGCGGAAAGATGTCGTATGCGATCTTGGTCCTCCACTCAGCGTGGATCCGGGTTCGCTGTGCCGGTGTCGGTTTCCTCGTACACGACGATCGGAGAGGAAGAGTGATGATCCCCCGCGCCAAGGTCGAAAACTTCTCGATAATTATGGACCTCAGCACTCTCATCAGACTCAGAGTCAGAAACCGAGAGGCTGACTTGTTCGCTCTGTCCAATGGGTTGGCCAGTATTGATGACACCCACGAACATGGTTGGGTCTGATCCGAGTGGATCTGATGCGCTTGCTGACTGGTTATCTTATATCCAAATCACAGATGAAATCCGTGCGGAAGCCGCAGCGAAGCTCTCGAGTCCGGAGGGAAATCCAGCCGAAGGCGTTGAATTGTTGTTGTTGGGCGGAATAGAATCCACGCCCATGCGATCGAGCCCGCCGAGTCCTTTTTCGTCTTCCTCAGGAAGAGGTGCGAAGGCGAACAGCGAGGCGGTCAATCTGCTGAAGGCACTTGCTAAATTCTCCAAGCCAAAGGGCAATGGGTCACATTGATCGCGCGCACCTTCTTGCGAAGAGATCTCTCTAGGAGGAGAGAGGTGAAGATTGCCAACGCCGTCGCTGATGAAGTCCAGGGTGCCGAAACGGAGAGATTCCCCCAACTCCATGGCGACGTGCGGCGATCTCCGAGGAGCCATCTAGCTTGAAAGATGATCTCGACACTGCCCCCTACCTGGTGCGCCAACTGTCGACTGGTGACTAACTGGGGGGGTCACCGCCAGCAATGAATTTGTACGAGGGGACGCTATCGAGAACCACACCAGATGGTAGCACAAGAAAAGGTTTATACAGGTTCGGGCCCTTCTGCCGAGGTAATACCCTACTTCCTGTGCTGTGGGATTATGATTGATCAACCTGCTGGATGCAAGGTGACCAAGGCGATTACAATGTATGCTCTATCAGACGAACTTACTTTTCTATGGCCTCCACCTCCTCCCTTTATATAGTGTAGGGGGGTAGAGTTACATGGTTGTGGACTACATGGGCCTCGGGTATCCTCTAGATGGCCCATAAGGGAAGAGATGGGGGGCGATCCAAGTCGGCCGATTAGGGATGAAGGCCACTCGGATTACACGCGCCTTGCGCCGCAAGAAAGGATCCGAGGATATGGTATATCTCCATGTAATTACCAGATCAATGCATACATTCCATGTAACATCATAACGGAAATAGTTGCCATATACCCCGCGACTTTCTGTAATTCTATCCTCCCCTGCACTATATAAAGGGAGGGGGTAGAGGCCATCGGCAAGGAGTCATCGAATATGAACATCATCTTGCATCCCGCATCTTGATCCACCATATAATCTCAGAACACAGGAAGTAGGGTATTACCTCCTCCGTTGAAGGCCTGAACCTGTATAACCTTGTCTTGTGTTAACCATCTGGTTTAGTTCTTGATTAGCGTCCCCTCGTACAAATTCATTACCGACGGTGACCCCCAGTTAGTCACCAGTCGACAGTTGGCGCGCCAGGCAGGGGGCAGCGTCAAGATCATCTTTCAAGTCGGATGGCTTTTTCGAGATCGCTGTACGTCGCCATGAGGCCAGTAGAGTCTCTTCGATTCGGCACCCTGGACTTCATCGCCGACGGCATCGACAATCTTCATCTCCCTCCCTCGCAGGAGACCCTTCAACAAGAAGGCGCACGCACTCAACCGGACCCATTGCCTTTTGGCTTGGAGAATTCTGCATGTGCTTTCTTCAGGATGATCCGTCGGCAGCCTCACTTCGCACCCTTCAACGAGGAGTGCGAGGAAGAGCCCCATGAGATCAACTGCTCGGGCGTGGACATCATCCACCCCAATGAGATCTACGAATCCCTGACTGGATTTCCCGCCGGACATGGGAATTCTGCTGCGGCTTTCGCGCAGATCGCTCCCAAGATTCGGACAGGAGATAACCACTCGGGGAATCAATCTGCCGATCCGATTGGACGTAACCAATCGGATCCGACTGCGTTCATGGGTGTCATCAATGGTGGCCAACCCATTGGACAAAGCGAGCAAGTAAGCCTCTTTGTTTCTGACTCCGAGTCTGACGGGAGCGCCGAAATTCGCAACTACCGAGAGGTTTTCGTCCTTGGTGCAGGGGATCATCACTCTGCCTCTCCGATTGTCCCATATGAGGAGACCACTGGAGATGGCGGTGATCCAAACCCCCGCCAAGGAGAGAAACAGGATCGTGTACGCCAACTTCGTGTCCGCGGCCGCGACGTCCAGAATGAGCTCTGCGCGGTAAAACTGAGGGATCAGGAAGTCTACAGCACCCCCCAGGCAAACGTCATCGCTTCGAAGACTCTCCTCGGGACTATCGCGCCGTAGCTCCCGGAAGGCAGTCCGTGCATCCAGGCCCTAGCCCGAGCGACGGCCATGGTGGAGATGGCTGCTATCCAGCAAAACGAGGCGATTCCCGCTCCGACCGCTTCGGCTCGCAGTCGATCTACGCGTAATCGGAACCGGGCTCGTGCCTCAGCGGCTAGTGATTCTGGACGCCTACTCAGGCTATCACCAGATTAGTCTGAAGGAGGAGGATTGCATCAAAACGTCGTTTATTACGCCCTTTGGTGCTTTCTGCTATATCACAATGCCGTTCGGGTTGAAAAACGCTGGCGCAACTTATCAGCGCACCATACAGCGGTGTTTTCACACTCAGCTCGGACGCAACGTGGAGGCATAAGTCGACGACGTCGTCGTAAAAACCAAGGGAAAGAGAGGTCTGGGGAGAGGAGTTTAAGGAGGCAGGGGAGGAAATCCTGGGGATTGACAGCAAGATGGACAGCCAATTGGTTTGCCAAATGAAGTGTCTGGTCAAAGGAATCAATCAAGGGAATAAAAGGGAGGAATTTAAGGAAAGAAAATTAGGGAGAGGGAAGGAATTGTTACGCAGGAGAAGTAGGGAGTACGTAACAGAGGAGAGGGAGGCGCCTGGGGAGAGGAGAGGAGAGAGATGGAAATGCTCGGAGTGGGTCCCACCCGCAAGAGAGAAAGAACCGGGGAAAGAAAATAAATAAATCCCTAGGCTTAAAATATACAGCGCCAACCAAATAATTAAATATTTACAAATCAAATTAATCAAAACAAAATATTATAATATTTCATTTATTTTAAAACAAATCCTCGTGCAACCTTTTATTTAAACTATAAATTTTGCTATTTGAAACAAACTAGGTTTTAAATTGTTTTATTCTTCCAAGTAACGTAATCATTTTCAAAGTTTTTTTTTTTAAAATTTAAATTAAATTTCATGCCATGCACATGCATATGATTTGAATTTTGAAAATGAGGATGTTACAACACCCACGAACATGGCTGGATCTGATCCGAGTGGATCTGTTATGCTCGCCGACTGGTTATCTCCTATCCAAATCTCCGATGAGATCCGTGCGGAGGCCGCATCGAAGCTCTCAAGTCCGAAGGGAAATCCAGCCGAAGGCACTGAATTGTTGTTGGGCAAAATATAATCTACGCCCATGCGGTCGAGCTTGCCGAGTCCTTTTTCGTCTTCCTCGGGAGGAGGTGCGAAGGCGGACAGCGTGCGAGTCAATCCGCTGAAGGCGCTTGCTAGATTCTCCAAGCCAAAGGGCAATGGGTCACATTGATCGCGCGCACCTTCTTGCGAAGAAACCTCTCTAGGAGGAGAGAGGTGAAGATTGCTGATGCCGTCGGCGATGAAGTCCAGGGTGCCGAAACGAAGAGATTGCCCCAACTCCATGGCGACGTGCGGCGAT
Source organism: Raddia distichophylla (assembly GCA_005191435.1). Lineage (NCBI taxonomy): Eukaryota > Viridiplantae > Streptophyta > Magnoliopsida > Poales > Poaceae > Raddia > Raddia distichophylla. The sequence continues at coordinate 3,609,804 of SPJY01010914.1, read as the reverse complement.
TTCCAAGGAGCCATCTAGATTAATAGATGATCTCGACGCTGCCCCCTACCTGGCGCGCCAACTGTCGACTGGTGACTAACTGGGGGGTCACCGCCGGCACTGAATTTGTACGAGGGGACGCTATCAAGAACTAAGCTAGGTGGTAGCACAAGACAAAGGTTTATACAGGTTCAGGCCCTTAAGGGAGGTAACACCCTACTTCCTGTGCTCTGGGATTATGATTGATCAACCTGCAGGATGCAAGATGACCAAAGTGATTACAATGTATGCTCTATCAGATGAACTCTCTCTCTATGGCCTCCACCCCCTCCCTTTATATAGTGTGGGGGGGATAGAGTTACACGGTAGCACGTGATACACTGTACCTAATATTGTTATGTCATTACATGTCATGCATGTGTCGATCTCCTAATTACATGGATTATATCCCCGGGAACTTCCTTGGAGCTCAAGGCGCGTGTAACCCGAGTGGTCTCTATCCTTGTTCGGCCGACTTGGATCGCCCCCATCTGCTCCCTTATGGGCCTTTTAGAGGATACTCAGGGCCCATGTAGTCCACAGGAAGAGTGGACGCATATGTAGGAGTGATGTCCTCGTCACCATGGCATTCACGCTCACACACGGTGGGAAGGCAAGCTTCTTTGATTGTCACCGAGATTTCAAGCCAGACCATCCATTCAGAAAACAAAAAGAATAAATTTCGCAAAAATACCATTGTGAAAGATCGAAATAGTGAGCCTCTCATAGTTGGTCAAGTCAAAGCCTAGTATTCAACCCTAAAGATAAATGAAAAATACCAAACCGAATATGAGGGCTACGGAATTGTTCATCATTGGACACATAAGTGCAGTCTGTACTCCCTTCATATGCAGAGGATTTGCTATTACCTCACAATCTCGACGTAACGCACCAAGAGTCGAATGTAGCACAAGCCATCTGGGGCACGAAGTTGGACATAGCTGGTAAAAGCATAGATAATGTCAAAGCCAACATTTAACTTGATAGAAGGGCAAAGGGTGAAACCAAAGGCTCTGCACTGCTTAACTAAGGCACAAAGGAAGGAGGTTCTAGAATGGTTTCGAGAAAAGGTTAGATTCCCTAATGGGTACTGTTCGTGGTGTGGATGTCGACGCCGGTAAGATACATGGCATGATAAGCCATGACTTCCATATTTTCATGCATGATCTATTGCCGGTCATGTTTCGGGGCTATGTACCTTACGATGTATGGACAGCTCTTGCTGAATTGAGTTTCTTCTACAGAAAGTTGTCCGCTAAAAATCTTAGCAAGACAAATATGAAGAAGCTAGAGGAAGATGTTGTGGTGCTCGTTTGCAAGCTAGAGAATATATATGACCCTGGTTTCTAGAATCCAATCGAACATCTTCTTATACATCTACCTACTCAAGCACTACTCGGTGCGCCAGTCCATGGGAGGTGGATGTATCTCATGGAACGCCGGCTGAAAATTGTCCGGGAAATGTGAAAACAAGGCCCGTGATGAAGGATCAATTGCCGAGGCTTACCAAATCCAGGAGATCACAAACTTCACGAACAAATATCTAGCAAGAGAACATAGTGTGAACATCGTTGTACCGAAGTACAACATACATGGCCGGCAGGTGGAATCCAATCTAAATTTATTTGATGTTCAAGGCACTCCAGTCTGGAAGAGCAGAAGACAAGAGATTTCTCAGCAGGACAATCTTGTAGCAATATTATACTTTTTGAGAACATGGTGGAAGTTCGCGACATTGAATAGTAAGAATTTGCGTCATAATTACACATTTTTCTAGACTCGCATTCTAATTAGTACATATCTTTTAGAGAATTTGTGTCAACTTACTGGAAAGGAAGAAGGAGTCCTACTCTGGAAGAGCTGAAGGCTTTGAAGGAAAGAGGTGATGGCAACGGCGGACCTAACTTCCTATCTTGGTTCAGGAGATATGTAAGTGTCTTAATTATAAAATAATGTCTAATGTATTTTCAACTTCTTTGACTCGTAGTTCTAACTTCTTTTCTTTCTAGACACAGTGCAAGAAAAATCCTAGTGTACACAATGATCTACGTACCATGTCACATGTATTTTTAAACACGTGTCACGGTACATGGGACGTATGATAACAATGGGTTCCGCTTTCGTTCCGCGGAGCACAAGCAATCAAAGCCTAATCTCGAGGGCCAAGCAGAAGGGCAAAATAAGTTCTATTACTACGGTATAATTCAACAGATAATTGAACTACATTTGAACGAAGCAAAAAACTCTCGGTAGTTCTTTTCCGCTGCGAATGGTTCGATCCTGTTAGAGGTTTATGAACACGACCCGAGCTTGGATTAACAAAAGTGAAACATACTTCACGACTTCAAGGATACAATCTTTTCATATTAGCTAACCAAGCTGAGCAAGTGTATTACCTGCCATATCCATGCAAGCATCCAATAAATGGCAGTCTCAAAAAAGGCAAGGCTGATCTAAAGGATTGGTGGGTTGTATACAAAGTTAGACCCCATGGGAGATTGCCAGTTGGTCCAATTCAAGATCAACTATTATGAAACATGTTTCTGATCGATGCTAGGGTGGGCCTTGACAACCTAGTTGCTAGCATCAACGAAGATGTTGCAACCGTCGACGAAAAAGGCCAAGAAGACCCCGAGGATCCTTTCCAAGGCGATGAACATGCGAACAATTTCTGGAGGATAACATCGACTCACTCAATGTTGATGCGAACTACTGCTATATGTATGGTACATTATTTAAATAATCTATTTAATTTTGAGTTTAACTTGCTTTTGTTAATATTATTTAGATAATCTGTTTCATTATGCAGGATGCAATCAGAAAGTTCATCACCAAGACACGGGTGAGGACGCAGGTCAGGACGAGGCAGGTCAGGAGGCAGGTCATGACTCTAGTGGTCAAGAGCACGGTGGCTTTGAGGAGGGCAAGGGTTTACCCAGACGACCACCACTTGGCGCCGAAGGAAGAGAAGAAGGCCCAATAAGATGCCTAGTGTGGATAACATAGACCCGGGGTACCCACACGGAGGGCCTAAAAGACCACCCGACAGGGGATGGACCAAGTCGGAAGGATAAGGACGTGTACCACTCGGACTCTAGAAGGCTTGCCCTGTAAGGAAAGACATAAAGATATAATTCTATCTCTAATAGAAAAGATACAATTGAAATCCTGCATAACTACATATATGGATAGAGGATAGAGATAGGAATCCTACCTTATAACCGATCAGGACTCTACCTTGTAACCCTACCCCTCACTATATAAGGCGAGCAGGGAGCCCCTGGTTCGGCATGATCTTCGTCATCATCTACACCTTCATCTCCACACCCATCCGTGGAGAGATATCTCCCTCCACATTAATCATCAGATCACCATTATTATCTTAGAGCACAGGACTAGGGTATTACCTCCACCGTGAGGGCCTGAACCTGTATAAAAAAGACCCCATGTCTTGTGCTACCATCGAGTTTGGATCTTGTGCAACGCCCCATATATAATCATTGTCGACGATAACCCCTGGTTAGCTACTTGTCGACAGTTGGCGTGCCAGGTAGGGGCAGCGTCAAGATCAATCTCGTCAAGCTCGATGGCATCGATCAACGGAGCCGCCTTCGTCTCCGCCCTCGACCAGGCTTTATGTTTCGGAAGCCGACCGCATCTTCAACGACTTCAACGACTGCACCTCTCGGATTTGGATCAGATCCAATCTGGGGGGAACTACAACAATACCTCCCACTCAGGTCGGGGAAGGCCACGGCCATCTACTCATGAGTAGTACGCCAAAGGCTCAATTTCCGACTTGGATACGGCGAAGTCCCGATAACAGATTCTGGACGCGATCTTATTTCTCCAATTCCCGTCGATCCAGAAGTAATTTTGGGATGAGACTCAATGTGTTGGAAAGATAATTTTGCCAGCTTTCCGTGAAGCCAAGGAACAACCAAAACGGAGTACGGATGTGTCCGGGGCGTCCATTTGAAGGCAGACTGCGCGGGAAAGTCGCGAATCTCAGCACGCTCGTAAAGCCCATCTACGGAGGCTGCGGCATGCGGATAGGCCATGGCACACCCACAAGGACATCAAGGATCAGCAAGGAGCTTCTCCAAACAATCGACGACCAACACTTCTTCTGGACTCGGATCCGATCCAGTCTTAGGAGAACATCGACATCGCTTCATCTGGACTCCCGTTCGAGTCGAGAAACGCCACCGTCACCTACTCCCGAGTGGTGTGCCGGGGGCAAAATTCTCAACTTGGATACGGCGAAAACTTAATCAAGTACTTCTACAACACTTTCGCGGGCTCGGACATGATCCATTACGAGGGAGGGAGCGACATCGCCTCGCTAGGGCTTCCGTTCAGGTTATGGAACGCCGCTGCTACTAATGCACGGATTGGTTCCTGAGTTGGATACGTGTTGACACCCAAATTTGGCAGAAAATCGGATATTCAAAGGAGGCCGAATATGTTGGAATTATTGGGCCAAATCGGAAAGGGGCTTTATCGGCAAAGAAGAGTATATCAGAAAAACCGATGGATTCAAGACTTCGGAAGAAATTCGATTAGATCGGAAACGCGTCGCAGTAAATTAGGTCGTATCGGTATCGACTTTGTAACACTATAAATAGGACTTTAGGTTTCGATAGAAAGGGATCTACGACTGAATACACAAAAATTTTCTCTCGAACCCGATCAACATCGTCGAAAGGCTTCAACTCGCAGGTAGAGCTATCTCGATGGGATAATCGATTCTCTCCTTGTAATCTGTATGCATGGCTGCATCATGTTGATCTCATGTATACAAACCATGTTAGACTGTCTCGGAATTTACCGATCTTTAACATGTTCTCGCATATTGCACTGCCTCGATTTAGTCGATCTGTAATATGTGTCTACCCTGCAATACTGATTATCAAGTGTCTTGTATACTTTTCCCTGAATCTGATATATGTGACTGTCTCGTTAAATCGATCTTGCGTATGTCTTGTTTAGGATCTTGTATGCTTAGATGTTTGCCGATTAGTATTGTGCTATCTTCATCAGTCTTAAACCGGTAAACCGATTTGTTAGTTTGCATCTTGTCTTAGTCTTGGATACTGTCTTGGCTTGACCAATCTATTCGATCTATTTCCTTGATTTAAACTAATATATCGACTAAAGAACTTAATACTGATATCACCAAAAATACCAAAAAGAGATAGAAGATTCATATTTGAATACTTACTTGAATATATTTGCTCTATCGGATTTTAAACCGATAGATATCGTAATCGGATTCTTTAGAGCTGATTATAGACAACCTGATCTGGCTATAATAAAAGCCGATTAGGCTTATATTATTGACGATTTTCTCCTTATTGATTTACAGGTCAAATCAATTGGCACGCTTGGTTTGAGTTGCGACGCGATCACTGAATCGACGCTTTTGCACGTGTGTACACAAAAGCCCTCGTTTTTGTGTCAACAATACGGAGAGACCCACACTAAAGATTCTCGGGTGGTGGCCGCGACTATCACCACGATTAAAAAAGTTATCATCGCCATCATCCTCGGCAAGGCTTTTCGCTTCGGGAGCATCGACTTTGTCACCGACAAACTTTGACAAGTTTGCGCCCTTGGACTCGGACCAGATCCAATATGAGGGAGAGTTCGGCAACGACAGGCCTAGACTTCTCTTCAGATTCAAGGATGCCGCCGCCGCATACCAACGCGTAATGCGTCAAAGTCCTAAGCTCGCTCTTTTGGACTCGGATTAGATCCGATCCGGGAGAGACTTTAGCAACACATCAAGATCCACCCTTTCGGACTTGGAAAAGATCCGATCTGGGAGAGAATTCAACAGCACTTCACTCGGACTCCCGGTCGTATTGGGGAACGCCACCGCCGCCTAGCTACCGACGAGTAGTGCGCCAAGGGCTTAATTCCTGACTCGGATACAGTGAGGTCCCGATGGAGAACGAATCTCGGGTGATGACTGTCATCAGCAGCAAATCACTCAGGCTCGGCGATCATGGTGTCCATCGTGCGACGCCGGCTTCATCAACCGCGAGGCGAACATGAGAAGAAGATGCGATCAGTTATCGTTCATAATCTAGACGGAACTTCTATCATGATTTTCTATTGACTCATAAATAGTTTGGAGTGATATAAGATGCGTTGGAAAGCTTATTTTGTTATCTTTCCAACGAGTTCAAAAATGCCTAAATCCTAGTTCGGATGCGGCCGTGGCGCCTGTTTGAAGACAAACTGCGCAGAGAGGTTAAAAATTTTGGCGAGCTCGTAAAACTCGTCGATGCCAGCCACGGCGCGAAGAATGATCGTGCCACATATCGTGCGATGTTGAAGACCAGTGAGACCTTTCATCAACTTTAATCAAGCTACACCAAACGCGTGGAGATCATTTACGACTACGGCCGACTTCATCGACCACGGCTGAGACCTCGACGAGCATGTGTTGTTCGACGCCGACCACGGTGTGTGCTGCTCAATGTTGATAGAGACTTGAACTACTACTTCCATGACTCGGCTACATGTCTATGCCCGTGCCACGAGCGCCCAAGTTTCCAGCTCGGGCGTACGCCATTGCATGCCAAGAGCGCCTGGTACGGCTACATGCATACGGCTCCAAGTCTACGGATCAGCGACAAGCTACTCGGCTACACGCCTACGCCCGCGCCATGAGTGCCCAAGTCTCCAGCTCGGCCGTACGCCATCGGGCGCCAGGAGCGCTCGGTACGGCTACACGCCTACGGCTCCAAGTCTACGGCTCGGCGACAAGCTACTCGGCTACATGCCTATGCCCGCGCTATGAGCACCAAGTCTTCAGCTTGGCTGTATGCCCTCGCGTGCCATGAGCGCCTGGTACGGCTGCATGACTACGGCTCCAAGTCTACGGCTTGGCGACAAGCTACTCGGCTACACGCATACGCCCGCGCTATGAGTGCCAAGTCTTCAGCTCGGCTGTACGCCAACGAGCGCCACGAGTTCCTAGTATGGTTAGACGCCTACGCCCGCGTTATGAGCTCGAAAGTCTTCAAGTCGGTTGTACGCCATTGCGCGCCACGAGCGCCCGGTACAGCTGCATGCCTACGCCTCCAAGTCTACGGCTCGACGACAAGCCACTCGGCTACATGCCTACGCCTTCAATTCTACGGCTCGGCCACACACCTACGCCTCCAAGTCTAGGGCTCGGCCACACGCCATTCGGCTACACCCCTACGCCACAAGCGCCCGGTACAGCTACACGGCTACATGTCCCAGTCTATGGCTCGGCGACACGCTACTCGGTTCCACGCCTACGCCCGAGCCATGAGCACCGAAGTCTTCTGCTCGGTTGTACGCCATCGCGCGCCACGAGCGCCCGATATGGCTACACGGCTACGTCTCCAAGTCTACGGCTCGGCTACACGCTACTTTTGTACACGTCTATGCCCACGCCACGAGCACCCAAGTATTTAGCTCGGCTGTACGTCATCGCGCGTTCCGAGCGCTTCGTATGGCTACACGCCTACGCCACCAAGTCTTCATCTTGGTTGTACGCCATCATAAGTTTTCATTACCATAATCTTTTCATATAAATCTAAGTTGTTTCTTGACTTGCTACTTAGTCGGTCTCCAACTAAGCAGTAAGTCGGGGGCTACACCTAATAGGTGCACTTGTGTGCACTTTGTTTCTTTCTCTTAATGAAATCTGAGTGGTTATTCTGACTAGTGAAGCTCTGACCCACGAACAGCGAACTCTAGTCACTCGATACGCGTGCCTGGGAAAAGAGACATGAGCCAATTCCCGACGATCGGGGGTTAGACTAGTCGGGCAAAGTGCATAACAAAAAGAAGATTAGTTGGAGAAATTAACAATTAAAAAGGAAAAGGAACAAACGGACATTAAAATTACATAAACAAAGCGGTTGGATTTTTACATCCATATAACTGTTTTCATGATACTCTCTGAATTCTACATGTACATGTTACAGGGGTTCATGAATTTTTACCTCATCAAGTACCTTCTATGACTCCATATACGAGTAAGAAGGACCTGCACAATGAGCGACAACTACGGCTCGGCGAGCGTCTGGCACGGCTACATGCTTACACCCGCGCCTTGTCCGTCCAAATATGTAGCTCGGCGAGCGCCCGGCATGGCTACACACCTACGCCCGCGCCATGAGCGTTCAAATCTATGGCACAGCTACACGCCCACGCCAACATCGGTACGGCTATACGCTTACGCATCTGGCCATAGGACACCTGGCGCCCTGACCGCTAACTACGGCCTTCCAGCTGCACGTCACAACCAGTGGCTACAAGCACAGCCGGGCTAAGACAAAATCATCATCGGTACAGCCCATGTTGGGTCGAGTACGACAGAGCTACAAAAAATACCCATCTCTTGGTATACCCCATGTTAGGTCACTAGTTGGTCAGTGCATGCTAGGATCAGATACTTGTGATGTCGGGAATGAGTTTCGATGCTACACGCCAGTTGGCGCTGACGCTATACAGCGCAACCCGGGTATGGATACCATACGGCCAAACTCTATACTTAAGGTGCACCCTGTGGTGGGGCCGCCAGCTATATCCCACTCAGGTCAGGTATAGGTACCGTCTGGCTGACAACAATGATATGCCCCATGTTGGGACACTAGCTGTGTACCGCACCAGTCGGATACAGATATTGGGCCAAACCTTGATAGTATGCTCCATGTCGGGCCAATCACTTTAGTCTATGAGTACAGGTACCACTCGGCCACTGGGGCCACTACCTGTGTCCTATTACGCTCGGGTATAGGTACAACTCGGTTCTTCAGCTAAAACCACGGTATGCCCTCTGGGGCCACCAGCTGTATCCCACTCCGGTCGGGTATAGGTACCGCTCGGCTCTTCAGCCAAAAACCAATGGTGCGCCCCATGTTGGGTCGCCAACTATACATCGCAAGATGAGTACAGTTACCACTTACCACTTCATCAAAATCAAAGTGATGCGCCTTGACGGCGTGATCACCGCTCAACCACTGCGGATCACACCCCGGTCAGATTTTCTATCCCGCTAGCCGATTAGCTCGAGCTCGGTTCGATTTGAGCGTCGGGCACGACGAGGAGCAACTCACAAGGTTTACCCAGGTTCGGACCCCCTCGCGGGTAACAGTCCTACTCCTGCCGAGCCTTAGCTCTTTTCTTGTGTTGGTTGTGTGGAACGTGATTACAGAATGTTTCGGAACCCCCCCTCCCACCTCTCTCCGCCCCTTTTATACAAGCTTACGAACCGGCGGAGAGAGCTGAGGGGTAGGCAGTACAGTGCTCTCAGTACACTTGACAAGATACAAAGACACGACAAGAGAGACGAAAACGTGCCGCTGCCGAGCGGCGCCGCCCACGCGTGCTTCGCTAGTGGCCTCTGACCTGTGTGAACACGCCGGTGACAAGACAGGTGGGCCCCAGCTTGCGCCGCCTGACGCGGGCGGCCGGCCTGATGATGGCCAACTCTCTCTCTGCCGGTCAATTCCGCAGCGCCACAGTGACAGTTGATCAGACCCGCAGAGGTCGCTGTGGCGGTAATCATTTCTTCATCTGTCTATCCGCGCGTAGCGTCACATTGAATGCTCTCGTCCTTCGCTGCAGAGGAGAGCCTTCGCCCAGAAGACTCCCTTAGGACGCTTCCCGCTGTGCGGGCCCCACCTGACAGTGAGGGGCCTTCCACGCTCACTGAGGGGCTCGCCCACACGCTGGGGCCTGCTCGCCGGCCTGACGTGTGGGGCCCTCCTCCGGCGCTTGAGGGGCTCGCCCGCACGCTGGGGCCTGCTCGCCCGCCTGACGTGTGGGGCCCTCGCCCGGCGCTCGAGGGGCTCGCCCACACGCTGGGGCCTGCTCGCCCGCCTGACGTGTGGGGCCCTCGCCCGGTCTTCTACAGGACTCTTTACACCCCGGTATTTATTATACCGACACGCCTTACAAAGAGCCGACCGCCAGAACTCTAAGCATCTCTATGAGTCCTTCACAGTCTCCTTGTAGATACAAGGCAGAAGCCAGTTGGAAAGAAGCATCAACAATCTACCAGCATTCGGCACGAAGCATGACTCATCCAAGGTGCGGTAAAGAGGAGCAGCAACTCGACTATGAAGTACTCGGGGGCTTCTGTGGATAACATAGTCCCCGGGTACCCACACGAAGGGCCTAAAAGACCATCCGACAGGGGATGGACCAAGTCGGGTGGATAAGGACGTGTACCACTCAGACTCTAGAAAGCTTGCCCATTAAGGAAAGACATAAAGATAGAAGTCTATCCCTAATAGGAACGATACAATTGTAATCCCGGATAACTACATATCTAGCTAGAGGATATAGATAGGAATCCTACCTCGTAACTGGCCAGGACTCTACCTTGTAATCCTACCCCCACTATATAAGGCGGGCAGGGAACCCTGGTTCGGCATGATCTTCATCATCATCTACATCTTCATCTCCACAGCCATCCATGGAGAGACATCTCCCCACATTGATCATCAGATCACCATTACAATCGCAGAGCACAGGACTAGGGCGTTACCTCCACCGCGAGGGCCTGAGCCTGTAGAAAAAAGACCCCCTGTCTTGTGCTACCATCGAGATTGGATCTTGTGCATCGCCACACATATAATCATTGCCGACGATAACCCCTGGTTAGCTACCCATTGACACCTAGGGCTCCACAAGATACAAATATGCGGGTCTCAATTGACATCTTAGGGGACAGGTAAGTTTTAATCCAGAAAATGTTAAATCCATAGATTATTGTCCTTGTGAACGCCTAACTCTTCTCCCATTTGTACAGCAACGTGGCTACAGTCGACACACATCTCAAGACCCAACCCGCTTCCGTACTATCAAGACTGCTCAAACTTCACTACCCGGGGATGGTGGAAGAGGACGGTCAGACCCGTCCAGCAATCACCTGGGATGACTACAAGATTGTGCAAGAAGAAGGTCAGGTGTCAGCTTCCTCAGAGTGTATCCACGAATTTTGGGTAAGCCTTTCAATCCTTCCAAATACTTTCATCATTTCTCATGCTAATAATATGGTTTCCTACTGTTTTTAGACACATTTTCGACCTTGTGAGCCCCTCACCCACTCGGACTTCGACAATGTCATTGACATCAAGGCCAAGAGTCTTTTCTAGGACCAGCTGTGGCGAACGCGTGTCGACGCGACCAAAGATTGGTACAAGTAAGTTGAACCGCGGCTCTTCTTTACAATGCCAGTAATGTTGTTTGGCACACATCAACATGGGTGTAGGAGAGAGCATGGCAAGGAGCTCACTGACACCGAGGCTTCAGACAAGTACTTGATCCCTCAGTAGTACACTCAGGTGCGTCCTGAGTGGGTCCAAAACTGCCCGGAAGTTTGGGATGGAGTTGGCCATTATTGGCAGAGTTCAAGGCCAAGTCTAAGCAGTCTAGGCTCAACCGGGCAGTGCAAGGAGTCGTCAAGTACATCGGGAGGTGGTCCCTGCCATTTTTCGGAAGAAAGAGGTAATGACCTATTCTTTAATTCATTCTTGATGTATTTTTCTCTATGACCCACAATGTGATGCAGTCCGAGAGGGCTGGGGAAGACATAGGTGCCTTGGAATCCTACAGGAGGGCAATGACACCGAAGGCACAACGAGAAGCTCCAGATCCAGCCGTGGCACCACACGCGCAAGACAAGATTGTAAGTGCAACCTATATCATTACTACAATGTTTATCACTACTTGACTTGCTAATCTCAGTAGTTTTGAATGCAAGAACAGTATATGCAAGCGTACAAGGAGACACACGGCCATGACAGCGACCCGTACGCGGAGAAGGAGCTATATGTTGAAGTAATCTACACGCACATGGGGCATAAGTCGCATGGTCTCTACGGGATGGGCTCCGACCACATCAAGTGACTTTGATCTTTATTTGTTCCATTTCTTTGGTCGCCGCGTTACGTGACTTCTCCATACTAACCACACTTTTCTGTTGCAGGTCCGGTGGATTTATGCGCAATGCAAGGTCCCGCCGCGCCGCACGGGAGAGAGCTCACGAGAGGGAGATGGAGAGGGAGAGGGAGAGGGTGGAGGAGAGGGAAAGGGAGAGAGAGAGAGAGAGGAGCGACATAGAAAAGAGCTCCATGAGTTGAGGTTAACCATGGAGATGAACCAAAGAGCAGCTCAGGAGCGGTGGGAAGGAGAACAATAACAAAGGTGGGCTGAGTTCATGAGGTTCCACTCAGGGTCCAACTTCGTGAGGTATTCCCATTTAACCCCATTCATCAGATACATTAGATCCTCATTTATTTGCATTAACACTATATTGATCACCAATGTACAGGGTGGGTCGAGTAGGTAGGTTGATCAAGGTGGCGGCGCTAGTTACTCGGCTAACGGGGGACCACAACCCTTTGTTCAGGTCCAAGATGCGGTGTCATCATTTCATCACAGTCTAACCTAAAGCGTCAATTGAAATGAAACATAAAATTCTTAATGCTTTCAGGTCTCTGCTCAATCAAATGAGGTTTAGGGAGTCGATCACGATGCTCGGCGCGAGTGGGCGGAAGCTGGGACCGATGGGTTTCTAACCCTACTAAGCAGTCCTTCGCTCTTCCCTGCACCAGAGATCGCTCCTTCGGTCTTCCCTCCACTGGACGATACCCCTTCCATCTTCCCTAACCCGGAGAGCAACCCGTGATGGATGGAGACTATGCGTATGGACCTTTTATGTATATATGCTATGTGTAATGGCAGGAATGTTGTGATTGTGGATATGTGCTTTATGGTAGGTCGATGTGTCGATATGGTATGTGATGTCGATGTGTGGATGTGGATGTGCATTCGGGCCATTTGTGATTGATATATATCCTGTGATTGATATATATGTTGTCCTTTTGTGCTATTGAAATCTGTTTAAAATTCATATTTCAAAACTTCTTTTCTGAAAATGCTAATTCCCGAGGGCTAAATGGCCCTCGTAATAAACTACTAGGGCACCAGAGGCTTCTCGCGAGGGCCACAGAGCCCTCGCGAGTAGCAGTGGGCAGTCCCACAGGTGCGCCCGCCAACATGGGCCACGTGCTTGGTCCTCGCGATAAAGCTGCCAGGCCAAAGAGTCGCGAGGGCATACTAAAACCCTCGCGTTTAACCATTTGCGAGGGCCATGCCCTCGTGTTCTATTTTTATTTGCGGGGGAGCGGACGTGAGCATCTGTTCACGAGGGTCGGCCCTCGTAATAAACTACCAGGGCACCACAGGCTTCTCGCGAGGGCCACAGAGCCCTCGCAAGTAGCAGTGGGCGTCCCACATGTGCGCCCGCCAACGTGGGCCCCACAGACATGTCGCGAGGGCTGTGCGGCCCTCGCGATAAAGCTGCCAGGTCAGAGAGTCGCGAGGGCATACTAAAACCCTCGTGTTTAACTATTCGCGAGGGCATACCCTCGTGTTCTATTGTTATTTGCAGGGGAGCGGACGCGAGCATCTATTCGCGAGGGTCGGCCCTCGTGAATTGTTAATCGCAAGGGCTGCTGCCTTTATCGCGAGGGTTTTCTGCCCTCGGTATTGAGGGATATTCCCGTAGTGATTGTGAGCATGTCATTACTGGTTGGTGGCTCAAACCAGCATTGGATGGCCCCGAAAGCTCTTAGCCAATGAAGCAGTACTAGTGTGAGCATGCACTTCGGTACCGGTATATTCCTCCAACCGGTTCTGAATGGCCCCGACAGCCCAACAGCCATTGAATCGTGACTGATGTGACCATCGATCCCGGTTCGTGTCTAACCAATACTAATGGGTCGGTATCGAAGCCAAGTTTTCTAGTAGCAATGTCAAATAAGTTGCCGATATATATATAAGAAAAAATCGGACGTCTTACCCCGAGTGCATCCCTTGTCATTAATTAAGTTTTGTGTAGGGTGTATAATAAATTGGCATATCGCAGCATGAACTACTAAAATTGCAGCATCCTATGTCATTTACTTATACACTACTAGAGAACGGGCTTTCCATCCCGGTTCAGAACGGGCTTCAGTCCCAGTTTCCGAACCGGGACAGCCCTTGGAGACTAATGCCTGCTGGGCATCAGTCCAGGTTACACAAATCGGGACTAATCTCTCCTCGACATGCCGGCCACGAACACACGTGGCAACACAGCTGGGCAGCTTCTATCCCTCCCGGTTGTAACAACAAACCGGGACTAAGGTGTGCGCGTCAAATACAGGTGGCCACATATGGGGCGGCCGCTGGTGAGTCTTTGATCCCGGTTGGTTGAGCTAACCGAGACTGATTTTGTAATACACGTGGCACCACTTTGGGCAGCTTCTATCAGTCCCTGCTGTATCTACAAACCAGGACTAAAGTGTGCGCGCCAATTACTCATGGCTTCATTTGGGGCGGCTGCTAGGGAGTCTGATGGTCCCGGTTGTTTGTTCCAACCAGGACTGAATGGTTACATTGTATTGTCAAATGTAATTTTTGTATTTTTATATTTTGACCCCTGCCTATGAGTCACATTAACTTAACTACTAATATAACAAATTATTCATGCACAGTTTGTTGATAACTTTTTTTTGCAAAAGGAGTTTCACTCCTATTTCCATTACTTGGAACGAAAACAACCAGCATTCTTACAACCATCACCACAAAATAAAGCTAAGGGAGGAAGAGAAGGCAGGAACCCCATGCCCCACAACCCCAGGTAGAGATCAGAAATCTATCCAGAAAATAAAGTCTGGTAACTTGTCCTAGAACAAAGACAGAAAAGGAGAGATTACATCCAGACATCCACCAGAGATAGGAAAGATCATAAAGAAAAGCTACTCTGACGGATTTCCAGCAGTATCCTCCTCCAGCGACATGTCTGGCTTGGCGTCCTCGATCACTTTATAGATCATGCCAATCCCCATTTGCACCAGCTCCTTGTCATTAGCTTTCAAAAGACCTGACCAAAGTTGGAGAAAAACACAAAGAGCAAACACAACAGTAAAGTGATTGCGAGGACGTTTATGATTAAACACAGCATCATTTCTTCTGGTCCAGATCGTCCAACACAATGCTGCCAAGATAAAAAATGCAAGCTTTTGTTATTGGGCATCGCCAGGTTTGCCCATCTTTCAAAACAGGCAAAGTCATTGGGGACAATCTGTACCATTACACAAACAGCGGTCACATTCCAGATAGATTTAGATAGGGCACACCCAAAAAAAAAGATGATTGTTAGTCTCAACATTGTCACAGGACTCACAAGCAAGATTACCCACCCAACCTCTCTTGCTAAGAATAGATTTGGTAAGATTTTTTTCTTTCCAAGCCAGCCACAGGAAAATTTTAACTCCCCTACAAAGTTAAAATTTGCTTGTTGATAACTAAAATCGAAAGAACATTCAATAAACTTTAAATTACAACAAAGCATACAATGTACATACATACATAATTATCATACATTGTACACAAGTATACATACACTTTTTATCGGGATCTTTTACGTGCATCACTCGACGATTGGCTGGTATGTTTCGAAGGCTCTGGAATCTAATTTATAAAACGGTGGTAATGCTCGCCCATCGGATTTATGACCTCATCTAAAAGGAAGCCGGAGATTTGCTCTTGAATTTCTTTGACACACACCGACGAGAGTTCCAGACCTTTTTCCAAACTTTTTTTTTTGCCAATTTTAGGGGAATCTATCATTAAATAGGGAATTAACTTATCAATCTTTGAAACTATAGAAAATGTCCGAAGTAGGTATCTAGGTGTTATTAAGGTAGTAATTATATATTACTCACCCCAAAATCTGCTTTTTTTCTTGTGTACTCAGCAGTGCCCCCAATGAAGTTGTGCATCATCTCGCACACATAGTATCCGCATAAATTGTTTCCATGTGGCTGATGCAAGACCTGTGGTGGAAGAGTTGAAATCGTGAAATAGATTCACGGAAATTACGTTAACTTACTAATAAATCGTAATATGATATACATATATATTTAGCGAGGTACAACTCGAAAAGCGTCTTGAATGTTCCCATGGTTTTCTTGCGGAACGTTGCGAAGGCACTGCACATTTGATTACAAGTTATATATAATTGAGTTTGTTTGATATGGAGAAATAGAACTAGTAAGATAATGAATTGAAGAGCAATGTACCGGTTGAGCATGGCGATGAAGTCTTTGTACTTTTCAACAGGTTCCCTTTTCGAGTCCATGATCATGATCTTCCTATGATATAGCTCTATAATAAAAACGGCCAGTGAAAGCTGCACATATATATGTTAACGCGGTTTACTAATTAGTTCTAACAGTGTGTTAAGAAAAGGAATTAAAATAAGGCGGTACGAAAACACGTACTCAAATTCGTAGGGTAGAAGTATATGCCTCTTGTGTCGTTGTCCCATTAGCCCTTCGTAAATGTTGTCCTCTATGTCTTTTGGGTACTCTCTAGCTATTTTCTCGTTAATGACTATTGGGTCAAGAAAGCCAAATTCATGAATTCCCTCCCTTAGACATCTTTTTATCTCCATTCTACATAAGGAAAAATTAGTTAGGCCTCCAAGTTAGTATAGTATACCGGCGGGCATGATCGAAATTTGCAAACAATACACTTACAGAGACCAACAACTCATCATGGTGACGTCGAGGGCCCTTCCCTGATATAGTTCGTATAGAACCTCCCATTCAATCATGAAGTCAATGTCCCCACGGTAGAAATGGTGTTGCTTGATGACAACGGCGATCGAGTACAAACCATTTTCGGTTGCCCGCAAATACCAATATGGAGTTGTCGCATCTTCGTTGTTAGCCAGGGAAGCTCCTCACGCCTGACGAGCAGTGCACCTTTCACAAATTTCCATTGTACCTCTGCAAAGGGGATGTCCTTAAGGCCTAAGAACTGATCTGCATCAAGCCCAGCTTCATTGTACAAATTCCTCTGCGCATCCTCTTCTGGAATCTGCTCCTCTGATGTTTCCTTATCAGATTCCTTACGCAAGATGCGCTCGTAGTCTGATACAGATGGTCTTTCTGGTTTGTTGATCTTATCCTTCAACGATAAGATACACCTCCTGCCTTTGTGTCATTCGTCCGTACCGGGCTGGACCCTCGGTAGAGATGGTTTCTTCGCAAAATGTGCGGTGACCTTGCCTCTTAGTATCCGCTCGGTTTACTCTTTGGTTATATCATACGGCAGCTTCAGAGGTGTTTTAGCTCTGGATGACCTGGACCCTGTCTTCTTAAGAGGTGCTCGCCCCCATCAGGCTGGCTTGACCTAGCCGGCACCTTCTTGGGAGCTATTTGCTGAGTAGGGTGGTCTGTCTTGGCCGGTGTCTTAGTTGGAGTTTCGTGTGAGAGAATTCGTCGAGGAGTTGATGCAGGAGACCGTGGAGAGGACACAGGCATGTTACCTTGAAAAATTATGAACCGTTTGCGCCACATGACGAAATTGTGTACTGCATCTCCTAGCTTCGTGGTCCCGTCACCTCCTTCAATGTCGAGGTCAAGGTCCCCGTACCCCTAGCATACCTCGTCCATGGAGACCTTGGCGTAGCTCAGGGGTATCTATTGGCCATGGATGACCTGCCCTGCCTTCAACCTCCTTGATGGAGAGATTCCGCGCTTCGATGTGTAGCTCACAAGGTGTCGGTTGCGTGATGTCGTCCAAAGGATAGCGGGCCAAGTCCTCTTCGGGCAGCCCACTGGAAGCGCAGCTGCTCCGCCGCATGGAGGGGCTGACGACGTTGGGATTACTGGGCGGTTCCTGCTGATCGGCCTCCCGCGCTTGGCTGAAGGCTAGCTACACCTCTCTTCGGACTGTTTCTTGTATGCTCACCTGTGTTGCGCGCAGTTGCTCCTCAAGGTCGAGGAGGTGTTGTGCCTGTCGGCCTTGCTCCTTGACCGACTCCTGCAAGTCTTGGCATCCTGTGTGAAACCAATCTTCCACGGGACGACGCCAACCCCTCGTGTATGTACAGGGTGCTCCAGGTTCAATAGGGCCCTGGTTAGTTCATCGTTCTCCCTATTTGGCACCAAGATGCCTTGGGCCTACTCATCGTGCGCCTCTTGAAGCCTTCTTGCAACATCTCTGATCCTTTCACCAAAAACTGGTGTACCATCGTCGTCAAGGCCGCCGTCATGACCAAAGAACGAATTCTTCAATCTGTCGAACCATCTCATTGTTACGGGTTCGACACCTTTCACAAGCAAGTCATGTTCCCTCTTCTCCCATTTGGGTATCACCTTGCGGTGACCACCAGGACCAAGACGATGGTAGTATTGCTTCTTCACCGCATTTTGCTTATTCTTTTCACTCATACTCTGACCTTGTTGAGAAGTTTTGTACCCTACAAATTCATCCCAGTGATCTTGTAGCTTTGTGTATTTATTGAAGTCGGTTAGTACATTATTCTTAATGTACTCGTTGTTCCTTGAATGTCTGGAATGCCATTGTCATATTCTTCAATGTATAACTCTTCACCTTCTGTTAGGTCCCTTCGGGGAAGGCGAATACTTCTTTCATATCGATCCATAGCGTGTTCTTGAGGTCTGCAGGTATATCGTCCTATTTTACAATGCTAATGGGCACGTGGTACCTAACAATCACTCCGAAAGTCGATCTAAATGGCCCAATCAGCTCTGTTGGCTTAAGAGGCTCGCCTTCCTCGCTGACTTCAGTGATTATGTGCCTTGACTTCGGCCTCTTACTATGACCTCGCTGACGTGACTGGCTACTCGTTTGACTGGACTGGGTGACTTCATCGGCCTCAGTGGCTTCTATGGCCTCACCGGTTGCCGCAGGTTGAACTATGTCATGAGGACCAGTCCCAAACATCTCCATTAAAAATTCATCATCACCAATCCCTCCGCTCGCCATTGTAACAAATAAAGGCACTAAAAATACAAGTGCAAATACCTCAACACATTACATATTAATCATTTCGAAATAATTTCCAATCAAATTTGGTTAAGTGTTTAGGAAACAGAATGAAAGGATGCTTGCAAGTTTTAACTAACTTGTGAAGCTGGATTGCTAGAAGCACACAAGAAAGGATGCATGCTGGGATGAGGAGCTTATTGATGAAATTTTTTCTCATGAGGAGGCAAAGATTATAAAATGCATTCCGGTGCAGGACCAGACTAAAGACTTTGAGGCTTGGCATCTTGAGCCAAAAGGGATATTTACTGTGAAATCAGCTTATCATCTGTGTAGGGCACAAAGGGAGTATGTCGAAGACAAGGAAAGCCCCTCAAATGATGCAGATGCAAGGGTGGGTTGGCAAAAGCTTTGGCAAATGCCTCTAATTACAAAGATCAAACACTTTATGTGGAGGTTAGCTCATAACTCACTACCTCTGTTGTTGAAATTGAAGAGAAGGGGACTAGACGTTGACACTAGATGTCTAATGTGTGGTAGACTGGATGAGGATGGTGGTCACCTTTTCGTCAAGTGCAAAGAAGTCAAGAAGGTTTGGAGGGTGATGGGTTTTGAGTGTTTAAGACAGAAATTTGTCAGCTGTCAATCTCCTAGTGAGATCTTGAGGGATATTTGTAAGCAGGATGAAGAGTCTCAAGTTTCCATCTGTGTGCTGCTTTGGGTTTGATGGTACAAGAGGAGCAAAAAGGTTCATGGAAGCCCTATAGGACCTTTTGATGATACAGTCCATCTCATCATCATAAATTTTCTGGATTGTAAAGATCTTATCAGATGGGGTAGTGGGAATGGCATAGGAAGGGTTGGTAAAAATGGGAACCATCGACAGAGGGCTTTGTTAAAGTTAACACTGATGCTTCTTTTGCCGAAGGGCCCAAGAACGGTGGATGGGGTGCTGTGGCTAGAGATGAGATGGGTCAAGTTGTGTTTATGGTAGCAGGCAAGCTGAAAAGTGTGCTCAGTGCATCCCAGGCAGAAGCAGCAGCTTGTCAGCATGGTTTACTCGCAGCTCAAGATTTGGGTCTCGCTAAGGTTTTGCTCGAATGTGATGCTTGGAACCTGATTTCCATTCTGTCCAGCAAAAATGAGTATAGAGGGATGGATACAACAATTGTTGAAGCGATTAGAAGTGCAATGCTGATTGGTTTCAATATTCAAGTCATAGAAGGAAAATTGTATAGTATTATGTAAAATTAAACATAAATTTACAATGGGAGCGGAATCGGTGGCGGCGACACGGGCGGCGGCGGCGTCGATGGAGGGGTTGTAGGGGGTGGCGACACGGGCGGCGGTGATGTCGAAGGGGTTGTAGTGGGCGGCGACAGGGGCGGCGACGACGTCACTGGCGCGTCGTCTGAGGGGTTGTTGGTGGCGGCGACACGGACGGCGGCGTCGGAGGGGTTGTAGGCGGCGGCATCATTGGAGGGGCTGTAGGGGCGGCGACATGGGCGGCGACGACGTCACTGGCGCGTCGTCTGAGGGGTTGTAGGCGGCGGCGACATGGGCAGCGGCGTCGGAGGGGTTGTAGTGGGCGGCGACACCGGCGGCGACGACGTCACTGGCGCGTCGTCTGAGGGGTTGTAGGCTGCGGCGACATGGACGG
Source organism: Raddia distichophylla (assembly GCA_005191435.1). Lineage (NCBI taxonomy): Eukaryota > Viridiplantae > Streptophyta > Magnoliopsida > Poales > Poaceae > Raddia > Raddia distichophylla. Next base: position 3,589,277 of record SPJY01010914.1, on the reverse strand, counting down.
AGGCGTCGGAGGGATTGTAGGCGGCGGCATCATTGGAGGGGCTGTAGGGGCGGCGACATGGGCGGCGACGACGTCACTGGCACGTCGTCTGAGGGGTTGTAGGCGGCGGCGACATGGGCAGCGGCGTCGGAGGGGTTGTAGTGGGCGGCGACACCGGCGGCGACGACGTCACTGGCGCGTCGTCTGAGGGGTTGTAGGCTGCGGCGACATGGACGGAGGCGTCGGAGGGATTGTAGGCGGCGGCATCATTGGAGGGGCTGTAGGGGCGGCGACATGGGCGGCGACGACGTCACTGGCACGTCGTCTGAGGGGTTGTAGGCGGCGGCGACATGGGCAGCGGCGTCGGAGGGGTTGTAGTGGGCGGCGACACCGGCGGCGACGACGTCACTGGCGCGTCGTCTGAGGGGTTGTAGGCTGCGGCGACATGGACGGAGGCGTCGGAGGGATTGTAGGCGGCGGCATCATTGGAGGGGCTGTAGGGGCGGCGACATGGGCGGCGACGACGTCACTGGCACGTCGTCTGAGGGGTTGTAGGCGGCGGCGACATGGGCAGCGGCGTCGGAGGGGTTGTAGTGGGCGGCGACACCGGCGGCGACGACGTCACTGGCGCGTCGTCTGAGGGGTTGTAGGCTGCGGCGACATGGACGGAGGCGTCGGAGGGATTGTAGGCGGCGGCATCATTGGAGGGGCTGTAGGGGCGGCGACATGGGCGGCGACGACGTCACTGGCACGTCGTCTGAGGGGTTGTAGGCGGCGGCGACATGGGCAGCGGCGTCGGAGGGGTTGTAGTGGGCGGCGACACCGGCGGCGACGACGTCACTGGCGCGTCGTCTGAGGGGTTGTAGGCTGCGGCGACATGGACGGAGGCGTCGGAGGGATTGTAGGCGGCGGCATCATTGGAGGGGCTGTAGGGGCGGCGACATGGGCGGCGACGACGTCACTGGCACGTCGTCTGAGGGGTTGTAGGCGGCGGCGACATGGGCAGCGGCGTCGGAGGGGTTGTAGTGGGCGGCGACACCGGCGGCGACGACGTCACTGGCGCGTCGTCTGAGGGGTTGTAGGCTGCGGCGACATGGACGGAGGCGTCGGAGGGATTGTAGGCGGCGGCATCATTGGAGGGGCTGTAGGGGCGGCGACATGGGCGGCGACGACGTCACTGGCACGTCGTCTGAGGGGTTGTAGGCGGCGGCGACATGGGCAGCGGCGTCGGAGGGGTTGTAGTGGGCGGCGACACCGGCGGCGACGACGTCACTGGCGCGTCGTCTGAGGGGTTGTAGGCTGCGGCGACATGGACGGAGGCGTCGGAGGGATTGTAGGCGGCGGCATCATTGGAGGGGCTGTAGGGGCGGCGACATGGGCGGCGACGACGTCACTGGCACGTCGTCTGAGGGGTTGTAGGCGGCGGCGACATGGGCAGCGGCGTCGGAGGGGTTGTAGTGGGCGGCGACACCGGCGGCGACGACGTCACTGGCGCGTCGTCTGAGGGGTTGTAGGCTGCGGCGACATGGACGGAGGCGTCGGAGGGATTGTAGGCGGCGGCATCATTGGAGGGGCTGTAGGGGCGGCGACATGGGCGGCGACGACGTCACTGGCACGTCGTCTGAGGGGTTGTAGGCGGCGGCGACATGGGCAGCGGCGTCGGAGGGGTTGTAGTGGGCGGCGAACACTAGGAAAAAAGGGGTCTCGCCGGTAGCTCTGCTGGGGGTTGTCCGCAGCGCCCAAAGTACGGTGGGGACTTCTTCCGCCCAGCGCTTGCCACGCTTTTCCAGGCGATCGAACGCCCTTGTCTTGAGTCCTTTGAGTACTTCTGCGTTCGCCCGCTCCACCTGCCCATTGCTCTTCGGATGTGCGACGGAGGCGAAGCACAGCTTAGTGCCCAGTTCTTCACACCAATCTTGAAAGTCGGCGCTCTTGAACTGAGCACCATTGTCAGACTTGCCACGCTTTTCCAGGCGATCGAACGCCCTTGTCTTGAGTCCTTTGAGTACTTCTGCGTTCGCCCGCTCCACCTGCCCATTGCTCTTCGGATGTGCGACGGAGGCGAAGCACAGCTTAGTGCCCAGTTCTTCACACCAATCTTGAAAGTCGGCGCTCTTGAACTGAGCACCATTGTCAGACTTGCCACGCTTTTCCAGGCGATCGAACGCCCTTGTCTTGAGTCCTTTGAGTACTTCTGCGTTCGCCCGCTCCACCTGCCCATTGCTCTTCGGATGTGCGACGGAGGCGAAGCACAGCTTAGTGCCCAGTTCTTCACACCAATCTTGAAAGTCGGCGCTCTTGAACTGAGCACCATAGTCAGTGATGATTTTGCTGGCGACGCCAAACTGGACGAAGATACTTCTTATGAACTTTATGGCTGCAGCGGAGGTGATCGCCGGGACTGGCGAGGCCTCCACCCACTTGGTGAACTTGTCGACGGCGACGAACAGATGAGTGTAGCCCCCGGTCGCCCGTGGGAACGGGCTTAGGATATCCAGCCCCTAGACCGTGAACGGCCAAGAGAGCGGAATGGATTGCAGCGCCTGGGCCGGTCGGTGGATCTGCTTAGCTTGAAATTGGCACGCTTCACATCTTCTCACCAGCTCGAAGGCATCCTGAAGGGCAGTAGGCCAATAGAAACCATGGCGGAAGACCTTCCCGACCAACGCCCGGCTCCCTGAATGGCTCCCGCACATGCCTTCATGGATCTCAGAGAGGATTTCGCTCCCCGCTTCCCGAGTGATGCACTTCAGTAGAACTCCATTTGCTCCCAGGCGATATAGGTCCCCACCTACCAGGGCGTAGCACTTGGCCTTGCACGCTATCTTCTCAGCCGACGCGTCATCGTCGGGGATCACTCCATCCCGCAGGTAGGCCAGGATAGGATCCATCCACTGACCTTCCCGGATGAGTGCGACGACGTTAGAATGGTCGCCGACGTACTCTGCTTGGCCTGGCAATTCCGCCTCAACCGCCTCGGCAGTTCTTCCGCATCCTCCCTCCGACCGGGGAGCTGCTGTGGGAATGCTGACGTCTCCTCCTGACGTGGGAGCCGCATCAAGAATCATGTCATCCCCACCGGACTCGGGGCCTGCAACAGAGGGCCGCGTGAGTCATTCTTCAAAGACCCCAGCCGGGACAGGTGCCCTTGACGAGGCAATCTGGGACAGTTCATCCGCCATGTAGTTGTCGCGGCGAGGGATGTGCACGAAGCCCAGCCCCTCAAAGTGCCGCTCCAACCGGCGCACCTCCGCCAGGTAGGCCGCCATGGTAGGATCCAAATAGATGAATTCCTTCCTCGCCTGGTTGATGACCAGGAGAGAGTCATCTTTGACTTGCAGCCACCGGATGCCCAGGGTCGAAGCCACCCTGAGCCCGGCGAGTAGTCCTTCGTACTCCGCAGTGCTGTTGGTAGCGCGGAACTCCAGCACCACCAGGTGCCGAACAATGTCGCCGATGGGAGACACCAGGACGACGCCGGCCCCAGCCCCCTCCAGCCGGAACGAACCGTCGAAGAAGAGAGTCCACGGTGAGGGTGCTGGCGTGACTTCAACTTCTGCCGCCGCTGGAGTCCATTCGCTGACAAACTCCGCCAGGGTCTGCCCTTTGATGACCGTTCGGGGAGTGAACTTGAGATCGAACTCCGCAAGCTCCACTGCCCACTTGGCGATGCGGCCCGTCGCCTCGCGGTTAAAAAGGATCTCCCGCAAGGGGTACTTGGTCAAGACAGTGATTTCTCGCCCCTGGAAGTAGTGGCGCAGCCTTCTGGATGCCGTCAACACGACGTACAACATTTTCTGGTGCTGCGAATACCTTTTTTCTGCATCGTGGAGGACCTTGCTGATGTAGTAGATCGGGCGCTGAACTCCTTCTCTCTCCTCCATCAACACCACGCTGACCACCTCCAGGTTCGCCGCGACATAGAGGATCAGCGGCTCGCCCGGATCTTGGGCGACCAGCACGGGTGGAGAAGTGAGGTACTTCTTCAAACCGTCAAACGCTTCTTGCGCCTCCGTGGTCCACTCAAATTGATTGGTCTTCTTCAGGAGATTGAATAGGGGGAGACTCTTATCCCCCAGGCGAGCTATGAAGCGGCCCAGGGAAGTCAAACAACCCACCAAACATTGCATCTGCCGAAGTCGCGTCGGGGGCTTCATGTTCTCGATCGCGGCGATCTTGTTGGTGTTCGCCTCAATCCCCCTTTGGGAGACAAGGAAACCCAACAGCTTGCTCGACGGAATGGCGAACACACACTTCTCAGGGTTGAGCTTGATGCAGTACTTCCTCAGGTTGGCGAAAGTTTCCTCCAAGTCGCTGATCAACTCCTCCGCTTTCTTGGACTTCACCACCAGATCGTCGACGTACACCTCCAGGTTCCGCCCGATCTGGGGCGGTGAGCGATGTGCATGGCCCTCTGATAGGTTGGGCCTGCATTCTTCAAGCAGAACGCCAATCTTGTGTAGCAGTAGACACCCATGGGCGTCACAAAGGCAGTCTTGTCTTCGTCTTCTTCTGCCATGCTAATCTGGTGGTACCCAGAGTACGCATACAGAAAGCACAGCTGCTCGCACCCCGCCATGGAGTCGACGATGAGGTCGATGCGGGGCAGTGGGTACGGATCCTTTAGGCACGCCTTGTTGAGGTCGGTGAAGTCCACGCACATCCTCCATCGCCCGTTGGATTTCTTGACAAGGACAGGGTTCACCAACCACCTGAGATAGGCGAAGCTCTGAACAACCCCCGCCCTCAGAAGCTTGTCCACCTCCTGCCGGATAACGGCCTGGCGCTCCACCGACTGCTTCCGGACCTTCTTCAAGACCGGTCGCGCGCCTGGGAACATTGCCAACTTATGCTCAATCACCTCCCTGGGGACCCCAGTCATGTCGGACGGTTGCCAAGCAAACACGTCTGTGTTAGACTGGAGGAAGGAGACGAGCGCGCCTTCCTATTTGGCGCCGAGAGGAGCGCCCACCTAAACGGTCCTCGCTGGGTCTGACTCGCTCAGGGAGACCGTCTTAACCTCCGCGGACGAGCCGGGGGAAGCTCGAATCTTCGCCGAAGGAGCTCCCAAAGTCGAGGCTTCAGCCTTCTGGGTGCCGATCACCCCCGCCAAAGCAAGAGCATTTTTGTCGCAGCGGAGCACCTCCGAGCGGTCCACCTTCACGATGATGGGGCCGGCCGGCCGCGGGATCTTGACCACCATGTAAGCATAGTGGCAGGCCGCCATGAACTTGGTCAGCGCCGGCCGACCCAGTATGGCGTTGTACGGGAGGTCGAAGTCAGCCACCTCGAACTCGAGCATCTCCGTGCGAAAGTTGTCAGCGCCTCTGAAAGTCACCGGGAGACTGACGCGTCCGAGAGGGACGGACTCAGCCCCCGGCGTGATGCCGAAGAAAGGAAGCGCCGGCCGGAGCTCCTGCTCCTGGATCTGAAGTGCTTTGGCGACTCAGGCGGACAGGAGGTTGATAGAACTTCCTCCGTCTACCAGCACCCGCCCCAGCTTGACATTCCGGACCGTGGGCGCAACCACGATCGGGAGATGTCCCGGGCCGGCGGTACTAGCGGGGAGATCGGCCTGACTGAATGTGATCGACTGCTCCGACCACACCAGCAGCCTAGTAGACCCCACACCAGGCACGACGGCGCACACCTCCCTCGTCACACGCTTGAAACTAGCGTGAGACGGATAGGTGGCCGATCCGCCGTGGATGAAGGCGACTTCGCGGTCCGCCTGCTGAAAACCAGGCGAAGCCGGCTCCTTGCCCTTGCCGCTGCCGGATGCTTGCTGCTGCTCGTGGACTCGCTTGTCCACTATCTTGCTTATGACCTGGCCATCAGCCAAGTCGTGGGTGTTACTGCGATGGATCGGACAATAAGTCCTTCCATCCCACTCGTTGGGGCGACCCCCTCGCCCTTCGCAGCGGCCGCGATGACCATCGCGACCGCCTCAGTGGGGACCGTCCTTGCCGCCGCCGCGACCTCCTCGTTTCTTTTGCCCGCCACGACTGACGCGCGGCTGGCCATCGCCGTCGTCGTCGTCGTCGCGCTCGGCGGTCAAGACCTGCCCGGTCTCGGCCGCCTCGCGCTTCTTCTTGTCTTTCCCGTCGGGACTTTTGGAGGTCCCAGCCCCCGGCCTCGCCGCCCGTAGTGCTTTCGGCTGGACGGAAGCGGGCCTCCGCCTGCAGGGCGCACTTGTTGGCCAAAGTGAAGAGCTCCTCCGTCGTCTTGATCTTGCGGGTGGCATCTTCTCCTTAACCTTTGGGTCTCGAGCGCCCCTCCTGAAGGCCGTGACAACGGCGTCGATGGAGATGTCAGGAATGGTGTTTCGAACCTGACTGAAGCACCAAATGTAGTCGCTTAATGACTCTCCCTTCTTCTGCTCCACATTGTGGAGGTCGTCTTCGACTCCGGGCTGCTCGAAAGTGCCCTGGAAGTTGGTTATGAAGAGCTCGGAGAGCTTGTTCCACGACCCCACTGACTCCGAGGGTAGGTTCCCGACCCTCCAGTTGGCTGCAACACCGTGGTGTAGATCTGCAAAAACTCGTCGGGGTTGGTAGAGCCGTCGTACTTCTCGATGGAGGCGGGCTGGAACTTCTCCGGCCAATGCACGCGGCGCAGCTCCATCGAAAAGGCACGGCAATCGACGTCTGGAGCCTCCTATTCCTGCATGCGCCCTTCGTCCTGCCGCGCCCGCCCCCCGGGGGGCGCCGAAGAGGCGCCGCCTTCTCCGGCAGAGGAGGCACCGCGGGAGTCCTCCTCCTGGCCCCCACGAGTGGCAGCAATAGCGCGGTCGCGCTCTCGATCGTGCCGCCGGCGGAGCTTGTCGCGCAGGTCATCTCCATATCGTAGATGGCGGTCCTCCAAGTGGACTCGGAGGTCCGGCCCACCTGCGCGCCTGCCCGGTCGAACACCCGTAGGAGTTGCCTGGCTCCCGTCGTCTTGGCCCCGCTCCCTCCCGCCGGGAGATCCGCGGGAGGGGTGCGGAGAAACAAAACAGCGGGAGGAAGCGGAAACTCCGGTTCCCACACCCCCCGGAGCTTGCACTACCGCCGCGGCGGCGTCGATGTAGTGGGCCAAACTGGCCAACCACGGCGCCGCCGAAGAGTCCGGAGTTACCGGAACCGGCGGGCTGTCCAGTAGGGCCCTGGCCGCATGGAGGTTTTGTGCTGGAGTGCACTCCTCCAATGCCAGGTGTCGCCTAGCTAGACTGGGACGGCTGCTCTTCGCCAGGGCGCCAACCCTTGACGGGCGGCTACCGCCCGGCTGGTCTACCACCATTGCCGCGGCCGACGCTGCGGTCGCGGCTCTGGCGGCTGCTTCCTGGCCCATCGCGGACTGCTGATCCGCCATTGCCGCCTGAAGAGAGATCGAAGAACTTGAACTGATGCTAGCGCCCCCTACCTGGCGTGCCACTGACGGCGTGTTCTTCACTTAACCACAGTGAATCACACCCCTATCAGATTTCTATCTTGCTAGCCGATCAGCCCGAGTTCAGTTCGATTCGAGCGTCGAACACGGCAAGTAGCGACGCGCAGCGATTACCCAGGTTCGGACCCCCCTGCGGGTAATAGTCCTACTCCTGCCGAGCCTTAGCTCTTTTCTTGTTGTGGTTGTGTGGGAATGATTACAGAATGCTTCTCCCCCCTCTCCCTTCTCTCTCCTCCCCTTTTATACAAGCCGTGGGTTAGCGGAGAGAGCCGAGGGGTTTGGTAGTACAGTACTCTTAGTACACTGATAAGACGTGAGGGACGAGACAGGAGAGACGAAACGTGCTGTTACTGTGCCGAGCGGTGCCACCCACGCGTGCCTCGCAAGTGGCCTCCGACTCGTGCGAACACGCCGGTGAATGAACGGGCGGGGCCCAGCTTTCTCCTTCTGACGCGGGCGGCCAACCTGATGACGGCAAACTCTCTCTCTGCCGGTCAATTCCGCAGCGCCACAGTGACAGTTGATCAGACCTGCAGAGGTCACTGTGGCGGTAATCATATCTTCATCGGTCCATCTGCGCATGATGCTGCATTTAATGCGCTGTCCTTCGCAGCAAGGGAGAGCCTTCGCCCGGAAGACTCCCTTCGGGACACTTCCTGCCGTGCGGGCCCCACCTGACAGTGAGGGGCCCTCTCACGCTCGCCCTGCGCGCGCTGAGGAGCTCGCCCACACGCAGGGGCCTGATCGCCCGCCTGACGTGTGGGGCCCTCGCCTGGCGCGCTGTGGAGCTCGCCCACACGCAGGGGCCTGATCGCCCGCCTGACGTGTGGGGCCCTCGCCTGGCGCGCTGAGGAGCTCGCCCACACGCAGAGGCCCGATCGCCCGCCTGACGTGTGGGGCCCTCGCCTGGTCCTCCCTGTGACTCTTCACACCCTGGTATTTACTGTACCGACAGATACTTTAGGAATACACCTGCGTGAAAGCTGCTGGGATATCCGTGAACATAAGAGCCCGAAACGCCCGGGTCGATACCTACGCTCCGCAAAGCCTCTAAAAACCGAGGGTCAATAGTCTCTTAGGTTTCATCATCGGAGAAAGCAACCGGAATCGAGGGCCCCGGCATCGGAATGCCTTCTAGATGCGAAGCATGGGGAACTTCGCTCTTTTCGGTAGATGGGCCGGCATAAACAATGACGCGATGATCAAGGTTAGAAGTACAAACTTCGGGGGAATCAAAAATAATGATAACCTGAGCAAAAGTTAAACCCTCGTTTAGCGCACGAGGTAATGTTTTACATAAAAACTTAAGAAAACTTAAGAAATAAGTTCAAGTCCGGACCTCCGCGATTTCCTAATTATCGCCACCCATCAAAGCTGGTGGGGCACAAACATTGCCAGCGGGGTCGGACATTCAAGCAACAATGGCTTCGGTGGCAATGGCTTCCTTGACGGTGGCTTCAATGGTTAGAACTTTGGCCCCTTTAGACAAAGACGGAGGGTGATCCTTCTTCACCGCCTTAACTGATGGCCCAAGAGCGGAGGCAATCACAGCTGCACGCCCGTGTGGGTTCCAGAAGCGGCCGAGGAATCACCGGACAAGAGTCCTTAATTTTGGAGGAGCTTCGGTGACGAATTCAGAGCTTGGGACCAAAGCATTCTTGGACTTCAGAAACGCTACGTGGCCACAGCCTGCATCGGTAAGGTAACAAGAAAGGGCAAGGCCAGCTACGCTTGCGCAATGATTGCCGAAGGCGAAAGCCACTTCGGATGCCCCGCTCGCAGTCTCATGGAGCCACTTCAGCAAAGCAGGCCCGTCATCTTCAATCCAAAGGTTGCACTGCAGACCAATAGATGTAAAAGAGTCGAAGAGGGTGCGGGCAACGCCACGGATACCCTCAACCAAAGCCACACGATCATCTTTTAAAATTGTATTTTCGCTCTCAAGAGCTTCAACACGAGCTTCGAGAGCCTTGAGCCTTTGGATCCTTCTCTTGAAAGCCTCGTTCTCGCTGAGAACCTTCGAGTTCTCCTCACATAGAATCTTATCCTCATTGAGCAAAGCGTCAAATTGCTTCTCGAGGGCACGAGCGACAAGCATGCTCTGCGCAAACAAAAAGGGTTCGATCAAACTACAAGGAAAATGCTAAATAATAATAATAAAATAAAAATACAAAAAACTATCCCAAACAGAGGAAGCTCCGAGAAAGGAGAACATTTGAAGCCATCTATGCCTTTTATAAGCTTCGGAATGCACTCATCGTCCAAGGCATCAATGGAGTGTTGATAAAGGTGGTGGAAGGTCATGGGGACCTTGAAATGCTTCTCGGGGTCGAAGTTGGTCACGAAGGTGAGCGCTTCCTCGAAGCTTCCCCCTCCTAGTCGGAACAACATTTCCCTTGTCAAATTCCCCCCCCCCCAGTGTGTGTGAAGACCGGAGGGCATCAATCTTACTTACAGCTTCGGGGGCACGAACCTCGCCCTCCGGCTGAGAACCGGAGTGATGGGAAGGACACCGCACCAAGGGGGAGAGGGAACAAAAGGGGTCCATTGGAATAGCACCCCCCTCGGACGCAGCGTCATCCTCCTCCTCGTCAACAACGAAAGGGTCATCGAACATGATACCCTTCCCCGCACGCTACACGAACACAGGTGACGCCCCACGTCACGCGAGCCAACTGAAAGAGGACGCGGTGCTACGCTAGCCGGAAAACAAAATTTTCTACCGCGACCACCCAGGAAGCAAGCGAGTCTGGGATCACAGATCGTTACCCTTGCAGCACGTTAGCAGCGGAAGAAGAGTGGGTGTAGCCTCCCCGCGTGCTGCAAAGCACTGTACGTAGTCGAACTCGACGCGGTACAACTCCTCCTTGTCGCGGATGTAGCCGATCCTCTCGATCAGCGCCGGCGCAGGAGCGACGACGCCTCTACGGTATCCACACGTCCAGGGAAGGAACGCTGCGCGTTGGTGTGCTAGCACCCGTGCGCGCGGCGGCTAGGGCTTAGAGGAGTGGGGCGTGGTGGCGGCTAGGGTTTCGTGGTGGGGAGACTCGCCCACCCCGCGTCCCACCTCTCCAATTTATAGAGTGCTCTAACGGGCTTTCTACAAGAAACCCATTATGGGTCGCGCTAATGGATCCTCTACAATAGAAACCCATTAGTGCGCAGTGGATCTAAATCCGCACAAACCCATTAATGGATCGAATCCATTAGTAATGTTCCAACCCGTTAAGTGTGTGACCCATTAGGCTCATGTACAAGTCGGCCGCAGTCCCGGAGAAACCTTTCTCCAGACCACAAGTCAATAGCGGTACCTAGCAGCACATAATGACCCCCGAATGCACACGATGATCGAATCAGCTGAACCTCGATACACTCATATAGGATCCTTTTGCCACACGACATCAGTCAAGCTCAAGGCAAGAAGCGTGCCACCCTTGTGATAGCTCGACCCATTCACTCGTCAATGTAATGGATATAATTGTGATTAACTCTTTAATCACTTTGGCATGGCCATGCACTTTCCTTATCCATCCACACCGAGGGGCCCAGAGATATCTCTCCTGTTACCAAGGAGGGGCAAATTCCATCTTGATCTCTTACACCTCATGTCATGTTTCATGGCATACCCGTAAGCTACCTTTATAACTTCCCTGTTACGGTGAAGCGTTTGATAGCCCCAAAGTATACGACTACGCATGCTGAGAATCAATAAGGATCTCAGGTCGAAGGACCGTATAGGTATACCACTCGAGACTAACCCTGATGGCACTTTTAAGATAACTATCTCAGCAGTGTCTCGGAGCGGGTCTATCCAACCCCATGTTCTCTAACATGTGCCCACATTATTGATTTTATATCTCCATATAAATGATACGTGAAACGTTACCATCAATCAATACATGTGCTGGTCAAATCACTATTGTTCCATATAATGATATGTGACCAGGGATAGTTTAGAATAATGTCATATTGACAATGTGTTTCACAATTAAGTCGTACTTAATGAACAAAGCAGTGACATTTATTCAGGGAACTCATAAGTACATGAATATAGACGTATGATACAATCATCTCACATGATCGCCTCTAGGGCATATCACCAACACCAACAGGTTCAACAACGTTGGTGCTCTCGCCCGCTTCGTGCACGGTGGATGAACCCTCGACCTCAATGTCCACAAGTTCCTCGGTCCTCGATCGCTCGGGAGAGCCGCGCCCGGTGAAACCATCGCCAGAACCCTTCCGCTTCAGGGGACGCTCCGGAGCCACCGAAAGAACCCTCGCAGGAGGAGCATCGACAAAATGATGAACCCTCCCAGAGCGGTACGTCGAAGAGAGCTCGCCGAACTCCCGGGTGGTCAGTAGCCATAGGATCCGATTGGCACGAGTCTCAGTGTCAACAAGGGGGAGCCCTGAGTAAGAAATAAGCCACCGAGGCAGAATTAGGCGAAACAAACAAGCCTCGAATAAAAAACCGAAGGCACGAGGGAACATGAACTGCTAGATCAAACTTGGCCGACGCGGGGTATAGGCGAAGCGACCATCATCCTTTCGAACCAGTTTCATCCCATATTAGGAGAAAGGGGCAGAGGGGAAACATCGTGATCCTCTCAAGCAGGTCCCGGAGGCCTTGTCGCGATGCAACGAATTTAAGAGCTTCCATCTGCTGGCGATGACCCTCGGTCAGCCGGATATTAGGCCTCGACTCAAACTCGCCGTCAGTCTGAGCGGATCGAAGCCTATTGTTCTTGCCAACGGTCACCTAAAACCAACAATACTTCCACTTCCCCAATGAGATCGAGGAGCATTCACTGGGGCGAAGGACTTGTACGAGGAACTAATCTGGAAGTTGATCATCCCGTAGCAGCTGATATCCTCACCTCAGGGGATCTTCACGGGCTGACAATTAGCTTCGTACACCGTCCCGAAGCCGGCCGCCGAAGGCTCATCGAACCCCATGGACCGAAGCACCCAAGCAAATGTAACCAAACGAACGATGGCGTTCGGAACAAGCTACGCAAGATCGCACCCAAAGAGGTCGAGGACGTCAGTTACAAACTTGGTGCATGGGATACGAAGCCCGCACTCGGCATACGCGGAGAAAACAATCGCCTTGTCCGAGCGAGGCTTTGGGACCTCTCGGCTCCGGGTAGGCAGTACTAGGTCGCGGGTACGCCCAGCTTGATAGCGGTGAGAACAGCACCATCCTTAGTAAGCTTGCTTCGGCCCAATAAGGGCTCTTCGGGTGGTCCCTGGGCTTCGGCGTAGGAGCATCCGCAGCCATGCGCGGAGCCATCAAATCCGACGAGAGCCCGATAGCGCGAGAGCGATACACAAGTAGACGCAACAGGGATTGTGAAAGCAAGTGAAAGCGACGCGTTTCACCGCACCAGCTTATATAGCCGAGTGAAACAGCGTTACGCAGTAAAAACGCATCCGCAAAAGCCGAAATATCGCGCTATTAGACGCCTCGGAGGCGAAAAGACGCCTCAGAAGACGAAGAGACGCAGAATAATAAAAAAAATATATTCAAATAAAAATTAATTATTATTAGTAATAACAGAACGAGGGATCAGAAGGATAGCTAGGAAACAACCTTCCCCTCAAGGAGGAGGAGGCGGGTGTTAACCACCCACAACATGCCGAAGCATGCCCGAAAGAACACAACGGACAGGTTCTTCGACCATGGGGTGCTTTTGTTGTTGCTAACATCGCACTCCTCCGCCAAGAGGGCCATGTTGTTGTTTATTTGCAGGGATATCGAACGAGGTACTACACCTTCGGACCCCTAACCGAAGGTCCTTCGGTGTCGACCGGAGGTCCTTCGGTGTCGGCCGGACCTTCGGGCTTGGCGGGCCTTCGGTCTCGAGCGACCCTCGGGCTTGGACAGACCTTCGGATTCAGGCCAAGATGTACCACGACGGCGCAGGAGCTTTGGGTCGTGTCGACCAGACCTTCTGGCTTGAGCGGGCCTTCGAGCTCAAGTGGTGGGCCATTAGGCTTGAGCGGGCCTTCAGGCTCGAGCGACCCTCGGGCTCGGACGGACCTTCGGATTCAGGCCAAGACGGGCCAGCGATAGCGTAGGAACTTCGGATCGGGACGGCCAGCGACCGTTATTCCATCTATCAACTTCTAAAGGTAAGGTCTTTAGCCACTTCAAAATCTCACAAGTATGAGAAACGTTTTGGAATAACCTTTATGCTAGCTATTCATCTTGAGAAGTTGTGCATGAAGCCCACCTTAAACTTTTAACTCCTTGTTCATATTTCAATTCCTTTACTCAGGACGGGCAAAGATCTAGTGTGGGGTGTGTTGACGGTCCTTCTTTGCAATATTTTATACCTTTGACCGTCAACATATCTACAAAATAAAAAAATTCCAACTACATTGAGGCTAACATTAATGAGTTCCACGAGTTTTAATATAGTCTCATGTTTTGCAGGCATACACAAGAAAATACGATTTATCGGCCGTATACAAATCGGACGAAAAATAGAGTTTGAATTAAACATATTTTGAAAAGTGATCAAATTGCAAAATGGACAGAACCATGATGAAGAGCTCGTCGAGACAATCGAAACGCATATATAATTTGCTATATTTGGACTTCGGATGAGGGAGAAATGAGCTCCGGAAGACGACGGACCAGACCGGACCCAAACCCTGGGCCGGCCGACCCAAGCCAGGTCGGCGGGTCCCTTCTTTTGACCAATTTGCCTCCGTTTCTTCCCCACATGTCAAGCAACACACCTAGAGGCCATCCCAACCATCCACGCAAGTCGGTTTGATCCAGAACATGGAGTATTTCGCAAGACATGCATAGGATTCTAAAGGAACCCAATGCTACCGGTCTCCAACTGCCAAACCGACTTGGGAAGATGATCTACACCGTTGTTGAAGCATCCCATGCAAAATTGACGGCCAAATGATGAAAAAGGTGGACCGGCCGACCCACCCTAGGCCGGCCGACCCACCCCCGGGCTCGCCTTGGATTCTCCTTCGGAGGGGGGCTAAGTGACACTTGTCCCAACACGTGGCACTCACTCACTCGCTCCGGCGCACTATAAAAGGAGGTGTTCACCCTCATTTGTGATCATGGAGAAGTGGAGAAGAGAAGAAAACAACTCTATGTTGTCCACTTAGAAATGTAGAAGTAAGGAGAGAGGAGAGTTGAGTGTTGGGGAGATGCCTGAGGTGTCGGCTCTCTTCCACTTCGTGCTCCGGAGCCGACTCGGGTGCGAGTTCAGCTTCTCTCCAATGTTCGGTAACACTTAGCTCAATTCTTTATTGAATAAAGCAAAGTTCTTTCATATACTTGTTGCTCTGTTGGTATTAGGCCCGAACTATTCTTGAGTGCTAAGAACTTTGTGCTTAATTGTTCACCTAGAGATTAGTATAAGAGGTAGTAGGGGTGCATTCGAAGTAACATTCTTGGTACATATTACTGCTAGGTACAAACGTGGTGTTTGGACTAGTTAGTAACCAGTAGGCACCTGCTTCAACGGACGTGTGGTAGGTAATTGGTGGTGACAGCCCTATTATCCGGCTTAGACTTTGTCAAATCCGCCCCTTTAGTTGCAGACCAGTTGAGCCAAATCAGGACGATCATAACCATTCAGGATTCCAATTCAGGATAGCGGGTGGTAGTGAGTGCCTTAAAATAATGTTTCGTATATAACAATTCCCTTTTAATTTAGTTTTGGGTTTTCAAAAATACAAGTGACATACGACAAAATAGAGGATGTCACATATACCTTTTTGCCACCAAACGTGCCTTAAAAATTTGAACATTTCCATCGGCGTCTATCTTTTTCTCAAAGACCCATTTGCACTCGATGGTTTTTACACCATCGGGCGGATCAACCAAGTTCCAAACTTAATTATCATACATGGACTTTATCTCGGATCTCATGGCCTCCAGCCATTTTTTGGAGTCTAGGCCCACCATCGCTTCCTTATAGTCCTTGGGCTCGTCATTTTCCAATAACAACACATCGCGTTGCTCCGTCGTGACGAACATAAACCTCTCAGGAGTGCGGCTTGCCCGCGAGGACCTCCGTGGAACTGGCACCTCATCAACAGGTTCAGCAACATCTTGCTCATTGTTGACGGTCAATTTAGATAACAATTAACATGATTTCGATCATCAACATTTGGTGAAATGAATGGAACCAAAACTAAAACTGTGCAAATTTACAGAATTCCGCGAGTTTTGGTAAGATTTTGCATGCAGGGACCCACTGATCGAAACTGGGCCCGAGCCGAGCAAAAGAGTGGGTCGACCGACCCAGCTCCCTCGCCCAGTCAGGCCAGGGACACACCAGCGCTTTTAGAAGGGATCCTAGAGCACATCCAAGCCGTTGATTTCAGTCGGTTTCATCCAGAAAGAGGAGTGCTTCTCAAGTTAAGCATAGGATTTTAAAGGAACCCGATGCTACCGGTCTCCAACTGCCAAACCGACTTAGGGAGAAGATTCTACACCGCACAAGGAGCATCCTAGCCAAATTGGAGGGTCGGGATCGACAAAGGCAGGCCGGCCGACCCACCTCATGATCCCTTTGGATTCCCCCTTCGGGAAGGAGCTTGTGACACCTGTCCTTAGTCGTGTCAACACCTTATTGGTCACGGTGGCCTATAAAAGGAGGTGATCTCCTTCATTTGAAGATGAACAACAAAGAGCAACACAAGTGAGAGTGAAGTAGAGTTGTGCTACTCTCAAGTAGAGTAAGAGAGAGTGGAGAGTTAGTGTAGGGGAGGAGCCGGAGTGTCGGTATCCCTCACTAGAGCTCTGGAGCTGGACTCGGATGCGGGTTCTGCTGCCGTCTTCTTTCGGTGACACTCAGTCTCGCCTTATTTAATCATCAAGTTCAGTCTATTTATTTTGTCTCTGTTGGTATTAGGCCCGTGCCATTCTTGAGTGCTAAGATCTTTGTGCTTAATTGTCCACCTAGAGATTAGTATAAGAGGTAGTAGGGGTGCGCATCGAAGTGACGTCCTTGGTACGTATTACTTCTAGGAACAAACGTGGTGTTTGGACTAGTTAGTAGCCGGTAGGCACCTGCTTCAACGGACGTGTGGTAGGTAATAAGTGGTGGCAGCCCTATTATCCAGCTTAGACTTTGTGAAATCCTCCCCGTTAGTTGCAGACCAGTTGAGCCCAATCGGAACGATCATAATCATTCGGGATTCCAATTCAGGATAGCGGGTGGTAGTGAGTGTCCGAGCTCCGATTCAGAATCACAAATTAAATAAGAATAGAACTTGAACCTTTCTGACTGGTGTCCGTATAGCCTCTCAATCCGAAATACATTTATCCCATTGTTGAGTCCAACTCACCACATTCATATTCATCCTGGTGAATAAGTATAGAAAATAGAAACTTCTCGTTCCTCGTGGGAAATTGATACCTTAGGAATACTCAAGGATGAAAGCTACTACGATATCCGTGCGCTTGCGGATTAAAACTATAATAGGCATAAGAATCGCAACACTCATCCTGCTGAGGACTAGTTGGAGCTGAAACATTTTCAGATATTTCCTGAATTTCTTCGAGTTGCACCTTGCTCCCACTAGCTCTTTTGAAGAACTCTTTCTCCAAGAAGATGCCATACCGGGAGACAAACACTTTGCCTTTTCCCGGTTGTAGAAGTAATACCATTCGGTTCCCTTCGGGTACTCCACAAAGAAGCATTTATCTGATTTAGGGTGGAGCTTATCAGACATCAAACGTTTTACATAAGCCTCGTAGCCCCAAACCTTTAGATAAGACAGATTGGGACGTTTCCCTTTCCATATCTCATATGGCGTCTTATCTAATGATTTAGATGGAACCCAGTTCAGTGTTAATGTAGCTGTTTCTAGAGCGTATCCCCAAAATGACAACGGAAAATCTGCCTGACTCATCATAGACCGTACCATGTCCAACAAGGTCCTGTTCCTCTGTTTGGAAACCCCATTTAGCTCAGGCGTTCCGGGCGGAGTCAATTGCGGAACAATTCCACAACTGTTTAGATGGTCTCCAAACTCTTTGCTCAAATATTCTCCTCCACGGTCTGACCGCAAAAATTTTATTTTCTTGCCCAAATGATTTTGTACTTCATTCTAACACTCTTTGAACTTTTCAAAAGATTCAGACTTGTGCCTCATTAAGTAGACATAACCATATCTACTAAAGTCATCAGTGAAGGTAATAAAGTGTTGATAACCACCTTTAGTCGTGGAGCTCATTGGTCCACATACATCAGTATGCACGAGGCCCAACAACTCACACATCCTCTCACTTGAACCAGTGAAGGGAGCCTTTGTCATCTTGCCAAGTAGACAAGACTCGCATGTTTCAAAAGATTTAAAATCAAATGAATTAAGAAGACCATCTTTATGGAGCTTCTCCATGCGCTTCTTATTTATATGGCCCAAGTGACAATGCCATAAATAAGTGAAATCAAAATCAGATGTTTTTAGTCTTTTAGCATTAACATTATTCACAGAAGCATCATCAAGATCTAGCACATATAGCCCATTCACTAATGGACAGGTACCATAGAGCAAGCCTTTGAAATAAATGGAGCAACATTTATCCTTTATTACAAACTCATAACCCTCTTCCTCTAAACAAGAAGAGATAATGTTTTTACTCAGTGTAGGAATATAATAACAATTATTTAATTCCAATACTAGACCAGAAGGTAATGACAAGGGATAAACGCTGATGGGGGACGGGGTCCCGATCGTCCCGATCTTCCGACAGGTATGGATAAACACGATTGGTGGAGAACTCGACGTTGACGATCCGGCTTCCAATCAGAACAGATCTAAGCCTGCAATCGCTACACCACTGTCTCCGTTCGTTATCAACCACGCCAAGACACGGTTGACCTCACCACGAAGGCTAGTTCCTGCAAGCGAATCGAGAACACGAGCAAGAACACGGTAGATGCAATCTGAAATTACTGATTACCGCCCATCGGATTTATGACCTCATCTAAAAGGAAGTCGGCGATTTGCTCTTGAATTGCTTTGACACGCACTGGCGATAGTTCCGGACCTTTTTCCAAACCTTTTTTCGCCAACTTTAGGGGAATCTATCATTAAATAGGGAATTAACTTATCAATCTTTGAAACTATAGAAAATGTCTGAAGTAGCTAGCTAGGCGTTATTAAGGTAGTAATTATATATTACTCACCCAAAACCTGCATTTTTTCTTGTGTACTCAGCGGTGCCCCGATGAAGTTGTGCATCATCTCGCACACATAGTATCCGCATAAATTGTTTCCATGTGGTTGATGCAAGACCTGTGGTGGAAGAGTTGAAATTGTGAAATAAATGCATGGAAATTACGTTAACTAACAAAATACTCGTAATATGATATATATACATATTTAGCGAGGTACAACTCGAAACGTGTCTTGAATGTTCCCACGGTTTTCTTGCGGAACGTTGCGAAGGCACTGCACATTTGATTACAAGTTATATATAATTGAGTTTGTTTGATATGGAGAAACAGAACTAGTAAGATATGAATGGAAGAGCAATGTACCGGTTGAGCATGGCTATGAAGGCTTTGTACTTTTCAACTGGCTTCCTTCTCGAGTCCATGACCGTGATCTTGCTATGATCTAGCTCTATAATAAAAAGGGCCCAGTGAAAGCTGCACATATATATGTCAACGCGGTTTACTAATTAGTTCTAACAGTGTGTGAAGAAAAGGAATTAAAATAAGGCGGTACGAAAACACGAACCTAAATTCGTAGGGTAGAAGTATATATCTCTTGTGTTGTTGTCCCATTAGCCCTTCATAAATGTTGTTCTCTGTTTGTTCTGGGTAGTCTCTAGCTATTTTCTTGTTAATGACCAATGGGCCAAGAAAGCCAAATTCATGGATTTCCCCCATTAGGCATCTTTTTATCTCCATTCTACATAAGGAAAATTTATTTAGGCCTCGAAGATAGTATATTATACCGGCTGGCATGATCGAAATTTACGAACAATACACTTACAGAGACCAACAAGTCATCATGGCGACGTTGACCGCCAATCCCTGATATAGTTCATACAGAACCTCCCATTCAATCATGAAATCAAAGTCCCCACGGTAGAAATGGTGTTGCTTGAAGGTGACGGCGATCATGTCGATACCATTGTCGGTTGCACGCAAATACCAATCATGGAGTTGCCGCATCTTCGTTGTTAGCCGGGGAAGCTCCTCACGCCTTACGAGCGATCCACCTTTCACATATTTTCATTATACCTCTGCAAAGGGGATGTCCTTAAGGCCCAAGACCATTTCTGCATCAAGCCCAGCTTCAATGTAGAAATTCCTTTGCGCATCCTCTTCTGGAATCTGCTCCTCTGATGTTCCCTTCTCAGATTCCTTACGCAAGATGCGCTCGTAGTCTGATATAGATGGTCTTTCTCGTATGTCGATCTTATCCTTCAACGATAAGATACACCTCTTGCCTTTGTGCCATTCGTCCGTACCGGGCTGGACCCTCGGTGGAGATGGTTTCTTCATAAAATGTGCGGTGACCTCGCCTCTTACTATCTACTCAGTTTTCTCTTCGGTCATATCATACGGCAGCTTCGGAGGTGTTTTTTTTTGGATGACCTGGGCCTTATCTTCTTGAGAGGTGATGGCCCCCCATCATGCCAGCTTGACCTAGCCGGCACCTTTTTGGGAGCTATTTGCTGAGTAGGGTGGTCTGTCTTGGCCGGTGTC
Source organism: Raddia distichophylla (assembly GCA_005191435.1). NCBI lineage: Eukaryota > Viridiplantae > Streptophyta > Magnoliopsida > Poales > Poaceae > Raddia > Raddia distichophylla. The sequence continues at coordinate 3,569,154 of SPJY01010914.1, read as the reverse complement.
TTAGTTGGAGTTTCGTGTGAGAGGATTTGTTCAGGAATTGATGCAGGAGACCGTGGAGAGGATACGAGCATGTTACCTTTGAAAATTATGAACCGTTTGCGCCACATGACAAAATTGTGTACTGCATCTCCTAGCTTCGTGGTCCCGTCACCTCCTTCAATGTCGAGGTCAAGGTCCTCGTACCCCTAGCATACCTCGTCCACGGAGACCTTGGCGTAGCTTGGGTGTATCTGTTGGCCATGGATGACCTGCCCTGCCTCCATTGGGTAAGCCATGCCGTGCAGCTCACAAGGTGTCGGCTGCGTGATGTCGTCCACGGGATAGCGGGCCAAGTCCTCTTCGGGCAGCCCACCGGAAGCGTAGCTGCTCCGCCATATGGAGGGGCTAATGACGTTGGGATTACTGGGCGGCTCCTGCTAACCGGCCTCCCACGCCTGGCTCAAGGCTAGTTGCACCTCTCTTCAGACTGTTTCTTGTATACTCGCCTGTGTTGCGCGCAGTTGCTCCTCAAGGTCGAGGAGGTGTTGTGCTTGTCGGCCCTTGCTCCTCGACAGACTCTTGTAAGTCTCGGCATCCTGTGGGAAACCAACCTTCCACGGGATGACGCCAACGCCTCGTGTACGTCTAGGCTGCTCAGGGTTCTGTAGGGCCCTGGTTAGCTCATCGTTCTCCCTATTTGGCACGAAGATGCCTTGGGCCGACTCTTCGTGCGCCTTTTGAAGCCTTCTTGCAACATCTCTGATCCTTTCATAAAAAACTGGCCTACCGTCGTCGTCAAGGCCGCCGTCATGACCAAAGAACCAATTCCTCGATCTGTCGGACCACCTCATTGTTACGGGCTCGACACCTTTCACAAGCAAGTCATGTTCCCTCTTCTCCCATTTGGGTATCGTCTTGCTGTAACCACCAGGGCCGAGACGATGGTGGTATTGCTTCTTCGCCGTATTTTGCTTATTCTTTTCACTCATATTCTGACCTTGTTGAGAAGTTTTGTACCCCACAAATTCATCTCAATGATCTTATAGCTTTGGGTATTTATTGAAGTCGGGGAGGACATTATTCTTGACGTACTCGTTGTTCAACTTCTTCTTGAACGTCTGGAATGCCATTGCCATCTTCTTCAATGTGTAACTCTTCACCTTCTGTTCGGTCTCTTCGGGGAAGGTGAAAACTTGTTTCATATAGGTCCATAGGGTGTTCTTAAGGTCTGCAGGTACGTCGTCCCATTTCATAATGCTAATGGGCACATGGTCCCTAACAATCATTCCGAAAGTCGATCTAAACGGCCCAATCGCCGATGCTGGCTTCAGAGGCTCGCTAACTTGATTATGTGCCTTGACTTCGGCCTCTTACTTTGACCTCACTGACGTGACTGGCTACTGGTTTGACCGGACTGGGTGATTTCATCGGCCTCGGTGGCTTCTACGCCTCATCGGTTGCCGCAGGTTGAACTCCGTCATCCGGACCAGTCCCAAACATCTCCATCAAAAAATTTTCATCACCAATCCCTCCGCTCGCCATTGTAACAAATAAAGGCACTGAAAATACAAGTGCATCCTCACATAAGGCCTAGCAGAATCGTGTTGAAGGATATGATAAATTGCTTGCAAGTTTTAACTAACTTGTGAAGCTAAATCGAATAGTGAAGCTAACGACCCTAGAAAAAACATAAATGTAGGTACATTTGGATTGTCAATCCATTTTTGTCTGAACAAATATCTAAAAGAAGTTTCTGACATTATATAAACAAAGATGCTTAATGATCATTTTGAGGAAATCATATAAGCACTGCAATGCTTTAGGCCATCTGCAAAAATTCTGGATATGTATGATATATGCTCTCCAAAATGATTCGCTATTAGAACTGGACTTGTATACAAGTCTGAATCAGAATCATTCTCACAGAATAAAAAATTCATGGACTATGGATTTTTAGAGAATAATATGTAGTCATTTAATTGCATCAACAAACAATTCAATAAATCATCTTATTTCTAAATATGCATGATACTTGTCTTGAGAATCTGAACAATGTATACATAACTCATTGCTCCAGAACAAATATAACAGAGCCCATTACAGAATTAGAACAATTCTTTAGTTACTAACATTATATTAACAAAGATAAGCAATGATGTAGGCAACTAGAGGCTAGAGAAATGCTGTATGTGAAATGGGTCAGGAATTAACAGGCGACACGGGCGGCGGCAGCGTCGGAGGGGGTTGTAGGAGGGCGGCGACACAAGCGGCGGCGACGTCGGAGGGGTTGTAGTGGGCGGCGACACGGGCGGCGGCGACGTCACAGGCACGTCGTCCGAGTAGGCGGCGGCGAATCCGATGGCGGCGGTGTCGACCTAGGGTTAATTTGGCGCGGTTTAGGGTGCGTGTTTTGAAGAATTGGGGGGAAAACGGACATATAGAGGCCATCAATCCTGGTTAAATCCAATAACTGGGATTACTGTGACCATCAATCCCGTTTGAAACCTCCAACCGGGAGTAAAGGGTTACTGACGTGCGGGCCCCGCAGAACTACTTTGTATCTGGAGGCCTTCAGTCCCGGTTCGAGATAAAAACCGGGAGTAATATTGTGTTTTAAAAAAATCAACAAAACTGCTTTGCGTCGGGAGGCCTTCAGTCTCGGTTGGAGGTTTAAACCGGGAGTGATGGTCGTACTTTTCCAAAAAAATTTGGTCTTGTTGGGGGCAGAAGCGGGGCTCGAACCGCGGCGGCACAGTGAGCTCGCGCTTTCGCCACGCGCTACTAACCAGTTGGACGCAATACACTTGTCGTTGTATAGGGGCACATTGTTTAAATGGATGGCAAATTTCTATTATGAGATTTTCCAGAAAATGAGGTTTCTTCTAATATTGTAAATATTGTTCGTAAATAGTTTATATTCACTATAACGTACGAAAAGATATGAAATATTCACTATAATGTATAAATTCCAGTCGGCAGTAGAATTGCAGTAAATAGTATGAAATTCCAGTTAATTCCGTTTAATAGTATAAATTCCAGTAAATTCCATTAAAATTCTCAGAGGATACATGTTTGGACTGAAAAAAATAGCATGAAATTAAAAAAAACTAAAACTACTACATAATGTCTAATCGGCGCCGCCCTCGCCGTCACTACTATCCTCCTCGTCCTCCTCGTCGTCGTCAATTTCACCCTCCTCCCCGCTGTCAGGGTCTGACGACGCGCCATTGCCGTCGGCTTCGTCTTCACCCTCGAGTTCGGGGTCGGAGTCCTCAGCGCCCTCTGGATCGTCAGAGAGATCGTCGTATATGAGGTCGTCGTCGTCGGACCGCCATGGCGCCTCATCCTCTTCCGAGGTGGTACCCTCTAAGAGATGCCACCCAGGGGAGTGGCAAAACTCAGAGTGCCTCTACCGCTTTGGTGGTGGCGACTCAGGTGGCGATGAATCAGAGCTAGAAGACATGGCGGTCGGAGGTATAAGCGAGGGAAATTAGGATGCCTAGCTAGCTCTGTGTGTGTGATGTGGATTCCATCCAAATTTATAGGGGACCTGACTGATCTTTGGCATTCCATTTTCTCTCGTGTGTATTGAAAATGTAGTTGCACGCGCTCGTCTCGCCTCCCCGATTCAAGCGCATCGGGGAGGCGAACAGTCGGTGAAAGGAGCGACGCTTAGCTAATTCGGAGGAAGGGGAAAGAACTGACGTGTGGGGCAGCGAAGCCTTTCAATCCCGATTTAAAACTCACACCGAGACTGATGGTGGGAACTGACCTGTGGGGCCAGACAGCTGCTGGTCACAAAAGCATAGGGAAGCCCATCAATCCCGATTAAAAACTCCAACCGGGATTAAATGTTTACTGACGCGCGGGCCCAACATAACTGCTTTGCGTGGGGGCCTTCAATCCCATTGGAGTTTTAAACCGGGAGTGATGGGTGTGCTTTAAAAAAAACTTTGGGTCCTGTAGGGGGCAGAAGCGGGGCTCGAACCACGGCTGCACAGTGAGCCCGCGCTTTCGCCGCGCGCTACTAACCAGTTGGACGCAATACGGTTGTCGATCTATAAGGGGGCGCATTGTTTTTATGGATAGCAAATTTCTATTAAAAAAATTTCAAAAATGAGGTGTCTTCTAATATTCTAAATATTGTTCATAAATAGTATATATTCAGTATAACGTACGAAAAGTTATGAAATATTTTAACATTTTAGTAGATAATTCCAGTAAGCAGTACAAATTCCAGTAAATAGTATACAATTCCAGTAAATGCAGTAAATGTTATATTTTTATTGAAAAAATAATTTAGCTTTGTTTATAAATGGACGAAAGGTTATATTCATCAATATGCATCAACCGATCTACATTGCCCATTAAATATTGGCATCTGAGCGCATCCAAGTACTTGTCATATGTGATTTTCAAAAAAATAATGAAAAATAGTACATATATGCAACTACTTTGTTTTTACAAGTGATCCATCGTTGTGGTCATGGCGTACGTAAGGGGCATCGTCATCACCATTGAGAATAGTAATGTCTACATCCACCGAGAAAGGCTGCAGCTCGTTGAACTGATTATACTCTTTTTCATCTGTTACGCCCTCAACTCCGACAATTCTTCTTTTAACAGGAAGAATAACATGGTGTCTTGGCTTATCAGTACAAAAGTATTGTCCTTCTGCCTTTTGGTACTCCGTCCCTTTTGCATTTTCGGTTTGCTATCCATGTCAATCATATATAAAATCTGTGTGACATCATTGGCGAGCACAAACAGTTCGTCCCTGTTGGCCACTTGCTTAAGGTCCGCGGTTGTCATCTCGTACTCGTCAATATGCACAGCTGTCAGTTTGACCCATTGACACCGAAATAGAGGGACTTTCAAAGGTCCATACTCGAGCTCCCAGATTTTCTCTATAAAACCATAATAGCTTTCCATGTTTTCATTATTGTTCAATGCATCAATTCGAACACCGCTATTTTGGTTCGTGCTCTTGCTATCCTGGGATGCAGTGTAAAATGTGTATCCATTTATCTCATACCCTTGCCATGATACGATTGTCATTGATGGTCCCCGAGCTAAGAGTTGCAATTGTTCATGGACTTCCTCCTTGCCCAACAGCTGCTTTTGTAGCCAACCGCCGAAACTCTCTACTTGCTTGTTTGCGATCCACTTTTCTGACCTCCCTAGGTATTCGTCTCGTAGAATCTTCTCGTAATCATCGGCATATGGAGCCACTAAAGCTGTATGTTTCAATACTGTGAAATGTGCTTGTTTAAATAAAAGTATATCTTTACAAGAGGATTCTTTTCTCCCTAGAGTGTCTTTTCCCTGTAGCCTCCCCTCACAGTGTGATACAGGCACACCAATTGGATTCAATTCATTAATGTAGTCGATGCAAAACTCAATCACCTCTTCTGTGCCAACACCCTGGACAATGCATCCTTCTGGACGAGACCGATTACGAATATATTTTTTTAGGACACCCATGTACCTCTCGAAAGGGAACATGCTGTGCAAGAAGATGGATCCGAGAATTTCTAACCGTTTCACCATGTGAACCATGAGATGGACCATCATATCAAAGAAGCTCTGAGGGAAGATAATCTCAAGGTTGACCAAAGCAGCGACAATATCATCCTGTAGATTAGATAACTTATCTGGATCTATGACCTTTTGTGATATGGCGCACCTTGACGATTGTCCCTCGTACCTTGTCAGGCAGAACACCTCTCAACATCACTGGCAGCAAGCCAGCAACTGGGTCATCAACACGTAACAATCATGCGATTTCACGTTTACAATTTTATTCTCTTTTGTGTTTATAAGCCTTCTTATGTTCAACGAGTATCCGGAAGGGACCTTAACATTGTTTAACAACTTAATCATATTCTTTTTCTCTTCTTTGCTTGGAGTGTAGCTCGCAAGATGGAGGTAATGCCCTTTATCTCTTTCTTGCGGATGTAATTCCTGCCTGAATCTTAATAGTTGTAGGTCCTTCCGTGTTTAAATATTATCTTTCGATTTGCCGTAAATATCTAGGAATCCTAACAAGTTCATGCAGACATTCTTCGTTATATGCATGAAGTCCAATGAGTGACGAACCTCTAAGTCTTTCCAGTAAGGAAAATCCTAAAAAATTGATTGCTTCTTTCAACTAGCCTTCTTCTTAGCTTCTTCAGGAGGGAGTGGTGGGACAGGTTTGCTATCATGACCCTTTCCAAATACGATTTTCAGATCCTTCACCATAGAAAATAAATCTGCTCCACTATGATGCTTAGGTTTCTTGCGGTTATCTTCCGTCCTATCAAAATTAACTAGGTTACTCCGTAATTGGTGCTTCAAGTTTAGGAACCTACGATAGCCCATGTATACAACCTTCCGAGAGTTTGTTAGGTACTTGTCTTCCGTATCATTCAAGCACTCGATGCAGGCTCCCTTGATAGATAGGCCCGACAGGTTACCAAGTACTGGCTAGTGATTGATGGTTACGAATAGTAATGCACGTAGGATGAAGTACTCTCTTTTGTGCTCATCCCATACACGTACACCATCGTTCCACAATGTTAGCAGATCTTCGATCAACGGTTTTAGGTACACATCGATGTCGTTCCCGGGTTGTTTAGGGCCTTGAATGAGCAATGGCATCATAATATACTTCCGCTTCTGACACTGCCAAGGAAGAAGATTGTAGATAAATAGAGTCACTGGCCAGGTACTGTGATTGATGCTCAACTCGCCGTAGCGGTTCATCCCATCTGTACTTAACGCAAACCATATGTTCCTCGCATCGCTTGAAAACTCAGGGTATTTCCTATCAAGTTTTCGCCACTGCGACCCATATGCTGGGTGTTTTAGCTTTCCATCAATGTTACAAGCATCGTTGTGCCAACGCATCATCTTCGCATGCTCTTTGTTCACAAACAAACGTTTCAACCGATGAATTATAGGAAAGTACCACACCACCTTAGTGGGGGTCTCTTCACCTTACGTCCCCCTCTACCTCACCTGCGTCATCACGCTTGGTCTTGTACCGCGATGTTTTGCACATCGGACAGGCTTCTAAATTCTTACACTCATTGTGATAGAGGATGCAATCGTTACGGCATGCATGTATCTTCTATACCTCCAAGCCCAAAGGACAGAGTGCTTGCTTTACTTCGTACGTAGTTTCAGACAACGTGTTACCCTCTGGAAGCAACTTCTTTATGAGACCTAACAACTCGTTGAATCCCATATCAGACAATCCATTTGCCGCCTTCCATTGCATTAGTTCTAGTGTGGTACGCAACTTTCTGTGCCCCTGTCCGTAGTTTGGATATAACATTGTTTCATAGTCCTCCCACAGGCGCCGAAACTTTTCGTAATGCCTTTCATCAACGTATTCTCCCTCTCCATCAAGCAGCATCTTGTCTGGATCATCGTCGCCAAACTCCCCTGCATATGTTCGAGAGAACTGTGTTGGCCAGCGTCTGAGATATAATCGTCCACCTGTTCTTCTTCAGCCCGTGTAATCTCTACTTCGCCGTGCTTGGTCCAACAAGTATAATTTTCCATAAAACCACTTGAGATCAAATGAAAATGAATTTGCTCATAGTTTGCTCACTCCTTTTGATTCTTGCAATCAATACATGGCCAACATATATAGTCTAAGGTAATATTGGTTTCAACATGATGAATAAAAGTTTCTAAACTCTCCACGAACTGCGAGGAATATCGATCCATGTACATCCATCGCTGATCCATCTGCATTATACATATTGATATCATTGAGTGTGACAGTAGCTTGTGTATCAAATACATATATTGATACCATACAAACAAACATGATTTAATAGTATACATACAAACATGATTCAATACTTCACATACAAGTATGATTTAATAGTACACATTAAAATATATCAATGAACACACAAAGTCTGCAGCAGGTACAATTATACATAAATTGTTCGGATAACAAAAATTCTAAAGTGCATAAAACTTAAATTAATAAGTACAACACAGAGCGCAATCTTGATGTCTCAATCACACTCTACGGGAATGTGACTTCCCCTTCTCGCCTCGTCGCCCTCGCCCTCGCCCTTGCCCTTGCCCTTGCCCTTGCCCTTGCCCTCCTCAATAGCACCATTCCTGTCGCCACCGCCGTCGCCCTTGCCCTGGCCCTCCTCAATACCACCATTCCCACCGCCGTCGCCGTCGCCGTCGCCCTCCTCATCACCACCATTCCCGCCGCCACCACCGTCGTTGCGACGTGCCACATCGTTGCTCGCCATGTATTTTTTGTCTTTTGTGCTATTTTTGTGTTGATTCGTCCCCCACAACAAACAACGGTGGAGAGGCATAGACACTTAAGAAAACAGCACATTTTGGACCTAGGAGGAGGGAACATGGTTGCGATGTTAGTGGCCCCGTCACCGGTCCAACATGACAACCTAAACCTCCTGGAGGAAAATTTAAAGCTAAAAACACAAACAAAAGTCGGCATTCACGGTTGCGCCGGTAGCGGTGGCGGCGGTCGCTGCGGTGGTGGTGGCGGTGGGACCGGAACGAGGATGCGATGCCGGTGGATAAATGTACCTCAGCGGCGTGGCCGGGGAGGCGCTGAAAAATCGGCAGGCACGCGGCGACGACGAGAGCGGCTGCCGTCTCCTCCCTCAGCTCCTTCCCTCTCAGCGCGATGAAGAGGCGAGGATCCTGTCTCCCCTCTCCTCAGAGGCATGGCCGGGGCGGTGATGACGACGCAGCCGGCGTGGCGACACGAGCGTGGCTCCGATCCTCTTTCAGCGCTCCCTCGGTGCGGCGAAGAGAGACTTGGCTCCGGTCCCCACTCCTCAGCAGCTCCTTGCTCAGCGCGGCGACGAATGTGGCTCCGGTCTCCGCTCCTTCCTCAGCGCGCGTGTGCGAGCTCCCTCAGCTCTCAATGCGGTGACGAAAAGACGACGGTGGAGGCAGTGGCTTTTTGTGACAGGAGAAACACACTAATTATCGGAGCCCAATATCAGTCCGGGTTGGTAACACCAACCGGGCCTTTTATGACTGGAGAAATGTGCGCCAATTATCGGAGCCCAGTATCAGTCCCAGTTGGTAACACCAACCGGGCCTTTTGTGACTGGAGAAATGTGCGCCAATTATCGGTCCCCTGCTGCCATCTGTCGCGCGAGGCGACCTATCGGTCTTGGTTGGTGGCACCAACCGGGCCTGAAAAGTGGCCTGCGGCCTCGCTGTCGTTGAACCGGGACTGCAGTTAATCTCAGTCCCGGTTTGTAGTTAACCTGGACTGATGTGCCGGGATAGAAGGGCCGTTCCCTAGTAGTGATCGATCCCGGTTCATGTCTAACCAATGCTAATGGGTCGGTATCTAAGCCAAGTTTTCTAGTAGCAATGTCAAATAAGTGCCGATATATATATAAGAAAAAATCGGACGTCTTACCCCGAGTGCATCCCTCTTCGTTAATTAAGTTTTGTATAGGGTGTATAATAAATCGGCCTATCGCAGCATGAACTACTAAAATTGCAACATCCTACGTCATTTACTTATATGCTTTCATCGTGCACTATCACTAATTTATTTTAAAAAGTAGGGCACAACAAAAGAAAGGATGTGGAAAAACATTGGTGCATGCATTTTAATTTCTCTTGTAGAATGAGTTTTGCAGGAACACTAGATAGGTCACTTAAGAAACGTCCCAAATAATTTTTTCAGGACACCAGAAAACGGGATCAAGAAGGAAACGCATTGTGTTTGTATCTCGAATAAGAGACGCATTAATTTTGTATCGTCAGAAAATTTTCGATGAGAAGCTTTCTAATCTTGTGCAGTGGATGACCGACAGTGTGTGAAACACATGCAGTCCTATGGATACATATGAGACAATGCATTGATCATTGATCGAGATGCCTTGACGAAAGCCATGTTACAGCTGGGTCGATTTCGACAATTAATTAACATGTATTTATTAAAAACAGAGCGCGCCACAGCTAGATATTGTACGTGCCTAACTTGGGACTTCGATCGGTCAATGTTTATATATATCGTACTTCCTCTGTTTTTTTATTTGACGCTTTTGACTTTTACACACAATTTTTATCATTCGTCTTATTCAAAAATTTTAGTGTAAACATGTAAAAAAAAGTCATGTTTAGCGTACCTTTATTTATAAAACAAATCACAACAAAATAAATAATTTTACATAATCTTTTTGAATAAAACGAATGGTTAAAGACATGTCCAAAATCAAATGCGTCAAACAATGGAGGGAGTACCTCAACTCTTTTGCCGTAGCTAGATATAGCACCTCTTTTGCTAATGTTACTTGTCTGGCATAAATATCTTCGTTTGAGTATTTTTTGAGCTACTAGTTAATTTGAATACATGAAAACCATAAAGGCATATATATCTTGGAGAGTATTAGTGTTTAATTTAGAATGTAATAATTTTAATGTGACGTTTCATAAATGAATTGCTATAATAATTCGTGGTTGAAGCTCGAATGATGTATTTTGACGACAATGTCAACACTCAAAAAGATAATTTTTTTTTTTAGTGCTGTCGTTGAGTCCTACCTATTATGCCCTACATTGTTTTATCTCTGGTATGAAAAAACGGTAGGAGCAAATGAAGACAAACCGCCATTCACATTGTATAAGTTAGTTTCGATATGGTTAAGTTGGGTGGTTTGTATAAGGACATATACACCTCCAGCTAGCTGGTGCATGCATGGTACGTACTGCATCGATCATTAATTTCCATCGATCGATCCCCACAAATATATATATACCGCCGAGGCCGAAGTCTTGCAAGCAGAGGAAAGATGGCTACGAGTGAGAAATACTACACAATAAGCTATGTTCCCGGTAATGGAGGTTCAGAGCTCTACCTCACTCAAAGGCGTAACAACGATATTACCGTTAGGGAAGCCCGCAGCAAATTTGATGGTCAGGTATATCCGCATAATGCATGCATGCATGCTAGCTCGGACGCACGCTTTATATCCATTTCATTCTGAAGATCTCGATCTTTTTGACTTTCTTAGTTAGAAGGAGTTGGTATTATTGCCTGTAGTTCTTACTCATGAGGTGTTGTTTGCAAGTTTATTCTTTTCTATACTGGCAAAAGATGGTTTGTCCTCAGCAGAGACCTGTTTTTTCGATATAATTTTTCCCTGAATCAAAAGCTAGCTAGCTGCCTAAAATTAAGCTCCACATGACCGGACATATATACAAAACTATGTATTTAAGCATGACATGGAACGCAATCGCATGTCTGCCCGCAGCTCTGGTACGTACGCTTAGGCGAAACCACAGGCTTCCGCCTCTTCAACAAGACCCGAGACGGAGATGTGACCCCCCTCAAGCTCGGCATAGGAGGCAACCCTAATGACGTGAGTACACATGCCGCAAAGACTTTCACTCGATCGGCTACTAACCAGATTAATCAACTTAACTAACTAACAAGCTTGTGCACCATTAATATGGCTTCACTGGCCGATTGCTTGCATGCATATGTGCTGGGACTTTGTACATTGCAGATTAAGCTAGTCCACGAGGACAAAGAATTATATAACTGGTCCTGGAAGGGTAAACGGCTGAAGACGAGGAGGGAAAACAAAAAGCACTATATGCAAGTGCTCAAGGCAACACAACCAGGGAAACGACGACCGTCGCTGGTTTCAGCTGAAAAGGGCAAGGACAAGGACGTGGACAAGGAATGGACGATCAAACCCTACTCGCCGCCACGCGAACGTACGTAATCCCTTTTCAGGACCGAGCCGATCTACATATATATCGAGCTGCCTATACGTTCGTACCTACTTAATTAGCTAGCTACATAGTTTAGTCCTGCTGCTAGATCCGTTGCTCGTGATCACCAATCGCATTTGTAACCTTTTTCGTTTTTTTTTCTCCCTCTTCGTGCAGCAACAGCAGCCACCAGTGCAAGCCGGGGTATCTCTAAACCTGGTTCGACGAGAACAGCCGGAAAGCACTACTCCTACATGGAAGTGCTCGAGATACAACAGGAGCGCTCCAACGAGAAACGACCGTCGCTGGTTTCAGCTGAAGGCAGCAAGGACAAGGCCAAGGCCAAGGCCGTACTGTGGACGATCAAACTCGTTCCCCCGCCCCCCGAACGTACGTGATTGTCCCTTTTCAGGACCCAGCCGATATATCGATCGACCTGCCTTTACGTACCTACTTAAATTAGCTACAGCGCGCACGAATTAACGTTTAATTTCATCAATTGCCTTTTTGGCTGTGGGAACATCTGGCCTCTTTGATTTCTTGTTTTGTTTCAATTTTTTTGTTAAGTTGTAATTATTATTATTTTTATATAGACCATCTGTTATAATTTTTGAAAATAATTTTCCCCTACTTTGTATGGTTTATATTAGGGATCTAAAAATATTTTTTAATAATTTCTTTAGCTTTTTATACCGCTTTCAAAAAGACGGTCAGTTTTTTGAACAAAAATTAAAACCAAAACTAATCAAGAAATCAATTTTCCAACAAAAAAAGAAGAAATTAACATCGAGAGGGTTGAATCGATCATCCTCTCTTTTCTTAACATCGAGAAAAGAAGCCGGAAACAATCCATACATTTTGCCTCGTTGGAAGAGCAAAAAAGCCGCAAAATAACAATGCCTAAAAAGTGGAGATTGAAATGAGGACATGACATAGTGCTCACAAAGTGGGCTTGACCAGCTCTTGCCCCCTTGTGACCCATAATTCACTCTTCTAACCAACTCACCCATCCACACGCTTTGATATAACTAGCACATGCATACCTTTCAACATTTTTAGAAACGAGGTGTTAGTACCGGTTCGTATTGACAAACCCCCATCAATATCGGCTTGAGCCCGCATGACAGCAGGCCTGTACCCACCTGCGAAAGGAATCTTTATTGTTGCCTTCAACCGGTACTGAAAGTCTAAATCGTTTCTTTTGATACGAATCGGTACTAATGTGTCGGTATATTAGCCTAGTTTTCTAACAATGACGCTTGCATATATAGGTTCATTAAGAAATTCCTTAATATTGCCAAACGTCATCGATGGATCATCCTCTCTTCAATACGTTGCTCGTGATCCCAATGGCATTTGTAATAACCTTTTTCGCTCTTTTTCTCTTCGTGCAGCACAAGCAGCCATCGGTGCGTATGCAGTCGCCACCGGTACGGGCAACGCAGGTAACTGTGAACTTGATTTCATCGTATACAGAGCAGCAAATATATACGCGTGGGTGCCACCAGGCAACATCTATGTTGTACGTACCTAGCAACAACATAAATCCAATCTAGCCTTAGGTGTGATTAAATCCAAGGGGCGCATACCACGTACATTTTTTACCATGCTAAAACAGTACATGCGTCAAGTACTAAATATAATGCCAATTAAATTAAATTACATCTTTTTAAAAGAACAAATTATCGTATGATCACCCAAAAAAAATATTCTCATAGACATATATACGCCCGAATTAATCAATACCCATGTGGACAATTTGATTTCTGTAAACAGATTCTTAAAGGAATTAGCAATGCACATTCAATCTCAAAGGCTCAGATGTACAGTCAAGGCACTAAAAGATTGCATCTTTACTGATGAAACCCTCAAGAAAATTTTATTTGCACACTAAGTATTTGTTAAGTCGACACAGGCCACATCTGACAATCACCACAAGATGAACTGGAAACATAACAGCCTCGCAAATCGTTCCATAAAGATTTAGGGTGTGTTTGGTTGGTTGAATGAGGTGGTACGGGATGGTATCATACATGATCCAGGTGTTTGGTTGGCTGCATGGAATGATCCGATTCTTCATACCTGTGTTTGGTTGGTGGGATGGGGATGAATGGGATGGTACGTGGTGGTTCAAATTTAGGGAATATTCCTTGTTTATCCTGTATGGCGTGATTCGGCCATTTTGGTCAAACGATCCCATACAACTTTTTGTTTCGAACCGTTCAATCCTATTCAGTATCATCTCATTCCATTCATCCTCATACAACCAACCAAACACACCCTTAATCCCCTAACACTTGCCACGGAACCAAGAACCTATAGGGGAATAAACACTTAAAAATCTTGCGACGATACAGCGATCAATCTATTGAAAAACCACCGGAGCGATTCGCACAGAACGATGGAAGGAGAACCACAGCGTAAGGCGCTCAGATATCTTGCTCAGAAGAGCCTGCGAAAGAACTCACCTTTACCACCGGAACCAGGCATGGAAGAAGAGCGGGCAGACAGGGAAGGACGCAGGAGAAGAAGAGAGACGCACGGCCGGGGAACCACCACTATGCCCTGGCCTCCGCGTGCCCCTCTCTGCCTCGCCGTTGCTTTGTCGCTAGACGAGGAGGAGGAGAGGAGAGTGAGGAGAGAGTGAGGCTTGGCGCCGTCGCGCCGTGTTCGAGGAAGAGGGCGGGCGCCGCCGCCGTACGTGTCGAAGAGGGGCAGGTGGCGGCGCGCTAGCCGACCCCTTCGCATGCACCGTGGTGAAGACCAGAGAGGGGGAAGGAGATCGGAAAGAGAGAAAAGAGGAGGGGCCTCACCTGGCTCCTGCGGTAGAGAGAGAAGAGAGAGGCCGATCGGGAGTGGGAGACCGATAGAGAGAGAGAGAGACGCGAGGGCGACGCAGGCAGGGCGACCGAGACGGTTAGGGTTTTGGACAATGAGGAGGCCGCGAGCCTGCGAGGGGTAAGGAGGGGCGCGGAGCGTTCGTGAAGAGATGGACGGCCGAGATCGAAGCGGTGGCATTGGTGGGTAATTTTGATGAAGTGACGGACAAAGAAATACGAAGGAAGAAAAGAGTGAAAACTCTATTCTCTTTATTATTAGGTGTGTGTGTGTATATAAATATATTACATCGAGGTGTAGCGTTCCCATTGTCTATCCTCTATTTCATCTTAGTGCAATAGTTCCCATTGTCGTTCCCTCGCGATAGCGTTCCCGCCACCAACGCCACTCATATGTGATGTCGTTATTACCGCTCTTGTACATGACTATCGCGTTTGTGAGCACTGCCACCATTGACAAAGCTTGTGAGTGCCATCGCTGACAACCTTGTGCAAGAGAACTTCATCACTGGATGTTTCAAACTGGTATCATTAGCGATTTTTTAACCGCCAGTGATTAAGTGACAGTGATAATCGAGCTCGACCATAACCGCAAATGACTAAGTGACAGTGGTAATCGAGAATTATTACTGGCGCTTCCATTACCGTTAGTGATTATAATTGTAACTAGTAGTTATCATACACAATCGCTAGTGCATATCACTAGTGATTCTTTATCCTGACAACTTTTTTAAAAAATGGTGATTCGTTACCCCAACCGTCAGTGATAAGTTTGTACTAGCAAAAAAATGATCCATAAAAACTTGCAAGACTCAGGTTTTGCTAGCTAAGTCCGATGTAAACATAATCAGCAATACATATTTTGCTCATCCATGCTCATATATACCATAAAATTATAGGTACAAAGCTTTATTTACCACCAAATGTGATCATCGATGCCATTTGTAACCTTTTTTTTGTTTTTTTTAAATTTTGTCTTCATGCAGCACCACAATCTGATTCGGCGAAAGGCGAAGCCAAAGCCAAAGCCAGCGAAAATCTAGGTAATTGTGAATTTGATTTCATCATATATTTGGTGCTCCATAAAAATCTGCACTGATCTATGCCTGTTTTGAAAACAATTAATCATGTAGTTATTGCATTAACACCTTTGATTGTCAAATGATAGTGTTGTTATGCATGTATCTACTTGATGTGCATGGATCTTGGATGAATTCAATGGTATTAAGGCATATGGGGGACAAACTCAATGATGTCCCATTCCATTTTTCTATATATATAACACACGCATGGGTGCCACTGGCAATAAAAATGGTGTACATGCCTAACAACATAAATCTAATCCAGCAGTAGGTGTGATTAAATCCAAGGGACGTATACCAACTATCGTGGGCAAGCTTGTAACGCCAACGCTACAGGTTTAGGATGATTTACGGGCGTGTCAATCGATTTGTCCGTGTAATTGGCAAGATGATATAAAAACCACCGGCCAAGCTGTAGATCGAATAGACGATGATGCAAAGTAGAGATCTAGCTAGGAGCTACGCAGCAAGTTGTGTCGGTGTTTGATACCAGACAGATTTGTCTCGTGGGTGATTTCGTAGTTCGGTTAGGGGGAATTTTCGCTACTAGCTCGCTTCAACCCATAATCACAGGGAGGCAACCGATTTACCCAGGTTCGGGCCCCCGATGTGGGTAAAAGTCCTACTCCCGCGAGGGTGGTATTATCTGAGATCTGAACAGCTCTTGCTCGAGAGCTCTTACTGTGGTGTGTGCTAATGGCTTAGGATCCAACCCTCTCTCCCTCTGCCCCCGCTCCCTTTTATACTGGAAGGGGCGGACAGATGGTCAAAGAGAGAGAGAAAGAGGGAGAGAAAGAGAGGGAGAGAGATAAAGTGCGGCCGGGACGGCCCACTGAACGGACTCTGGTCTTCACGCCGCCCACTTGCTTCTGCTGACGTCCGCGTAGTAAATGGCTCCCTCCGAGCACCGGGCCGGACAGGACGTGGGGGACGCCTGACACAGGCGCCGCTATGCCCCTGCGACCGCACAGTGACGGAATGACCGCTACAGTGCACCGGATAGGCTACAGTACAGGTAATCATCCCTCTCGGTCTCGCACGCTTGAATCTCCGCATTTAATGCGGCCGATACGCTGAACGTTGGAGAATCCTTCGCCTGGAAGCCTCCTCCTGCTGTGCGGGTGCCTGCCAAGTGGGGCCCACACCCACTTGCTCGGCTAGGCTGCCACGCGTCCTGCTCTGTTTGGCGTGGGGGTCTGGTCGCCCACTCTACGCCGAGCTGCCACGCGTCCTGCTCTGCTTTGGAGTGGGGACCCCAGTACGCTATGTACCGACAAGTTGTGCAATCAACAAAATAAAATAACGTAATATCAATTTAAGAAAATGTCAACCCGACAGTACGAGTGGTGGGTAGGGATGGCAGTGGGTCTGAGTCCTTCGGATCAAGACTCCATGGATCACACCAAATAACCATTCTGTAATCAACAACAAATATGCATTACAACTAATCAACTATGTCACATATATAACAATTTAGTAGCATTTCAAGAGTAGAAAAGTAAGCACAAAATCCATCCAACCATCCAAATACCCCGGCGAGGCTGAGTGGTGGTGGGATCCAGTGGTACTGGAGGTGGGCGGTGGTGGTTGCCGATATTGGTGGCGGCTAGGGTTTGGAGGGGAGGAAGGAACGAGGTTACAAGGGTCGAGAGGGAGTCGGGTCAGCATGGCACCACGATGATGGAGAGGAGAGAGGGGGGAGAGAGACTGGGAATAGAGATAGCGGTTTGGGAGGGTGGGCGATTTGACGGGGTCGTCATGGCTTGGCGGCGATGGCAACCGGTGGCTGGGCGATGGAGATGGTGGAGGGAGTGGCTGGGTAGAGGAGAGAGAAGAGTAGGGAGAGTAAGGCAGAGTGAGTGAGGTGGGGATGATAGGGTGATGGGGAGAATGAACGGAGGAGCCGAGGTGGATGGGTGAGGATTGAGAGAAGGCGGTAGGGAACGTGGAGAGGAGGGGGCCGGTAACCGGGTAGGTGGTGGATAGAGAAAGGGGTGGAAAAGAGGAAAAAATAAAATGAAGAAAAAGAATAGGATAAAGGAAAATAAAGAAATAGAAAAGAAAATAGAAAATAGGGAAGAAAAAGAAGAAGAGAAACAAAGAAAGAATTGAAAATATTTTTTCTTTTTAAAAGGTGGCAAATAAAATTTTTGAAATGCCATTTCTAATTATTTTTTATGACATAAATAAATAAAATTGACAATCATATTTTTTTTTATAAATGTTGAAAATGAGGATGTTACATACCCCTAGTATAGATAAATTGGCAAGCGACTATCACCTAGCGATAACTGATAGCTGGTGTTACATTTTTTTTTACCATGTTCTACCTGCACCAAATAGGTACTAAAACAACATTTTTTACCTTGCCAAAACTATACATGCGTCAAGTACTAAATATAATGGCAATTAAATGAAATTACATCTTTTTAAAATAATAAATTATCGTATGATCACCCAACTTATATACTCGTATGATCACCCTACGTGATATAATTGCAATGATTATATTGTTCTTGTCCCCCAACTTATCTTTTTATAAGGGCATGCCTAATGCTATCCTTTTTTCATACCTATTTTTTTTCTCAAATCACTTAGGTAATTATTTTTTAAAATAATAAATTATCGTATGATCACCCAACTTATATACTCGTATGATCACCCTACGTGATATAATTGCAATGATTATATTGTTCTTGTCCCCCAACTTATCTTTTTATAAGGGCATGCCTAATGCTATCCTTTTTTCATACCTATTTTTTTTCTCAAATCACTTAGGTAATTATTTTTTAAAATAATAAATTATCGTATGATCACCCAACTTATATACTCGTATGATCACCCTACGTGATATAATTGCAATGATTATATTGTTCTTGTCCCCCAACTTATTCTCCGTACACTCGACGGATTTTTGATTTCCGAGATGTCTAAAGACCGATCCGAACCGTTGATCTTGTTCGTCATGTCGAAATCTTTCTAACTACCAAGTTTCGTATTTTTTTGAATTTTTTTGCTATTTGTTTTCTCATATTGAAAATCAGCCTTGTAAATAGCTGTGGAGCGTCAAAAAATGTTGATTTTCAATATGAGAAAACAAATAGCAAAAAATTCAAAAAAATACGAAACTTGGTAGTTAGAAAGATTTCGACATGACAAACAAGATCAACTGTTCGGATCGGTCTTTAGACATCTCGGAAATCAAAAATCCGTCGAGTGTATATATATATATATAGAGAGAGAGGCGTACGTACCATAACACGTACAAATCCAGCAATAAGTGTGATTTAATCCAAGGGTCGCATAACAATGCATCGTCTGACAGTGATAATCGAGCTCGACCATAACCGCCAATGACTAAGTGACAGTGCTAATCGAGAATTATCCCTGGCACTTTCATTACCGTTAGTCATTATAATTGTTACTAGTAGTTATCATACACAATCGCTAGTGCATATCATTAGTGATTCTTTATCTGGACAACTTTTTTTAAAAATGGTGATTCGTTGCCCCAACCGTCAGTGATAAGTTTGTACTAGCAAAAAAATGATCCATAAAAACTTGCAAGACTCAGGTTTTGCTAGCTAAGTCCGATGTAAACATAATCAGCAATACATATTTTGCTCATCCATGCTCATATATACCATAAAATTATAGGTACAAAGCTTTATTTACCACCAAATATGATCATCGATGCCATTTGTAACCTTTTTTTATTTCTCTTCGTGCAGCAACACCATCTGGTTCGGCAACTAGGGGTAACGCAGGTAATTGTGAAGTTGATTTCATCATATATTTGGTGCTCCATAAAAGTCAGCACTGATCTATGCCTGTTTTGAAAACAATTAATCATGTAGTTATTGCATTAACACCTTTGATCTCCTTGATGTAATTGTCTGAGATCAATAAAGCTTCCTTGTCTAAAAAAAAATTAACACCTTTGATTGACAAATGATAGTGTTGTTGTGCATATATCTACTTGATGTATGCACGGATCTTGGATGAATTCAATGGTATTAAGCATGGGACACAGACTCAATGATGTCCCATTCCATTTTTCTATATATATAGACACACACGCATGGGTGCCACTGGCAATAAAAATGCTGTACATGCCTAACAACATAAATCTAATCCAGCAGTAGGTGTGATTAAATGCAAGGGACGTATACCAACTATCGTGGGCAAGCTTGTAACGCCAACGCTACAGGTTTAGGTGATTTACGGGCGTGTCAATCGATTTGTCCGTGTAATCGGCAAGATGATATAAAAACCACGGGCCAAACTGTAGATCGAACAGGCGATGATGCAAAGTAGAGATCTAGCTAGGAGCTACGCAGCAAGTTGTGTAATCAACAAAATAAAATGACGTAATATCAATTTAAGAAAATGTCGATCCGATAGTACGAGTGGTGGGTAGGGATGGCAATGAGTCCGAGTCCTTCGGATCAAGACTCCATGGATCACACCAAATAACCATTCTGCAATTAACAACAGATATACATTACAACTAATCAACTATGTCACATATATAACAAATTAGTAGCATTTCAAGAGCATAAAAGTAAGCACAAAATCCATCCAACCATCCAAATACCCTGGTGAGGCTGAGTGGTGGTGGGATCCCGTGGTACTGGTGGTGGGCGGTGGTGGTCGCCGGTATTGGTGGCGCCTAGGGTTTGGAGGGGAGGAAGGAACGAGGTTACAATAGTCGAGAGGGAATCGGGTCAGCACGGCACCACGATGATGGAGAGGAGAGAGAGGGGGAGAGATGTCACATACCCCTAGTAGTTTGCACGAACCGCTGGAGATATTATCACTAGTAGTTCATCCAAATGCTCACTAGTTATACTCATATTATTACTTGCGGTTATCATCACGGGTGGTTTTTTCAAGGGTTAGCGCATGGGCGGGGTGCATTGGTCAGGGCTTGTCACTAGCTTTTTCGCCTCCTCCACCAATGATGCAGAGGCGCGGATGGGTATTTTTGATGTAGTGTGTGCTTGTGCCGTAGCTGCTGGTGACAAGCTCATGCTTGCGTACCGCGGCCGCCATCGTCGCGCTCGTGGGTGTGCACGATAGTGCTATTAACGAGCTCGTGAGTGCCACCACTTTCACTGTAGCGCTTGAGCTTGGGCACATGCACTTTGCCGCTGGTAGGAGATGCATGTGTTAGAAAGAGGATAGAGGAGATAGGTGGAGGAAGGATATGACTTTTTTTCAATCCTACCCTTATAGATGGAGGACTGGACTTCGTGACTTATCTAAAGACGATAAAATTTCCTCTTTTTATAAAAATGCTATTACATGTAATTAATCTTTGATTAGGGATCTAGTTAGTCTCCTGAGTATAGCAAAACAATGCGATCGGGAACGAAATTGCGGAGAAGCAACTTCACGCGCTTCATTACATTTACATTCACCTACGATGACATAATTGCAATGATTATATTAATTGTTCTTGTCCCCCAACTTATCTGTTTATAAGGGCATGCCTAATGCTATCCCTTTTTCATACCTATTTTTTTCTCAAATCACTTAGGTAGGTAATAAAATATAAGAGAGTAAAATGTGGTAGATAGAGTAAGGATTAAAAAATGGATAAATAGTGATGAGATGGATAAAGTTTAGGGATAGCATTAGACATGCCCTAGCAACGGCTACACTTAATTAAAGGCAATGGCGGGCATTCATATACACGTGTCCGAGGAAAGAGGAAATAACCACTATTAGGAAATGAGTCTTCTATATCGGCCCATCAGCCCCGATTAGCCACAAACCGGGAATGAGTATTACATCAATTCCGGCTCAACGGCTACTGGGCCGTGAGACAATCTTCAGTCCTGGTTACACCAACTGGGACTGATATTCTCCCTTTTAGGCACAGGCAGGACAGCTTGCAGCACAGGAGTACCGGATCGTGACACGAACCGGTACATATGTCTCGTTTCTAAAAAGATAAAAGGTATGTCCATTCTATTTATATCAGAGCGTGTGGGTGGGTTTGTTAATTAGTTAGTTAGTTAAAAGAGTGAGGTGTGAGTTACAAGAAGTCAAGAGGTCATAGTTCAAGTCTGAGTTCTCCCAATATTTTAAAACTTTTTTTGTTTTTGTTCCCGAAACTGTTACTGAAGCCTAATGGGCTGAAGGCCTAATCCCAGAAGTGAACTCTGGGTTGCATCTTATATACGAATCATCGTTATGCATATATGCTGGATATACATATATTAATATTCGTCAATATTAACATATATCTCTTTCCATTTCCCTCCTGCATTCAGGCGGAAGGCGCAACTGACGTACCGAGTAAAAGAAAACACAACTGCTATATCCTGTAAACGGAGTACGTAACTTTTCTTTCGCACAATAATTATGTGTTTTTGATTAGCGGTTTGATATAATTTTGTTTGGTTGCGTCAAAATTTATTATTTTTTATAGACCATTTATTACAATATTTTATAATGATTTTCGAAGGTCATGTAATTTTTCTAAAAAGTATGTTTTTGAAAATAATTTTTTAGCCTTTTAATTTTTGTGACTTTTTAGACTATTTTTTTTGCTTAGCTGAACCGAATTGAACCGAACCGAGAACCAAAGACCATCCTCTTATCCTCAAGCTTCATGCCACTAATATTTTTAGCCTCAGACACAGTAATATAAAAGGAACATACACACACATATGATCGAGGAACAAATATGCCAATAAAATTTATTTCTGCGCATGTCTGGTGTCTAGATATTAGTTACAGGTTAGCTTTTTACTTGACAGTATGCGAGATGGTCGCAACAAAGCAAATCGAAGACAGCGAATTCGACCGCTGCAAAAGCTTCTATCAAGTACGTGCCAACGGTGTGTGTGTATGCATACACACGTATATAACGTCCATGTCTGATACAAGGCAAGGCAATGTAATATAATCTACATACTGTTCGTCTCTGTCGTTCTACATATGGACAGTTTAATTCAGGGCATCTATATTTGTGTTCTCAAGGCCAGATATTTTTAATATGTACTGTATGGTCTATGAATTTGTAATAAAGGCCAGATATTTTTATTATGTACTGTATGGTCTATGAATTTGTAATAACAATTTGTAAGTTGTGTATGAATTTTCGGTTGTTAATGTAACAATATTTTAAGTTGTGTATCAATTTACAACCAGAACGGTCTTGTTTACGCTACAGGAAAAACCCTTTCAATTAATTTTACGTATTCATCCTTTTACAACAAAACTCAACTCATCGGTAACTTATAATCACTTTTTTTGCAACACCGAAACATACTAGTCACCCAACGTTTGGGCACTTGCTAGCCACAACCTCCTTCTTGCATATGTCGCTACTTTTGTCATTATAAGTTATATTGGTAGTGCTTCTTTGTATATGGCATAGGATGCAGAGGCCGATCAAGATCTAGTCTGCCTTATCTATTATAACACAGAGTCCATCTATAACACAACTCCAAAGGCTCCTACTAAATTGTCGTCGTGCCATATGGCATTTGAAGTAATGTAAGAATTATAAGAATTATCATTGATAATAAGTATGAAAAATGTAAAAAAATAATAAAGCTACAATTCGAAATATATATGTTCGCGCGTCGAGAATAACCTTGAGTTAGAAGTACGTGTCATCGACATCGAGAGGATCATTCACGGGTTCCTTAACGTCGTCGTTTGTTTAGTTGGGTGGGTTAACTTCTTCGTCGACGTCGTCCTCAATTGTTGCTACTAGGTTATCTAACCCATGGCTAATATCGATTACAAAATTTCCATTCGTTGCTCTTGTCATGGATGATGATAGTAATCGGATGTAGGGGTGGCAAAAATTCCAGCCCGTCGAACTTTGTACACAACCCACCAAGACTTCAGGTCTTTCTCATCGTGTTTAGTATTACATTCTATTGCTTTACTGCATGGATATGATAGGTAGTACACTTGTTCTGCTTGGTTAAGGATGAACGGATCATACCCTTTTAATCTCGAGGTGTGGTTTACCTCCACAATTCCTAGCTGAGGTCGACCTCTAACCCCCTTGATAGGATACTTTCGCGTATTGGTCTGTGACGGTTTTTGCTTGCCATTAGTGACGTTGTTTGTGACGTTTCTTCTATTCGTCACAAAAAAGTTGGGTTACAACCCTCCTGTCATTTCTTATGACGTTTTCTTTCGAAAACGTCATAAACCAATGACATATTACTTAGTTGTCATAAAAAAAAAGTCACAACAGGCCATATTTCTTGTAGTGATATTTTCCTATCAGGATGAACCTCTGTATACATGCTTGAACTTTGACATCATTTTTTTTCCATTAAATCAAGTTAATTATAAATGTGTGTTGCATAGGATTCGAACCTATGACCTATTGAATAAAACTCTCCCACCTAGCCAACTCATCTCACACACTTGTTTAAAATTGTACATGCATTCCTTTTTAACTCCTATCATTTTGTATACAATGGTCGAGTGTTTTGCTTTAAACCTTCGGTCATTCCTTGAATGGCCGAGGGTTCTCTCAAATGGCCGATGATTTTATTTTAACTGTTCGCCATCACCATGAATAACTGAGAGTTTTATTTTAACCGTCGGTCATTCCATTGAATGACCAAGGGTTTTCTTTTAACCGTCGTCTATTCTTTTAGATGGCCGAGAGTTTTAGTTCTACCGTTGGCCATTCCCATGAATGGCCAAGGGTTTCCTAAAAACCGTCGGTTATTGCTGCACCCTCTCGGTTAAGCATTTAATAGCCGACCGTTTTTTTTCTAACACTAGGGAAAGTATGCACCGTCGGCCACCTTAACTTTTATCGAAGGTTTGTAGGTAATTGTTCTTCACACTCGGCAAAAGTTAGATTTCTAGTAGTGTTATTAGGAAAGTAGTGATCTTCTCGTATGGCGCAATCCTAGGCCACATATCAGTTTCTTACACTCGTACCAGCTAGGTGGCGTCTTGTGGCCTTGAGGAAGAACATCGGAGCACAAAGATATGAGCTCATCTAAACAATTGATCGAGAAATTGTATGTGCACTTAATAGCCATCATACGAACCACAACAAACAACAATACCACTATGGTTCCATTGTGCAACGGTTGTTTGGCAAGCTCGAGAAGCTCCACAAACTCAGTCCACAAAACTATGACAAAGTCTTCCATCAAATCGTTCACCCGATTAATTTCATCAAAACCTTCGTTGGGTGCGGGTAGGGGTGGTGGATATGCTGTAGAGCGACTCTCCACATGATATACCCAGCGATGTTATGCGGCCTTGTACCCATGTTTGAAGAGGTCAAGCTCCATTTGGTCACGGGTTCTCCTCCGACAGTCCACACACTCTGCACAAGGGCATGCATGTGACCTTCGTGTTATGGTCTGCCGCATGCTGGAAAGCATGAATCACGAATTCATCAGCATATCGTACCATTTATTTGTGTGTTGTACGTTTGGTTGCCATCCATCTTCTATCTTCTTCTATCTTTAGGTTGTCATCCGTCATTTCACATCAATGTTTCATAGTAGGCTCAGGAAGGCTTTTAAACCCACTCACAAATGACCGGTCGACGAAAGGTGCAATTAATGGATTTTAAATTCAAATTTTCAACTAAAGGTGAAATTAGTGAATTTTTCGATTCTTCATATAAATTAAATCTACTAAACTCTAATTTTAAAATAGGAAACTATAGCTATAATATACGTCCTCTCGACAGATGACGGCTGGCCGTCAAGAGTGACTGACGTCGTTCCTTTCCCTAGCGGATGGTTGAGCACTCTCGACGGCTTAGTCCCTAACCGTCCAGACTACTTGTCCTGGAATATGTGCTTGACGGTTGTCTTGTGGGCGTCGAGAGTACTAGATCAATCTTGAGGGTTTTGTTTGGCCGTCGAGGCGTATGGAGACACTCGAGACTGTAGTCGTTTCCTGTAGTGCATATCTCGTTGTTAAGTACTTGTATAGTGTGTGTGATTATAATAAATCGGAATCGCAGCATGAACTACTAAAATTACAACACCCTACGCCATTTACTCATACTTCTTTCATCGTGCACTATCACTAATTTAATTTTAAAAAGTAGGGAACAACAAAAGAAAGGATGTGGAAATACATTGGTACATGCATTTCAATTTCTCTTGTAGAATGAATTTTCAGGAACACTAGATAGCTCATTTTGAAAACGTCCCAAATGATTTTTTCAGGACACGCAGAAAACGGGATCAGTAAGGAAACGCAGTGTGTTTGTATATCGAAAAATTAAGAGACGCATTAATTTTGTTGTAACATCTCAATTCGGGAAATTTTTGAAATTTGCCAAAACCCGAAAATTTGGTTGAATTTGAGCTGAATCCGATGTGTGGGCCCAACTGGCAGTCTCAGTAGCATCTCTCTCTCTCCTCTCTGTCTTTCCTGCGCATTCTCTCTGTTCTTCTCTCTGTCTCTCTCTCTCTCTCTCCCCTTCTCTCGCGCTCCCTCACTGCACAGTGTACTGCCGCGGCCTAGCCTACCGTCTGCGTCGCGCCATGCCGCTGCACAGTACCGGCCGCGCCGCGCCCCGCCCCCATCATTGCAGCGCCGGGCGCGCCGCTCACGTTTCATTGCCCCGCCGCGCGCCCCACCCCGATGCCATGAGTGCCTTCGGTCCAGGAGCTCACCCCGCCCCTATAAACGCAGGACGCTCACCTCGCTGGTGCCGATTTCCTTTTCCCCCAAATCCGCATCTCGTCGGCACCAACGCAATTCCTTCAAATCAGTGAGCCTCTCGTCGATTCCTTCCGCCCTTGGCTTCGGGAAGCTCTCCCTAAGCTTTCCTCTCACCTAATTGCAGCCGTGGAGCCCGGAGTTGTCGTGCGGACGACGCTCTGCTTCGGCCGTCGCCGGGTGTCTCGCCGCCAACACCTTCGTTCTCGTGCCTGTCGATGAGCCCAGTAAGCATCTCTGCCACCTCCGCATGCTCCCCGTCCGAGCTTTTAGCTCGTAGTTCTCTAGTGTGCGTTTGCGCCGCCGGCGAGCTCTCTGCTCCCCCGCCGCTGTCGCGTCAGGCCACCCCCGGCCTCGACGAGGGTGTCCGTAGGGTTGTATGAGGCTGTAGATGCTAGGGCATGCACGCACTGGTTTGGATGCGGCCGGTAGCGCCGCCGCGGTTCAAGCCGCCGCCACCAAGCCCGTCCTCGACGAGAGGTAGAAGACGAACCAGCACCAACGGATTCTGCGCCAAGATTCGTGCACTGATAGAGTTATAGTGGCGCCGACATGTGGACCCTGGTCCCATCTGTCGGATTAAGTGAAGGTGCAGTTAAAGAAAGACGTCATCCCCGCGCGGTAGCGCCTCTTAAAAAACCGCCTTCGGCGTGGCGCTCTGGCTGTGCGGGCGCGCTGCGCGCAAGCGGGCCGTAGACCGCATGTTCCCCATGGGCCACTCGCCGGTTGGCTTGGCCCAATTCGGTTAATAGGTTTTCCAGCGATTTATTAATTAGATAATTACCGAATGTAGTTTCCAAATTATTCAAAATAGCAAAAGGCTTCCAAAAATTCTGGAAAAATTAAGGTAAATACTAGAGACGACAATTGATTTAATAAAAATATAATCTTGGTCACTGTATCAGGGAATTTTGCACTGTGGGTTAAAATGGTAGGTTTTCTTTATGGGAACAATAATATGATTAGTAGGTAATTATTTATTAAGTTAATTAGCGAATTAGACACCAAATAATCAGAAAAGATACTGAATTATTATGTGCCTTAACCATTTCTAGGTCACCTTAAAATGCGTTTAGTACTCCAGTTAATCCATAGAATCATTTAATTGGCATCGATAGTTAAATTTGTAGGTTCTCTTATAATTAAATAGTTAATTTAACTCTAGGGAATTTGTTGGTTATTTCCAATTATTGAATTTGACAACCACTGATTTCTAGAAATTATGGATGGATAAATGCTTTAACATTTCTGGAATAGTTTACTTTTGCACATTAATTTAAATATAAACCTAAGGGAAGTTATTAATAAACAATTAATACATAGCTAGCTTTTCCTTATTAAAATTTATCCAAGAGAGGATTTTGGGATAATAAGTTAATAAAGAAATATAACCTAGGTTTATCTTATTATTTAGGAGCCTTAGAATATCGTCGACTCCGATAAACATTTCCTCGTTAGTAGGTGGAAGTTCCGATATTCGTCGTTTCATGTTGCCGAGAAACCCTAATCACTCTTTTGCGACCTTATCGTACGAAATCGTATTTTGGGAATTAGTAGCCTAGTATATAGATATGCTAGTGTTGGCGGTCGTTAAACCCTAAATTTACCCGCCAACTATCTAATGATTTCGGATCATATCAAAGGAACATGCAACAAATTTTATTATTTTAACATGGTTCCACAAGTTTTGGTAAGTTTGTGCCTACAGGGACCCACTGAGCGAAAACGGACCCGAACCGGTGAAAAGAGTGGGCCGGCCGAAGCACTAGGCCGGCCGACCCATTCTTGGTGTCAAATCAAGTCGGTTTTTCTCCAGGGCTTCTAGAAGCACTCCTAGAGTACATCCCAAGCGTCCATTTGAGTCGGTTTGATCCGAATATGGCAGTTCCTTCACAAATAGAGCATAGGATTCTAAAGGAAGTGCCACTTACCGACCTCAACTAACAAAGCCGTCTTTAGGAGATGATCTACGACTAACTAAGAACTACTCTACTAAGTAGAATGAAAATGTGAAAGTGTTGTGTGTTGTCTTACAAGGTTTTAAATTTTCTTTTCGGCATGGATATGAAAGATAGTACACCTGCTCAGAATGGTGAGCAAGTACGAATGAGTTGTGACCTCCAAGTCGTGATTCATGTCTAACTTCTACCAAGCCAAGATTTTTGTTTCGTCGAATCCCTGTTTTGTCGTTGAACCAATCACAGTAGAAGAAAGCTACCTTTAAATCTTTTCGACCGCCAAACTTAATCTCCACTATGTTCTGAAGAATACCATAGTACTCTGTCTCTCGACCATCTGCACCCTGTGCGGTAGTGATAACTCCACTATTAACCGCGGCGCCTAGAGGATGACTAGCTTCTAATGCCGCGGTACGAAATCGAAACCCATTCACATCATAACGCCCAAACTTTCTTGCGGTAGTGCTACCGTGTGATAGCTGTCGGAGGTCCTGATGGACGGTTCCATCACGCATACACTACAAATATTATAATAAACATTACATGATAGTTGAATATAGATTATTTAAATTTTAACGTGATAAGAACTATACATGTCGACGAAACCAAGTATCAAAATTAGGACCACCACGTAAGCCATTGCGTCGCAAATTATCGAGTTGAGTATTTGTAGATTGTCTCATTGAATTCCAATTTTGTTGATCAAACAACCTGCATTTCATTTCATTTCATCAAGTTAGAAGCTAACGACTTAACCAAGTTAGAAATTGATGGAGCGGATTCTTACGTGAAATATTGTTCCATTTCCAAAATGTTGGTGTACAGATATAACGTTGCTTCATTCCACTCTTCGCGGGACAACTCTTGAATAGAACTGGCACCAACGGTATGTCCATGTCCTCGGAATACATCAAGATCAAAGCCATGCGTGGAATCTGACGGTTGGTATCTCGGTATGTGGGTATAGACATTGCGCTCATTTGATAAATATGTATTAGAGAAGTACGAAATCTCTTTGAGAAAGAACGCCTCTTAGATGGCGGATTAATAAGCTAGGCGACGGCGCGGCGGGAAAGTAATGGCGAGGCAGCAACGGGCTTGCGTGGAGCAGAGGCGGTCGGCGAAGCAGGCGCGGGTCCGGATGCAGGCGGAGGCGACGGGCGAGGAGGTCCTGCCGGACGCGCAGACGACGACGCGCGGACTGGGGAGGAGAGCAAGAGAGCAAGAGGGAGAGAGAGAGAATCCGGGGAGAAAGGGGCGACTCGGGGAAGGAACAGAGGAGGAAGAAGCATCTGACAGCGCGGGCCCACGGCGGCGGGACCCGGCTGTCAGCGACGGACCCAAAGGGGCACGCGGCTGGCTCGGGCCAACGGTGCGGACACCGCGCTGGTGCGGCGCAAGCAGGCCCGGAGAAGGTGGGCCGGCCCACGCGGAGAAGAAAAGAGTAGGGAAGAGGAGTTGGGCCGGGGAAGGCTCGGCCCGAGAAGGGAAGAGTTGATTTCTCTTTTTATTCTCAAATATTGTTTTTCTCTTTTCTTCTTTCAAAAGTTTGACAAAATTTATTTAAAATGCTTTTTAAATAACTGACACCCAAGACAATGATTTTTACTTTAAAATTAATGACCCCAAACCATTTCAAAAAGGTTACATGCGATGATGATGCCATGACGTTTTTCAACACTTAAATAGTTTAAATATTTTAATTATGCATTTTTTAATGACATTATTAACGTGCCAAATTTGGTTTTGAAAATTTGGGATGTTACAGTATGCTACAGCTCGTGACATAGAGATGGATATGAAATCCCAACTCGGGGATGCTTGGAGATGCACTGCCCGACAAATTGGGGAAAATAAGTTTCTTATGAGACTTCCTACTCAAAAGAGGGTAGAGGAGTTGGCTAAGTACAAAGAAATGAATATGCTTCTCCTTGATACTACTATTAGGGTTCTTCCTTTGAGTCCAGAGGTGGGTGCTATTAGAAAGATGGATGAAGTTTGGGTCAAAATCAAGAATATTCCCTTGCCTAAGATATCTGAGGCAGTGATTTTTGGGATAACTGGAATAGTTGGTGCTCCTATGGAGATTGATAAATCCAGTATATACAAGATTGAATTTGTCAGGGTGAGAATGCTCTATAATGACAAGAAGAAAATCCCATCTTTTCTTTTTTGCACCATCGGAGCTTTTGAATATAAAATTTTCTTTGAAGTAGAGGAAAACACCATGGTGGATCGCCAAAAGGGAGATGTGGTTGGCATTCTGAATAGAGATGAGGAGGATATAGACCGTGCAGTTAAAAGGCACAGAGGATGTGAAGATGGAGAGTCAAAGGGTGGGGACAAGGGATCTGTTTTTTACAGAATATCTGGTGATTTTTCAGCAGGGAATGGAAAGGGGAAGCAGATTCTGCAAGACAATGAGGAGAATTATGATATCCAACTGGATAATTCTCAGGAGACTGATGCAGAAGAAGAGGTTGATACTGATTTGCAAAAAGCATTGGAGTTATCCAGATTTGAGAACCAGGACCATGAGATTGATAAGGATGGTGCCTTTCATGTGAGTAAATTCTGGATGGTTAGGTGCTCCCAGTTGAATATTCATAAGGAATTGGTGGACAGACCTTTTAATTAGTATGGGTCTTACATGAGAAAATCATCTGGGGTTACCATTGAGGAATTCAATGAAGTTAAAATGGGGGGATAAATACTGATGTTCAGATAGATAAGGGATTGGTTGATACAAAGGCTCATAAAATGATTGAGAAGAAGGGTGGTGTGCATCACAATCTCTCTAAAGGAGGGGGTGAGCTTATGGAGAAATGTGATACCAAGAAAGGGACTATCAGGAGGAGTCCAAGGCTTATGCGAGAGCAAATGAATATAGTAAAAAAAGCTACAAACCTTCAAAAGAAGAGAAGTTTGGAAAGTAAATCTATAACCAGCTCAAATTCTTTCGATGTTCTTAGCTCTAGTAAAATTATTGAAGTAGTTTCTGCTATGGGGGTTGTGATTACTTGTGATGAAATATCACAAGTAGAGGTTATGAGAAATTTGGAAAAAAAGGAAGGTTAATGGCATATCAAAAAACAAAAGAACAATTGAAAAATGTGGGGATTAGTTGTGAGAAACACACTGAATTGGCATCAGAGATTTCTGATGAAGGGAGATATAATAATGAATCTGATGGTTTTACTCCTGTGAGGTCCAGGAGGCAAAACCAAAAAAGAATTATACAGCTTAGAGGACTAGCTGTTAACCTTTGTCCTTCTGATGATCTGAGGCAA